>NW_019104506.1:1410335-1468329 GCF_001995035.1 Momordica charantia
AGTTGTTCTGTTGGTTTGGCCCGCGCCAGTTGGTTCCACCCCTCTGATAGGGTCTGTGATCTGTCCCTCCATTCCTGTCTCCTCCCCCACTTTTGGGTGAGCTTGTTCTTGTGGTTTTGCTCCCACTACTGGATGAGGGTTGGTTCCTTCTATAATCCTGAGACTGCTCGTTACCAAGATCAAATAGGCGTTTAGCCGCGGCATAAGCAGAGCCGAGGTCTTGAACCCCTTGGTTGTACAATTTTGACTTGGCCCATCGTTTCAAGCCTTCCACGAAGTAGAAGACTTTGTCTTTCTCTGACATGTCTCGTATGTCCAACATCAGTCCAGCAAACTGTTTTACGTAGTCTCTGATATACCCGGTGTGTCGCAACTCTCGCAGTTTACGTCTCGCTAGAATTTCAACACTTTCTGGAAAAAACTGCGCCCTGAGGGCATTCTTCAACTCGTCCTAGGTGTTTATAGTGCATCGTCCTCTTGGATGTCCATATACTTGGACCTCCACCAAAACATTGCATATTTAGCTAGATGCATGGTTGCCAAAGTGATCTTGGCTTGTTAAACTGGACATTGCCCCCAGCTGGGCCTTGGTTTCCCGCCGCTCTCATGGTGAGGTTCACCTTTGTGTTTATCTCCGCAACTTTTGCCCGCACAACTTCTATAACAGCTCGAAAGTTGTCGGAAAGATCACTGACCATCTGCATGATCACCTTCTAGGAGCTGTCTAACTCTTCGACACGCTCCTCTACATGAGCAACAGAGCTCGTCGAGCTGTCCCCTCGCTCGAAACTAGCCATTTTCCCGACTTTACTTTCTAGGGTATCAACCCTAACCAACAACTCTTTCACTGGCAAAGCGTCAATTCGAGCATTTGTCGCATCGATTTCATCGGCCTTACTAGCCAACTCTTCTAGCCGATTTTCTAGGAACTTAACATGATCAGGGACTTCTCTCAAAAACAACAGTTGTTCCTCAATTTCCACAAGTCGTTCGACATGTGTCTTGTTCAACTGTTTCACTGCCAACATGATTACTGGCCTCGATCTGAAGAGCCAACTAGTCTCTCATACCAACTGTCACAATCGCACCTTTCAAAGGACTCACAAAGCGATTGTGCGGCACTTGCTCTAGCCCACGAGCAAGTCAGCCAACGAAAATCGGATAGTCGGCGGCACCATGGCTATATATCGCAACCTCCACCCCCGTTCTCGAGAAAACATGTTTAGAGAAAAAAAGTTTGGAAAGCGTTTGAAGACATTTTAGAAAGCTAGTTGTATGCTTGAATGAAAGAGAATAGATTAGCGACAAGACAAGATACAACTCAATGTAGGAGGGAAACTAGGTGTACCCCCTAAGGTAGATTATAAAGCATTTTGCCTTTGGTAGGGATGAACATGCAAAGTGACGAGGAGTCACTCGCCACCAAAAGGCCACCAAAAGTACAATGAAAAGTAAATAACAATGAAAAGTAAATACATGACATCAAAGTAGGAGGGAAGAGGCTATCATGGGCATGCGACCATGGGCGACATGCACTGGACGAGCATGACCATGACACTGGGCACTGTCCAAGAATTGGTGTTTAGTGGATGTAAATATCGTGGGAGTGCATGAAGAATAGAAGCACTAATTTGAGGAGAGTGTTGCTTTGATTCTTTGTTTGAGTTGCTAATTTCTTATTGCTTAATAGATGGCTTTCAATATAGTGGATGTATATCTTATTTGATCGAACCACTTTAAATTTGTGTGTCCATCTCTTCCCTTTAACTCGTCTGTTTTTATCTTTCTCATACTTTGATTCTCTTGAATACTATTTTGGTTGGACTACTATTTAAGATTATTCTGTTAACTAATGTATTACATCTTATGGTAGTAAATTAGATCTAATAGACTATAATGCAAAGCTTTCTAGAGATTTTGATATAATTATTTGTTAACAACATGTTGGGATAATGGAGCCAAAACAGGAAACTCATATCCTCTGATGAAAATGATTTTCAGCACTACTACTAATTCCTACAAGGAGTAGGATATTATTGTTTTATAAGGATTACAATATTGTTTTCCTATAAGAATTAGGATATTTGACCTCTTATAAATAGAGTTCTTATGTTGAGGTTTTATTTGTACAGAATCTAAGAAAACAGACTTGAATGGTTGTGGACAGTGTTGAAAATGATTATGTATCCCGTGGGTTTAGTGAGTGTTTTTCATTCATGTAACTAATTAGAGGTTGTTGGGATCTCTGGAGGATATTTTGGAGAGAGAGTTTTGTATTCCAATCCTTAACAATTATTAGTGAATTACCAGTGGAAGACTAAAAGTAGCCCTTAGTGGTGAACCAGTATAATTTGTTGTGTCGTTATTGTTGTGCTTTACCGTTTTTCTTCCTATTTGCATATTTTTTTGTTGTGTTTGGATATTTTTATGGAAAGAGAAATTATACACAACCGTTAATTTCCGAACACAACATATAATAATTTTATATAATTAATTAATAGATATATATTATTAATTAAAAATTTTTGTTATACATGTATAAATCTTGTATTGGGAGCTTTATTTGCTATGACGCATGAGACATAGAAGTTTAGACATTTAAACTAGTTGAATTTCGTGGAGGTTGAATACTCATTTAATTTTTTTTATTTTTGTAATTATAATTGTTTATCTTACATTTTTTGATCCCTCATCACTAATCCTCTCTTTTCGAGGTAATGGTTTTAGTTTTTTTTTAATCCAAATCTTCTTTTAATTTAAATTTTAATGAGAGTTTTATTTTGCTTATTTGCTATACATTATACATAATAATACTTCTCTATACATCTAATTATATTCTTCGTTTTCAGTATTTTCAAATATGTGTGTTTGATCAAAGAATGACCAAGTCTCCAAGCTTCGGATTGGCTAGGACGAGCTAGACAGAGAGCTCCAGATGCCGATTAGAGGACCTGCAAAACAGAGTAGAAACTCTGATGCTAAAGTCAGTAAGCGTTCAAGTCAACTCAAGAGAGAGAATTGGTTTGATCGCGTACCTTGAAATGGAGCGAAATAGTCCTATTTATAGGCAACGTCCCTGACAAGGTTCCTGACAAGGCCTCAACGGCTTTTTAAGGTTGTCGTGAGGTGCGGCGTGATGTCGTAGAGTCTGTCGGAGAATAGGCTGAGCCGAAGTGGTCCAAGTAACATATTTGGTCGGCTTTGCCATGATATATGGTCGGCTCGACATGAGGATTCATGACCGAGATAAACACACTCGCACGGGGCGACACGTGAACTGCTGGACAACCAACCATAACATGCCACGTGTAGGTTAAGAATTCACCTCCAACATTGGCCCGCATTATGCTGAGGCGCCTTATCGATTCAGCTCAGTGTTATCGTTGGAGAAGATGATCTGCAAGTCATCTGAGCAAATCAAATGGAATATGAAGGGTCGAGCTGACGTGTGATGACATCATACACAGTGATCTTTTGGCAAGATCGAATCTGGGCCTTCGATTTTAAAATGGATGGACGGCTGAGATAAGACTCCAATTTTCTAGGGTGATTTATTTCTTCATTTGTCCTCACTTGAGTCTTCTGAATTCTATCAAATTCTCTCTGACTCCAGAATTGCCTCGGCTCGATCAACTTTCTAGGTCAGTTTTCTTGTTCAATTGTCATGAGCGAGTCGTCTTTGGAATCGGGTAGAATAATTTTCAGGGCTTGTAGTGGCAAGTCGAGGGTAGCTTAGGGCCTGAAATAGAACTGTCGCCTAGGGCTGAGCCGAACCATAACATGGAAGAGAATGTAGGTGCTTCTACATCGGGTCGAGCCGAGTAGTGTCTCGAACTTCCTCCCTCTATTTGCTTTGAGGCCGACCTGTCCAAACTTAGGGAAGCTTATAGGATCCCTGATAATATACAAATGAGATTACCTCGAATCAGCGAGAGTTTAGCTCACCCTTCTCTTGGGTGGGTCGGCTTCTATCCACAAATGTTTGACCGGGAAGGTAGGTTGCCCCTACACCCTTTTGTACAAAAATTCCTTTCAGCTACCAACTTGGCCTCAACTCAGCTAGCACTGAACTGGTGTGCCAGTCTGTTCGGCTTGTGGTTAACCTGGTGGAGCTTTAGTGCTGGAGATGAGAGCTTACTTCTAAATGTAGGGCAATTCTTTGCTACCGACCTCATCAAACCTTACAACGAGCATCCGGGTCGGTATTACATATCGGCTCGGAATAGCTTATGCAAGATTGTGGATTCTTCTTCAACCAATAAGCATTGAAGCGATAAATGGTTCCTAGTCTTCGGTGAATGGCTCGTCATGAGGAACGGATAGCCATTTTGCCAAGTACATAGTGAGTTTGAAGAGTTAGCTACGTACACGTCGAGTCAGTTAGTATAGAGAGCTCGGCTCATGCATAATTCATTTTTGCCTTGCATTCTACACTGCCTTGACTTAACATTTTGTTTGTGCAGTTGTACCTCGACCTGCACCTCGGATCAAGGAGCACTCTGAGGAGATCAGGAGCTGAATCGTCTGCGACAAAATCTGGTACTAACGTCTCCTCGACGACGTCAACCTTCATCAATGCGGACTGTCTCACGTTAAACCCAATCGAGCTCGTCGCCTCGAAATCATGGTGTCCAAACTATACAACTCTATGAACCGAAAGCGCTCTATCGATCAACCTGCAGCCGGTGATGCTCCTCAGAAACGCGGGAGGTCAGACGGGGCTGTCAAAATATCTGAGGGGTCTTCCCGTGCTGTCCGAGCTGACCCACTACAGATCATTCTATCTGTCCAGTCATCCAGGCGAAAAAGCCAATCTGCTGACTCGAAGGGGAAGCGATCCTTCGAGGCTTCATCTCGTTCTCCCCCAAAACCAATCAACATTCACCTTGAAGATGAGATCAGGACTCAGTCCCTGCCGGTGATGCACTTTTCACACCCCTTCAAGGGTAGTTTTGCTAGGGAGAGTGTGCGTGAGGCTACCCTGGCTACTTACAAAGCTAGCTCGACTCGGATGTTGTAGTCGAGCCAGACCTTTTTCCTGGAAAAGCCAAGCGACTATGTGCAATGTCTGATCGATGACCTTGCTCGGCTTCACTTCACAGACTGCCATACTGGGGACATCGTCAGCCAGGAGCTGACCACTAGGAAGACCAGCTTCACTCACCAGCGCGAAGCTGCCAAGCAGACTGAGGTGCTCAAAGCTGAGATTGTGAAAATTTGTAAGGATATGGATGAGCTGAACAAGACCATCACCTCTAAGGAAAACCTATTGAGTCAAGCTCAGGTTGACATCCGAACTATGGAGGCTCGGGCTAAGGCGGCTGAAGAGCGCGTTTACACAGAGGTGGCCAAACGTGCCTTTGAAAAGGCTAACTTCGAGGCGAAGTTAAAGAACTTCGATTTTCTTAAATTAGCAATGAGGAAACTTCCTGGCTTCAACGATCTGGTTCGTGACTTGGCTGACAAGGGCTTCTACATCGCGGTAGCCGAAGTGAAGAAGTTGGCTCATGAGTTGGACTTGGTCCCTACCTACGCAGCCTTCGAGGTGGCTATGGAGGAGGATGATGAAGGAAATGCCCAGGTTAACAACCTTACTGACGAGGGTACTGGGCCGAACTTAGATGTCTGACCTGAGGAACTTCAAGCCGCTTCGGCTCGGTCTTGTAATGAACCTCATCTTTTCAATTAATGAAGCATTTTATAATTTGAATCTCAACTGTAATGTCTGTTCATCGTTTGTGCTGACCTGTTAAGTAATTAGTGCGTGTAAGGAATCCTTAATAAGTCATGAGGTGGGCGTGATCCGAGCTGAGCAGTGAATCACTTACTTCTAGCTATGATATCGTGTCTCGACCCCATTTAAGTTTAGCTTGACAAATCGAGGTAGACTTAGATTTAACAAATGTGTTTATAATAATGCGTACAACCTAGTCCACCTTAGATTGTTTTACATTTAATGATAATAAACACGTAAATGGTCAGCATTCCAAGGATGAGGTAGCTTGTTGCCATTCAGGTCGGCGATGATATTTCTTCCGGGCCGAACTATCTCACAGACTTTGTACGGGCCCTCCCAATTCGGCTCGAGTACTCCAACGTGAGTACCTTGAAATGGAGCGGAATGGTCCTATTTATAGGCAACGTCCCCGACAATGGTCCCGACAAGGCCTCAACGACTCTTTAAGGTTGCCGTGAGGTGCGGCGTGATGTCGCGAGGTCTGTCGAAGAATAAGCTAAGCCAAAGTGGTCCAAGTAACATATTTTGTTGGCTCGACCATGATATATGGTCAACTTGGCATGAGGATTCATGACCGAGGTAAACACACTCGCACGGGCGACACGTGTACTGTTGGACAGCCAACCATAACATGCTACGTGTAAGTTGAGAATTCATCTCCAACAATGTGTTTGGTAGCAAATTTAAAAATTGAATTTCAATTTAAAAAATTGTTCAATATATGTTTAGTTATATTTCTGTAAACTAGTGGTACTTTACCGACTAGATATTTAGTTAAATCTAAAATAATGTTAATTAACTTACTAAACATGTTTGTTATAAATCTTGATTCTCATTTTACAATATTATATAATTTATAATATACTATATTTTACCTTTTTTAATTTTTTAAAAAATAAAATAAGTTTGTAACATGAAATATTATATTTAATAATAGTTTTTATCCTTCCTTAATATAATCATTCTACATCTTTTTTAACACTAAGAACATAAAAACGGTTGTTTTCCTAATTTTCACGATTTGGATTATACAATCCTAAATAATTTTAAAAAACAAATCTGTCAAATTTATATTGACTGAATTTATTAAATGGACTGAATTTGAAAATAAGAAATAAAAACTAGATTGTCAATCAAACTCAAAATTTTCTCTGTTTCTGTTTAGCAAAATAAATGATGCTGCCCAACAATTATGGTTCATAGGTACATTAGATATAAAAATCAAGTGAACGACAAATTAGTCATGCTGTCCAAAAACCTTTTTAATGGACATGGACATGGACAATAAGTAATCCTTTGTGATAACAAAATAGAAATTACATAAAAGACTTTTTTGTAATTCTAATATTAAATTAGCAATTTTAATTCATTACACTATAAAATTTTTACCTTTTTTTTTCCCTAAGTTAAACCTTTTTGGTTTACTCTATTTTTTTATTATTATTAGTTAAATTCTTAAACTAAAAAAAAAGGTAAGAAAAAGAAAATCAAAATTTACCACTATCCAATTTTATCTTAAACTTTCAATGAACTTAGATAAACAGCAATCTTGACTTTTAAACTTGAAAAAAGTATTACAATGTTTTTCTTATATTTGAATAAAAATTTTGCAATTTTTTTGGGGTTGGTTTAATAAATTATAGAACATATGTCTCATGTCATTCTGAATATATATATTTGCACTCAAATGGTTAAAACATAAAGTGACCTTGAAGTATCAAATTTTATGAATTTATCTAACTTTACTTTGTTCAAATCTTGATTTTCTATTTCGTATTTGCCATTTAATTTCATCAAATTTGTCTGTCACTTTCTTCCATCAATTTATTAATGGCATAAATCGAATAAATTGAGATTTGAATTATTATTTGCTAAAGGGAAATGATTGTACTCACTTATACGGTTCTTTCTCTTTCAAATAAATGTGAGACGTATATTTGCTCTCCTAATAAAATTGACTTCCCATATTTGTCGTCTAATAATGATTTGATGCAAGTTCAAAATCTATCCTCCTGGTTAATCGATTGACACATGTTTAAAATACTTCAAACATATATAAAATCATCAGCCCCACTGTGTTCCTGCCAATAATTTCTCTTCCCTCAAATTGAAAAGTAATGTAGCTTGTGGTTATGCCATAAAATGCCATTTATTTCCAATTCTCTGTATAACTGATAGAGAGTTTGGAGTTTGGAGAGAAAAAAAATGAGAGAAAAATGGAGAGTTTACCCCACAGAGCTGAAGAAGGTGAGCCTCATGGCAGCCCCCATAATCACTGCGTTAGTTCTTCAGTATCTGCTGCAGGTCGTCACCCTCGTCGTCGTCGGCCATCTCGGCGATGAGCTCTTGCTTTCGGGAGTCTCCATTGCCTCTTCCTTCGTCTGCGTCGCTGGCTATAGCATCCTTGTAATCCTTCCTCCTTCCAACTCTCTCCGATCTGTTTTCATAGAAAATTGTTTCTTAACCTGATCGTTTGATAACTATTTTATTTTTTAAAATTAAATTGACAGACGTGTCAATAACAGGGAATAATAGGCTAAAAAGATTGTGAGGAAACATAATTTGAATTTTGGGAACAGAAATTTGAATGTCAGCATGTTTTTAAACTTGTGGGATTTGTTTGCTTGTTTTTACTCCAGCAGAATACCATATTTTGAATTTCTCGGCCTTTTTTTTTGCTTGTTTTCTTGTGTTTAACTCTAGGGCCTGGGAATGATTTTGGCTTTTTTGTCATTTCCATTTCCTTTCCATTCATATGTTTGACAAATTAGAAAATTAAATTTAGAAAAACTTAAAATCATTTTAAATTGATTTTTAAGTATCATTTGGATGATCATGATTTTGGAAAATCAATTACACTCGAATCTCTTTTTTCAAAATCAATGATTCTATTGCCACTCCCAAACACACCTTTAGATTTTATCTAATTGTTTTCCCTCTTCTTCCTTTCTTCTCCCTTATTCTATTCTCATTTTGGCTTTTAGTTACATGCCTCCGGATAAATAAATTTGATTCCTTATTTCTTGTTATGGTTATTGTTTTCATAAACATAAATAAAATTATTATTTTATAATTTTTATAATAGGAATCAATTGATTACTAAACATATTTAAAAGAATGAAACAAAAAAAGAAAAATTAAAACCTTTATCGGATATAATTTTGACTTTCAAGAAACAAGAAGTTTGCTAAATAGTCTAATTCTTCCTCTTGCTTTCAAGCAGATAGGGATGACTGGAGCTTTGGAAACTCTATGTGGGCAAGCATATGGGGCAGAGCAATATCAGAAGCTTAGTGTTTATACTCACAGTTGCATAATTTCTCTCATTTTGGTCTGTTTCCCAATCTCTGTGCTGTTGTTCTTCACAGACAAGTTACTAATTTCCATTGGCCAAGACCCTTCCATTTCTTCTGTGGCCAAAAAATTCTCAGTTTTTCTAATTCCAAGTCTGTTTGGGTATTCAATTCTTCAGTCTCTTCTGCGCTATCTCCTCACTCAGAGCCTCATTCTTCCTATGCTCTTTAGCTCCTTTGCCACCCTCTGTTTGCACATTCCCATTTGTTGGCTTCTTGTGTTCCATTTCAAGCTTAGGGTTGTGGGAGCTGCTTTGTCTCTTGATATATCCTATTGGCTCAATGCCATCTGCCTTGCCTTTTATGTCTTCTTCTCTCCCTCTTGCAACAAGACTCGCACCCCGCTCTCGAGAGAGGCTGTCTCGAGCATCCGCGAGTTCTTTCGCCTTGCCGTCCCCTCTGCAGCGATGGTTTGGTAAGACGGTTTGGTTTGGTTCGATTCGATTCGATTTGATTTTGTTGGATCTGGGGTTTGGAGTTTTGGTCATGTTTTTGGGTTGTGGGGTTTTGCAGCCTTGAGTGGTGGTCATATGAGGTCATTCTCTTGCTTTCTGGGCTTCTACCAAATCCTAAGGTGGAGGCTTCTGTGGTATCTATATGGTACAGATTTGTGGTTTTTATAATTAAATCAGCTTTTGAACTTCAATTTTTCAAGCAATCATTCTAGTCTTAACTTCTTTTTGGTGGTTTTTGGGCAGTTTCTCCATCACTTATTTGCATTTTTTCATCCCATGTGGCTTGGGGGACACAGTCAGGTGAGTTCTAATCATAATTGTTTTCTTGCAGGGTCAAAGAGACTTTTTTTTTTTTGTTATTTGTTTTAGAATAATTGAGCATGGATTCAAATCTACACTTCTTAGAGGCAATATGATAAGGACTAAATCTTGTTTTCACTGTTGCAAAATTAACATACAACTTATTATTTTTTTAAAAAAGAGTTTATATTTTTGCATTTATCTCTCTTAATTRTCAATGGTTTAATGGTGGCGAGGACAAAACTGATTTTCATGGTAAAGAATGATAAATTGTGCTACTCATGTTGACCATTTTTTTTTCTTTACAAAAAAAAAAGAAAGAAAGAAAAGAAAAATGCATAAAATACCCTTGTGATCTCTAAATTTTTTAATTTAATCAGTTTTCATTTGGTATATAGATTTTAAAATCAAACACTTTTGTCCCTAAGATTTCAAGGATGCTGTCTTTCGGTCCATGAGATAACAAAATTTTTCTTGGTCGCTCTCTCTCGAGCACCAACCTCTCCACACATTAATTTAAAAATTCACTTCAATTTGATCTGAAAAGAATTTTCACATCTTAAAATTCTGAAAATCTAATCAAGAGAGGGGTGGGGCATTCAACAGTTATGGTGGCTAAGGTAGGCGTGAGGGGTGTGTTGGGAATGTGGAGCTAAAACATGGGAGAAGAAAAGAATGAAAATAGACGAAAGGAATGCTGCAGAAGCTTTGTTGGCCAAGAGCACAACGTTGAGACATTGTGGAGAGCGTCTCAACGCTGTCCCAAAATCAAAGAAAAAGCGGAGACACGTGGCTGTTTAATATGACACTGTTTGCTCGTAGCGGTGAGATGTCACGAACAATGTCCCAACGCTACGACAGATTCTTTAAAAACTACCTTTTGTATTTAGGTTTTATTTGCCTGGCACGAAATTAGAGGGTGTAGCGGCAGGGTGTTGGCAGCAGTGTGGAGATCGAGATCTCGAATAATAGTGCGTCGTCGGCAAGCTGTTCTCGAGTCTATTGGTGAGGTTTTTCATTCTTCCTAACTACGTATTGTTGTAGTGACTGGAAGCTAGGTGTCTATTGTTGTCGCATCTAGAGAGTGATTGTAGAGAGCTGTGAGACCCGTTGTATTATTCCTAACCGTAGTGGAACCGCACATCGCAGAAGACTGGACATAGTTTGTGATTGGAGTGAACTAGTATAAATCTCTTTATCGTTTCTATTTTTCTATTTCTTTTATTGCATTGATACAAGTGTGACCTGCTCATATGGAAGGGGAAAAATTCTAGTTAAACTCTTTTGGGTAGCTCGTGTTACAAGACTGGGTATATTTCACATTAGACATTTTTTCCCCAACAACTGGTATTAGAGCATTACGTTCATAGTCATGGGGTCAGTTGAAAAGTCCAGTTTCAAAGGAATTATGAGGATCGAAGGAGGAAACTTTGAGTTTTGGAAGGTGCAGTTGAAAGACTACTTGACCTACAAGAAGATACACAAAATCTTGAAGGAACGACCAACATAGGTGACAAATAAAGAATGGGTAGAAATGAATGAACGTGTAGTGGCAACTATCAGATTATGTTCATCGATGAATGTGTGAGTCTCGTGGCGAATGAGACAGTGGCGATAGGTCTGATGGAGGCACTAGAGAATAGATATGAAAAACTCTCTGCCAACAACAAAGTATATCTTGATAGGAGATATTTCAACATTTGCATGGATAAGAAGACGTCAGTCAACTCCCTTATTAATGATGTGACTAACTTGATCAATTAGTTAGTATCGGTAAAGATCACCTTTACTAATGAGGTGAATGTTATTCTTCTGCTAACGTCTTTGCTTGATAGCTGGGAAACGATGAAGAAGATTGTGTCTAATTTATTAGGGGACAAGAGCTTGAAATTTGTTGAGATTTATTTTAGTTGTAAAAAATCTCTTCTCATCCATCACAAAATAATCTGTACATGAGAAGTGTATTTAAATAATACAAGAATAACAAAATAACTCCCAATTAACAAACTTGCTAAATAAACAATATAAACCTCTAATACTCCCCCTCAAGATGGACAGTAAATATTAACAAGGCCCATCTTGGACATAAGAGATCGAAAAATTACAGAAGAAAGAGGTTTTGTAAAACCATCAGCAAGTTATGCAGCAGACCGAACCGGAAGCAAACGCAGGAAGCCACCTTGGACTCGATCACGAACAAAATGACAGTCCAACTCAATGTATTTTGTCCGTTCATGAAATACGGGATTGGTTGCAAGATGTATTGCTGCCTGATTGTCACAAAAAACTAAGACAGGTAATGAGCAATCAACTTGAAGATCAGTAAGTAGATGAGATAACCATAACAATTCACAAGAAACAGCGGCTAAAGCTCTGTATTCGGCCTCAGTAGAGGACCTCGAGATGGTAGTCTGCTTCTTCGATTTCCAAGAGACTAAAGATGTGCCCATGAAGACACAAAAACCAGTGGTAGAGCGACGAGTATCGGGGCAAGAACCCCAGTCGGCATCAGCAAAAGCTCTCAGTTTAAAGGAAGAAGAAGCACATAAAAACACACCTTGTCCCGGTGAGCCTTTTAAATACCGTAGCAAATAGAAAGCAGCAACCAAATAAGATTTGCATGGTTTAGGAAAAAACTGACTGAGTTTATGGACCGCATTAAGTGATATCAGGACGAGATATTGTGAGATACAATAACTTGCCAATGAGCCGGCGATAGACAGTAGGATCATGAAGAAGATCCAAATCAGACAGCTGAAGAGTGGTAGAAGGGTCCATAGGAACAGCAGTTGGCTTGCATCCAAGGAGACCAAATTCTTCTAACAGAGTCAAAGTGTAATGTCGTTGAGATAATGAAATCCCTTTAGAACTTCTAGCAACCTCAAGACCAAGAAAATATTTCAAAGATCCAAGGTTTTTAAGGCGAAAGCGGTCATGAAGCAAAAGCTGTAAAGACCAAATAATAGAAATATCAATACCTGTAATAACAATGTCATCGACATAAACCAGAAGAGCCACAAAAGAAACTCCAGTACCACGAGTAAATAAGGAGTAATCAGACTTTCATTGCTGAAAACCGAGACTTATGAAAGCCATGGAGAACTTAGCAAACCATTGGCGAGAGGCTTGCTTCAAACCATAGATGGATTTGTTCAAGCGACACACCAAATGCTCCCCCTTAGGACAAACAATATGATTGGGAGGATGATAGCCAAGCGGTAGATCCATATAAACTTCTTCAGCAAGATCGCCATGTAAGAATGCGTTATTAACGTCCAATTGTATCAACGGCCAAGAATTGGAAACAGCAAGGGTAAGGAGCACCTTGACAGTAACCATTTTAGCAACAGGAGAGAACGTTTCGATAAAATCAGGACCTTCCTGTTAAGTATACCCCTTGGCTACTAAACAAACTTTATACCGCTCAATGGAACCATCTGAACGATGTTTAATCTTATAAATCCAACGACATCCAACTGAATGACGATGTTCAGGCAAAGATACAACAGTCCAAGTATTATTATCATTCATAGCTTGGAATTCAACATCCATGGCATCACACCAATAAGCAAATCCAACAACTTGATGATAAAATTGAGGCTCGTATGATGAAGAAACATTCAAAATGTAGGTAGAATAAGCAGATGAAAGCTTGGAGTAAGAAACATACTGCTCCAATGGATGCTTAGTATATGTAATAGGTGAAGGTTGTTGAGCCGAGAGACTGCAATGAAAGTCACGCAAATAAGAAGGTGGTTTGGTGGTTCTAGTAGAACGTCGAGGGACCAAAGTTGACAGATCAACAGAGGACTGTAAAGGAATAGAAATAACCTCATTATTTTGAACCAAAGTGGAACCGACCTGTGGTGGTTCAACCATAGTGGAATGATCTCCTAAAACCGAAGAATGATGTTCAAAGTCTGCACCAAGAGGATGCTGAGTGACAACAGAAGACTGTGGATGAACAATTGGCATTTCAGTATGAAAATACACAACATTAGGAAGAACCAAATCAGGAAAAGGGTCCAACTCAATATCACAATCTGGAGTGGCAAAAAAGGAAACTTGGTTTCATGAAACACCACATCTCGTGATATAAAAAATCTTTTCTCCTGAAAATCATATAACTTGTATCCCTTTATGCTAGGGGATAGCCTAGAAAAACAACAGGTCGAGCTAGGGGTTCAAATTTGGTTCGATGAGCACTCAAAGTGGATGCATAGAATAAAGAACCAAATACGCAAAGTAGAAAATAATCTAGATAAGACTGAAACAAAACGTGGAAAGGAGACTGCCACGCAAGGACAGGAGAAGGAGTCCTATTGATAAGATAAGCTGCAGTAAGGACATATTCCCCCTAAAATTTGATAGGAATCCGAGATTGAAAATACAAAGTCCGAGCAACATTCAGGAGATGCTGGTGCTTGCGCTCAACAACCGAATTCTGTTGAGGTCTCTCTACACAGGAAAACTGATGCACTACTCCCTTAGAAAGAAAATATTCTTTGAATGATAATTCAGGGGCATTGTCTGATCTAAAAGCCTTAATACAAGTACCAAACTAAGTTTCAACATAGGAGAAAAATCGAGGAATAATAGTGAGAGCATCAGACTTGTGACGCAACATAAACAACCCCGTATAACGACTACAATCATCAACAATTGTCAAAAAGAAACGATACCCAGAATATGTAGCATGAGCAAGAGGCCCCTAAATGTCAACATGTATAAGGTCAAAAGGGTGATTAGACACATGATTACTTGAATTGAATGATAAACGTTTTTGTTTGGCCAATGGACAAAGATTACAAGAATCAACAGCAGAATTCTTTAGAGGACAATCATCAATGCGTAAAACATCCTTAAGAACATGCAATCTACTAGGAGATGGATGACCAAATCGATTATGTCATACATCAAAAGAACTATGTAGTGATGCAGATACACAAACAGAATGTGTAGTAGGCAAGCAACCCGATGGGCATTCAAGAATGTAGAGGCCACGATGCAAACTACCCTGCCAATCATCTTCGAAATGAACTTGTCCTGAAGGATGCAATAGGAGTTAGAGAATTCCACACATAATGACGGCAAATCTCTCAATAACATGCTGACGGAGACTAGTTTGAAATGAAATTCAGGAATGTACAATACGCCATGAAGCACAAAATCATCAGATATGCGTATGGAACCCGAATAATCAACCACAAATCGAGATTTATTTGGCAGATTCACACTAGCAAAAGAGATCTTATGCAAATTAGCAAATAATTTCCTGGAGCAGCATCAAAGGACAACTTGCCGACCGAAATCTGCAATTGTAACAATTGGATAAGCTGATGACATTGGTTCACAACATCAGTGGTTGTGCGAGATGCAGCCATGGCAGAGGAATCAACAGCCTTCTTTGAATTGGAAGTAGAAGCAGCATACTGTGCTCCAGATAACGAAGAACGCGAGGCACCACTGCGATAGCCCGGTGGATAGTCGTGTAGTTTATAGCAACGGTCAACAGTATGACCAATAAGTCAACAATGAGAACAAACAGGGTGATCCTTGCCTCGAGTTTTCACATAACTGTTCTTCGAAGCAGAATTGGTGGTAGAATGTTGGGTTGCCATGGCAAATGAAAAAGGAACAACAGAAGTAGCAGAAATTGAAATTGCGCACTGTTGTTCTTCTTGCCGCACCAACGAAAAAGCCTTATTGACAGAAGGCGGAGGATCCAATAAAAGGATCTAAGCACGAGTTGAAGCATATGATTCATTGAGTCCCATGAGAAATGTCATCATATATTCGAATTGAAAAAAAAGCAGCAACTTCCTTGGCACCACCACAAAGACAATTCCAGGTACAAATTGGCCTAAATTGTTGTAACTCATCCCAAGAAGTCGTCAATTTAGTAAAACAGAGACTTACAAATTGTTGTTCTTGAGTGAGTGTAGCGAGATCACGCTTGAGTTGAAAACTTCGAGGACCATTACTCTTCTGAAAACGTTCTTTAAGTTTTAGCCAAATATCTCGAGCGGATTCAGAGAACAAAATACTAGCCGAAATATCTTTGGAGATGGAATTCAAAATCCATGCAATAACCACATGGTTATTGAGGATCCAAGCCGGTAGAAGATCACCCGTCGGACGAACAATAGTTCCATCGACAAAACCTAACTTGTTCTTAACCGAAAGGGCAATCAACATCGATCGACTCCACGAATTGTAATTTTCCTCCATTAAGACTTGATTCACTAGAACGAGACCAGTATTATCAGTATGATGCATATAATATGGGTTTGAAACAACTTCGGTTGTAAATGGAAGTGAAGCAGTCAAAATTTCAGGTGAATCAGTGGAAGGAGGATCAATTGAAGGTTCAGAATGAACCGAAATCGGTGGGATTACAGGTGCCGTGGAGACGAAGGAGAAAATGAAGATGAAAGAGACGACTGTCCTCAAAGGGAAAAAAATGGAGGCCAGATGTCAAAGAAAATGGCGAGCAAAGCGAGAAAGCTCTGATACCATTTTAGTTGTAAAAAATCTTTTCTCATTCATCACAAAATAATCTGTACATGAGAAGTGTATTTAAATAATACAAGAATAACATAATAACTCCCAATTAACAAACTTGCTAAATAAACAATATAAACCTCTAATAATTTATGATGCTGCAATTGCTTAGGATTCGCAAAAAAGAGAGGAAAGGATTCTGCATCCACTTTTGTTCTTGGCATTTCTTCGAGATTAGTACTTAAAGTTCAGCATAAAGATAAGGAAAAGATTAGGTATCACAACAGACCACAGAGACATAGCAAGAAGAGTGGAAACTGAAAGGTCGAATGTTTTTACTACCATAAGAAGGACTACTACAAGAGACACTATACGAAGCTGAAAGAGGCTTTGAAGTAGTTAGACACGAATGCAAATGTGGTTATGCATGACACTCTTGTTTGTGTTTAGAGTAAAACAACATTGATGAACTAGTCATTAAAATGAGTAGTGGGTAGTGCAACTTCAATACACATCTCTTCAGACAGGAGATTGTTCACATCTTTGACTGCAGACAACTATGGCATGGTGAGGATAGGAATGGTAGACTTTCTAAGACTAGAGAAATTGAAGATGTTAGTCTGAAGATCGATACTGGGACTGAGTTGGTTCTGCATTATGTTAGGTAGGTACACAGTATCAGATTGAATTTAATATTTGTAAGGAAGTTGGAAGACGATGGGTGCAAAAGTGAGTTTGCTTAAAACATGTGGAAACTCGCTAGATGATACGAGTTGGTGGTTGTTCGTCACAGAACATCTACAGTGTACACAACAAGATTTGGTGTTGCCAAAGGATCAAAGAGACAAATGATGCACCGAGCTGCAAATAGTTTAAATTGAGATTTGATAAAACCTGCAACATTGATGTTGAACGATTTATGTTTCCTTGTGCAAGTGTACACAACAGTTGTAGCAAGTGATAAAAAGATCGTCTCCATAAGGATTAATGACTAAACACCTCAATAATTTACTTAAGAAAACGAAACAAGCTTAACAAATATATGGTTTAATAAGGAAACAGCATGGAATCTTACCCAAGTAAACCATGCTACAGCATCAACGGTATAATATACTGGCCAAACAGACATGAAATCTTCCGAGATTTCCCAGATTTTCTGCTATTCAAGTTTTAAAGCAAAAATGGCAGCATATTAGTTTAGTTTATAGCCTTACTAAGTCAGCCTTATTCCTAAGTACCCACACTCTAAACTTAAGTAGGTCTAGCATGAGTTGAAGCTAAACACTCCCTATTACAATTTTCCAAGAGTTAATAAAAAGATATCCCAATATGTTGATCAAACACATTGAAAATAAAATAATAAAAGCAACTCCAACTCAGTACATTTCATCATTCATAACAAAAACACAATTTACAGACTAAGAAGAAAGTTCACAACATCCTCCCCTTACAATAAAAGCTTAGCTACGCACGACCATAAGGAAATAGGAAAAAAGAAACAACAAAAACAATGAGTTCAATACTGAATGAGTATAATAGGGAAGTAGATGAAGCTGATTCCTTCAGCTCCAAGTGGGTTCTCTACTTTCAGAAGCTTCAGCGAATCTCCTCCTCTTCTTATCTTCTTCGAACAACCTTTGAGAGCTTTCTTGTGAGAGTGAAGTGATGTTAGGGAATGTTTGGAGACAACCTTAAATGTAAGTATGTATACCTTCATTGCTTTTAGGACAACAAAACAGATAAAGTGGGCCACATCTCTCACTTCCAAGTGATTCTCCGAGTTACTGTGGTAACTCCCAAAGTAAAGCTCTGTAACTGTCAGCTTTTGTCGTCTTCTGCTCCCTTCTGATTCCAATGCTGCAGCATCGATAATGTTGCAACAAAACACCCAAAGTCAGGGCATTTTTCCTATCTTTTAACGTTGTCAACAAAATAAAAAGGATAGTGAATTTATAACATTATTTGCACAAAAATCAGTGTAGATTGGGTGTTAGTGAGGCTATCCTTAGCTAATTTACATAAAATTTACACACAAACAAATCTCTTTTGGAGAGTTATCAATTGACAACAGGGTAGATTCATCAGTTCGGCCATGATAAGGAATCAATTGACAACAGGGTAGATCCATCAGTTCAGGTTCAACAATTGGGAGGCCATGATAAGGAAAAAAAAAAGAGTTCAGTTGGTTGTAAGGTGATAGCCTTCTTGTCAGACGGTTCAGCAAATTAATGAAGTCGCATAAGCGAAATGATGCAACAAAGTGGAAGACTACAGTCAGTGTTGAGGTCGAAGTTGAAATCTCTAGCTTGATAATGGACTTGAATGAGGACGTCAAGTCAACTTCTTTATTTTGGAGTCGTAGGGTGCGATTGAAGAAGGATCATTGGGATATATCACTTAGTTCAAGTGGGAGTACATGACTTTGTCTTTTACATATGGGAGACAAAACCACAAGGCAAGTACAAATGGAACCTTGGTTGTTGTAAAAAAGATGATAGAAGCAGCTGTTATAGTGGGAGTAGAACCTTAGTAGTTTACTAATATGATCGGCACTTCTGTTGTAATGGGAGGAGAGATAGTCGTTCTGTCTCCAAGTGGGAGATTATTGGGAATGTGGAGCCAAAACATGGGAGAATAAAGAATGAAAATATTTAGAGGAATGCTGCAGAAGCTCTGCTAGCCAAGAGCATACAGCGTCTCAACGCTGCACAAAATCGAAGAAAATGTGGAGACGCACTGCTGTGTATTGCATTGATATAAATGTGACTTTCTCATAACTGTGGAAAGGGAAAAATCCTAGTTAGACTTTGTTGGGTTGCTCGTGTTAGAGGACTAGGTGAATTGCACATTAGGCATATTTTTCGCAATAGGGTAGTGGTGATGGGCGGCGATTAGGAGGGGTTATATAAGAGATAGGGGGTGACAAGGTGGCATACTAGGGACATCTAATGGCCTATGATGATGAGGAAGGGAAGGGGTGAGCAAAAAATTACAAAACCGATTGGAGTGACTAAAATTGACTGAGTCGACGTCAATCATCCAACCTGACCACTAGTTTAGTTGCGATCAGTTTTTCTAGTACTAAAATCGATAATTCAATCGGTTAGTCTAATACTATAGTAGACCGTTGAGAAACCAATGTTGCACCAGTTGTTTAGTCGCAATAAGTTTTTTCTCTCTCTATTATTCTCAAAGTTTTATGTTCTCCACGGCGGTTCTTCTCCCTCTCTCTATTCTTTTCTATTTTCTGTCGGTGGCTCCTCTCTCTCAATTCTTCTCCATTCTCCAACAATAGCTCTTCTCTCCCATTCTCTTTTCTACCTCTACTCTTCTCTCATCTTCTCTCTTTTTCTTAGGTGTCTTTGTTAACGAATGTAAAATCTTTGTGCAAGTGTACACAATTGTGTAGCAAGTGATAAAATATCGAATCCATAAGGATTTATAACTAAGCACTTCAATGCTTACTCAAGAATAAGGAAAGGAAAAATAACAATTAATTGGGGTAAACTGCAGTTGTTTTGTAAATAAATTTTAGCATAAAAGGTTTGTCCTAAAACACTAAAAAATACAGAGGGAATCAGTCCGAAACACCAATCGCACAGAGAAAGTAAAGTAAACAAAGTGTGAAAGGTAGAGGGAGAGAGTTTATGTGAATTACTTTGAGTACAAGTAAACGATGCTCAAACAATAATGATGTTAGCAACACTGGCCAAACAAACGGGGAATCTTCCCATATTTCCCAGATTTTATTATATTCAGATTTAGTTCAGAACAACAACATTTTATTTTAGTTTTTAGCCATGTTAGGTGAGCCTTATTCCTAAATACCAACACTCTAAATTCGAATGTAGATCTAGCACAAGTTGAAGTTAAACACTCTCTATTACAATTTTCCAAAAGTTAATAAAGAGCTCATTCAGTATGGTGATCGAGCACCTTGAAATTTAACAACAATATGAACAAACTTCAACTCAGTAGCAACATCATTATAAACTAAAACAAAGCTCACAACTCAAGCGAGTTCACAACACCCTCCCCTACCATTAGTTTAGTTACTCATTGTCATAACAAAGAAAATGAAAGAAGAAAATATAAAACCCATGAACTAGAGAATACAAAAGAAGAAAAAAATGAAGAAAAACTACAGCGCTTCACTGTATCAGCTCCATTTGTTGTCATTTTTGGGTTTCTCTCCAAGTGTAAGAATCTTCCCTCCACTTTTGTCTTGTTATCTCTAGGGATTGATGAATAATGAATGGAGGCAGCCTTGAATGCAAGCTTGTATACCCCTCCTCAATTTTAGGACAACCAGATGGATAAAGTGGGGCCCAGCTAAAAAAATCAGGTGTTGCTCCATTTTTACTCCAATAATTCCTTAAGTAACAATCTGTCGCTTTCAGCTTTGACTTTTTCTGCTTTTGAATCTGATGCTACATCATCAACAATGCTACATCAAAACATTCAAAGTTAGAAATATTTTGTAAAAATCACATCATCATCTAACAATGTAAGGATTCTTGTAAATGTCACTAAACTAAGCATAAGATATTAGGCTTAGAGCTTCTTAATCAATATTTTTATACCCGACATTCTTTCTTGCACAAATAACTCTCTTTAGGAAAGTTATCACTCTTCTCTCTCTCAATTCTTCTCCGTTCTCCACCAGCAGCTCTTCTCTCCCGTTCTCTTTTCTGCCTTTATTCTGCTCTCATCTTCTCTCATCTTCTCTTTTTTTTCTTCGGTGTCTATTTTATCTAGAGTCGATTTCGACCAAAACTGATAGACCATTTATGTAGTTGGTTGGTCAGTGTTGCAAAATTGTCCAAAACCACCAAGCTCTGACTAAAAAAAAACTCAACTTGTTGATGGTTAATGTCAATTTGAGCTCAAAACCGACACCAACCGATCGATGAACACCCGGACACTCCTAAGGTAAGGGTTGGTGAGAGCGATGGTTGATGATTGAGGATGGTTGGTAAGAGAGAGCATAAAAATCATTTGTTTCCTTATTGTTTTGGTAATTTCAATTTTGGTTAATTTGGTTTCTATGCTTCTACAATTACTATTTTGGTCATTATAATGTCATTTTTTTTGTTTATTTTTTACCTGTGGTTTCAAAAATCTGTTTTAGTTCCTGTATTTTTTAAAAGTGACCATCTAGTCTATGTTTGCAAAATTTTAACACAAATTTTATACACAATGAAAACTCTTTTAATACAAACTAATGACTATATTTTAAGAAATTTAGTAATTAAGTACAAATATCGTGCTAAAATAAACAAAAGTTCGAAGTACATAGTCAAAAATTTGACATTTTGAACATACATAGACAAAAATGAACAAAAATAAAAAATAAATCGACCAAAATAGTATTTAAACCAAAATAATAATATTTTGTCACACCAATCATAAGATAGTTTTGTTATCCCAAGACGAAAAGGCAGAGCATTATTGAAATCTTAATGGTAGAAGTGTTCGATTTTGAAACCTATGAAACACGTATGAATGAAAACTAAACTCAAAACTTGACGACTAAAAGGCTTTTTTTTTCCAGAAATGTATATAAAATGGGACATTATTTTAAAGTTGAACAACATGGATCATTTACCTTACAAACATGTTTTTAATTACGTTCTTAAGCATAACTTACTTTATTAAGATTGATAAAGATATTTCTCCAATGTTAGAGATTTAAATCCTCACTCATATGCTATTCTAAAAAAAAAAGAAAAAATTTCTCACTCATGAACGAAAAAAGAAAAGTTATATTCTTAAAAGGAATTTCAATTTTACAATAGTGAGAATAATACCCCCTAAAACTTGAAAATATATGAAATTGGTAAGAAAAACCATCTAAACTCACCAAGAAACATTCAAACCTAGCTAAAAAGGACATCAAACACACTGCTAAAAAGGCTAATACCTATAAAAAGGTCTTGTCCACGACCCACAATAATATTCATAGCTAGTAGAACATTCACAATAATGTCATAGCTAGTAGTCACAAAATGTTCTTTTAATACAATAAAATTTGTCAAAATCACTTTCTTTTCTACCGATCATATTTGACAAATTAAAATAATTGATTTTTAGAAAGATTAAAAATCACTTAAAATTGATTTTCAAGGTATCACTTGGATAGTGATTTTAGAAAATCAATTACAGTTAAATCTCTTCTTTCAAAATCACTCATGCTACTATCACTTCCAAACATACCCTAATTTCACCACTTGTTCGATTTTTCCCATTGGTTTTAATTGACGACAAAAAAAAAACCAAGAATCCATGCAAATTTCAAAATTTGTATATTTTAAATGATTTTTGAATGGTTATATATTATATAGTACAAGGGTTTCAAATGAACTAGGAGCTGGAAATCCAGAGGCAGCAAAAGTGGCAGTGAAGGTAGTGGGAGCTCTTGGCATCATAGAATCAATAATTGTGAGTGTGATTCTCTTTGGATGTCGCAATATATTGGGCTATGCCTTCACCAATGACACCCAAATTGCCAACCACATTGCCTCCATGTTGCCTCTGATTTGCCTTTCCATTCTCACGGATTGTTTCCTCGGTGTCCTTTCAGGTTAGGCATTTCAATTATCGAGTCACAAATTTGATCCCTATAGTTTAGATTATTCCATTTTAATTTAGTTCTTATTAAGATTGTAAATCAAGTCAGGTCGATTTTAAAAGCAAATGTAGGATGAAATTGGTTTGGTTTTTTTGGAGAATAAAATCGGTCGGGTCTGTCTTTTGGTTTGTTTGGTTCGATTCGTTTAATGATTTTTGGTCAGGTTTCTCAATTTTGTCCTAAATTAATGTTTTTGGTTGATGAGGCGTTCGATTAGATTAAGATTGAGAATCAAACCAGTTTGAGTTATCAGTTAGGTTAAGTTTGATTACACTCCTAGTTGTTATAGTTTTAAAAGTTTTGATTGGTTCCATAATGTTTGGTCAAACTTGATCATAAGTTACATCATTGTCATTTCAAGTCATTACTATATTTAATACATGAGATCCTTTTATTTATGACAATATGTTGGTGTTTTATATTTGAGTGATCATATTAGCTAACTATAAGGCTTAAAGCTAAGAAAAACATAAAGGGAAAATAGTGGATTTCATGTAAGAAACATAGTTTATAGAAGATTTATCAGATTTTTAAGTTATAGGGATCAGATTTAAACTTTTAAAAATAAAAGTTAGAATATTATTTTGGTCCCTGTGGTTCCAATCTTAGTTCGTTTTTATCCTTATATTTTCAAAATGGTCATTTTAGTCTCTCTACTTTCTAACTTGGTTCATTTTAATCCATGTACTTTCAAAATTTTCATTTGGTCCATGTATGTTTAGAAAGTAATCATTTTAATCCATATTTGTAAAATTTTAAAATAAATTTTTTACCTAATGAAATCCCTTTAATATATAGTAATGGTTACATTTTAAGAAATCTATTAAGTGTAGTGTCAGTCAAAATTGTGATTGAGAAAATAAAATGAATTGATCAAAATAGAAACTTTTTAAAAGTATGGGGACTAAAATGAACATTTTAAATATACTTAGACTAAAACAAATCAAAATTAAAAGTATAGCAGTCAAACTAAACATTTTAAAAATATAAAGATCAAAACTTACCGGGACCAAAATAGTATTTTAATGCAAACTTGAAATCAAACTCAAGTAAAATATTGATTAGTTAAGCCAAAATTTCTCTAGTGTGTCCATAATAGTGTTAATAGGAGTGATCAAATAAAAGCGTTTAAGAATGTAATTAAAACTTACCAATTCAAGTTCTAGATATTAAAGTTATATTTAACTTTTATATTCTTAATTTATCTATGTAATTTCTAAAAGGAAGAAAAGAGAAAGGTATACACTGATTTTAGATGGTTAAAATTGTTCTATTTTTTTTCTTTTTTTTTCAAATCTGTAATGTTTGGTAACAAATAAAAATCACTTTAAAAAATTAGATTTTAAAGACATCTGAAAGTCAGTTGATTTTCCAAAAAGTAATTTTAAAGTGGTTTCGTAAACATTACTTTATGATAATCTGATAGGATTAGTTTTATTAAATATAGTACAACTAAATAAACTTGTAATTAAACTCACTCTAACTAAACACAAATATTTTTAATTGTGAAACCACTTTCATTTAAAGTATTTTAAGATGGTTTAAACTAAAAGGTACCATACTCACATTTTAGGGGTTGCCAGAGGCACGGGATGGCAGAGATTAGGAGCATATGTGAATTTGGGATCATATTATATATTTGGGATTCCAATGGCAGCTGTTTTGGCTTTTGTGGCACATTTGAGAGTCAAAGGGCTGTGGATTGGCTTAGTCGCAGGAGCAACCCTTCAAAGCATTGTGTTTGCTCTCATTACCATTTTTACTGATTGGCAGAAACAGGTTCTTCTTTACTACTTCCCAATTTTGCTAATAGACAGTGCTAAATTATTCAAAATGTTGCTAAATTTTGAGGTTACATTCAATTATACATTGTTTAGAAAGTTTCAATTCTTGATTGATGTCCTTGAAATTGATTCAAATATGCATCTACAAAAATTTACCATTATAGGAGTGATGCAATGATACAACTATTGAGTTGTAAACAGAGCAGTGGTACACATGACTTTTTAAAAATTAACATGACAAGTATGGATAACCCTTAGACAATCACTATTCAGTATTGTGGGAGTGGTTAGGTTATTAGTACTTGTCACGTTGTCGTTTATTTTTTAAAAGTCACTACAGCTATTGTTGTATTTACAACTTAGCAACCATGTTCGTTTCTCTCACTTGTTTTAATGGTAAGGTTGTTCATGGATATATTGAACTAATTTTGAAAATCAATTGTATAAGTGAAAATTTTTAAATGATAAAGCTAGTATTGAAACTAATCTCTATTTTGAATAATATACCTTGAGTTTAATTATCCCCTTTTAATGGTCGTTATATATGATATTTTATTAATGTTGGGAAATTAGGTGCTCCTAACAATCGCACAATACAAAAGAGATATAGGGAAAGGAATAAACGGCACAATAGATTTATACTGGTTCACCCCAACGATCTTTGGGTTGCGTCTAGTATTCCGCTCAGATGTGGGTACCACTATAATATGAGATTGGATTACAAACCACTCTCAAATATATCTTCGCACAGATATTCGCTCTCTAGAGGTCCCAACAAAAATTCTCTACCTTCTAAGTATTTAACCCCAATAATACTTGGGTACAGGAATGAAAACTCACAGAATAATCGAGAATTAATTATCCCAGAATGTCGATCTCAATATGCCCTCTCTGTGCTGCCAACACCGGATTTGTTGCCACAAATATGCTTGCCAAAATCCTTATCAAAATCGGCTGCTCAAACACCCAATTCACGGCTCAACCTAAAACGAAGTCAAAAACCCATTTTATAAAACGTTGTAGTATTGAGATGCTGGGCGTAGCGTCTCAACACTACAGAGATACCAGAGTCCTTACAAAAATTAGCGCGGGCCTTTTTTTTCATTTTCACGTTATAGCGCTGTCCTCTAGGCCAGAAGGCCTCTGCAACGCCCCTATGCCATTTTTCATTCCTTCGATGTCCCGACGTGATCCTAGCTCTACTCGATTCAATCCTAGCTCGTTCCAACRTCGATTTGGCTCCACTAATCCCAACAATTAACTTTACGTAAAATACACTTTTAGTTTATGAAGTTTGAGTTTGATGTTTATTTGGTCTATGAGATTTTAAAAGAGAAATTTTAGTCTTCAAATTTGAAAAATATTCTATGTAATTTATGAGTTAAGTTGTCCATTAGTTGACTAAGGAAAAATGACCTGACATTTTGGGAATGACAATTTTAAAATTGTTAATGCCGATTTCTGGACATGCGCCACAACTGCCGCATAGGTGCCACAAACGTCTTCGTCTCTCAACTCTTGATTACCTGCCCACATAAATCTAGCACTGATGTGATGCTTACTTAATGCATTTCGATRCTCAAGTTAAAACTCAAGTTGGGAGCAAATGGGTATGAAGCAAATAAAGTAGAAGGGCAATATGAGAGTGTAGGCTGAATTCTCACAAAGAGTTTTGTACCAAAAGATGACTTCCCTCAATGCTCTTTTTTTTATATATATATAAATTGAGATAGAGGGAGTGCGTTCAAATGTGAGAGGTATACACAGGGAGGCCACATGCTGAGCCTGAGATTCGTGGGGACCACCGCCATCTTCTTTCTCATTTTGTGTTGCGGATGGGAGGCATAATGGCGCCGTGGGAAATCCTTTAAGTTGCATTGCGGTTTGGGTATAGGATGTCAGCACATTGCCTGTTGTCTGTCTAACTAAAGGATGCCTAGATGTGCTTGGGATTAGGCACTGTGTACTTAATATTTAATGGTTCTTATAACACGTGGTTGAACGAGACTTACGACACAGTGGTCGAATAAGACTTTCAACACGTGGCACCTCGATTTTACCTGATAATAAAAATGATGTGGCAGCTTTTATTAATATTTTATTAGTTTTTGCTTATGTGATTTTTTTTCCTTCTCTTCCTAGCCCTATCCTTCTCTACCTTCCTTTCACCTTCCCGTTGAGAAAATTACTTACCATGCAAATTTTCCCTTTCCACAGTTCTTCAGTGAAAAATGCAATCTAACCACAATAATAAGAGAAAATAAGAAAAGTATAGAAACGATACAAGAGATTTATACTAGTTCATGAAACCATGGACTACGTCAAGTCTTCCGCGATGTGCGGGTTCAACTATGATTTTGGGATAATACAATGGGTCTCACAAATGCTCTAGAAAGATCTCTTTCGATGTCACAATAATGGCCACCTAACTTCTAAACACTTCACTAGTAGGTACTTAGGAATATAGAATGAAAAACGACACGATAGTTACGAAAACGGTTGCCGACAATGCACTATAGTCTAAAATTCTCCTCTCCTACTCTTTGCCAAAAAGCCAGTTTTTCTTTTGCCAATTTTAATCTCACGGGTAAAGGCTCTATATGTATATGTGCAAATAAAGGTGGTGGTGGCTCGCTATTCCTAATGAGGAAGAAATTAGGTTTGGGCCTATCTTGGTTTCATTTGGCCAAATAACTACAATATTTTATTTATAAGTTTTGTCTCCATGTTATCCCAACAATCTCCCACATGGAGACGAAACGACAATTCTGCCTTCCACTGCAATAACAGTGTCCCTCATAATTCTGTTCTGACTACACTAATACCTTCTAATTGATCAACATCATCTTGTCACCAACTAAAGCTCTATTAATATTCATGGGGTTTCATCTCAAAACCAATTTGCAATGAGATGAGTAACTCATGTCTACTACAAACCATTGTAAGACCCATTTTCTTTTCAATATGGGATCCTTAAGAGACTCTACTCGAACTACTCCAACAGCTTCTACTTCCTTCTTGGCATAAACCAAGGTTCCATCTGTGATTGCCCTGAGACTGAGCAATCATACCTGGTTTTATCTCCCAAATGTAAGATACATAACCACATACTCCTACTCGAACTAAGCAAACCCCCATGTCTCCCTCTTCGATCGCGCTTAACGACTCCTTAAGGAAAGCTTCTTCAATAATGATTTGAGCAACCTACCCAAGTCTGTTGCCAAGCTAGAGACTTCACATTTGACCTCAGTGCCAACTATAGTCATTCTATGTATGGGATTTTGGATTTAAAATAAATGATAGAGCACAAGTGTACACCCGTCACAAGTAGTAAAACAGAATGAGTATTCCGAGCATTGATCCTCAGGGACAAATGAAGCCTTTTTAATAAAAATGATGTTGATTGGCGACTTTTGCAACTTTTTTTGGTAAAAAGTATCAAGGATAATGTTGATTTTGGTATTTTAAGACTTAATGCAATAAACTCAGCCCAGTTACTTTGAATTAGCTAAAAATACACCAAATACTTCCAACTAGGCGCCAGACGCCTCTCTATATTTTTCATCGGTTCAGCTTCGCCATCTTCCTAAGTGATTTTTAAGGTATAAGTTCATCCCTAATATGTCTATTAGAAAATTGAACTTAATTTAATAAAAACCAACTGTAACCTTAGGTCGAGGTCCTATGGCTAGGCTACTTGAGCGAAATCTTTATGTCTAAAGTATTTCTCTCCAATGTTAAGAATCATTAAAGTTGTAAAAATATATCAATCTTTTCAGAATTGATGTTTGGTTAAAACATTAATTGGCCAAATTAATTTCTAACTTTATAAACCAACCTTAAGTGATAAAAGAAGAGAAAAACACATTTTACCTTGTTGTATTTTTAAAAACTTTAGCTAATCATCCATAACTGGGCTTGGGAAAATAAATTTAGCTGATAACTTTAGAGAGAAAAAAAACAGAATTGAACGTTGTTATAAATGGAATACATGATGTAAGAAGAGTAAAATAAGAACAAGCTGTAATTAAGAAGTTTGTAACCTGAATGACCCTAATCCTTTCTCTTTCGAGATCTGTGGAGCAATACTCAATCGATTCCACAAATTTGTGTGATTACAAACTTAGTAGGGAGATGAATATGAATGATTTGCTGCAATTTTAATTTAATAAGATAAAAAACTTACCATTGAAGAGTAACAAGCTGAAAAACAAAGAATGAACTTTAAATAAACTAGTTTTAAAATAACAACAACTAAAGAGCTAAAGGAAAATGAAATAGGCTGAGTACACAAGAGTGTAAAAAGCTAAATTTGATCCCTTTGGATGATGAATGAAGTGAAGGATATGTTGTATTTATAGGGACTTCAAGTCGGTTAGGAAGTTGAGACTTTGGTGGGGAGCCATCATTTTAAAATATTTTAAAGTTGGTTTGTTGTTGAATTAGCCTTCTTCCATAGACTGGGAGAGACTTCTAAATATACCAAAACTCGCGTTTCATATTAAGGGCATTTTCTGAATTGGGCAAGGCGTCAGGTGCCAAGCTCGAATGTTTTACACAAAATCATAATTTCCATTAGAAATCAACTTTAAATTATGTAAAAATGTTCTATATGCATGTATAACCTAAAATAACTCCGAATGAAAGATTTTGGACACTGAAGTAAGCTTAAAATACAATTTTTGAGTGTAAAACGATAGAAAACAGCACCACATTAGTTTCTTTTTACCATTGTAAACAAGGGAAATCATTGTCCTTGATGCACTCTTTTGCCTATGCGACTTCATCCGCTCGCCAAATCGTCTGACAAATGGTGCCAAAATCCAACAATCTACTGAACAGCTATTCAGACTATTCTTCTTCTTATTTTCTCTACTTCCTAGCAGTTGAACTTGAACTGATGGCATATTCTCCTCATCTGTTTTGGCTATCAGTGCTTCTAGTTTTATCATGTCTCCCTTTGAACCATCGGCAGCTTTGTGCATAACCTCTCTCTCTGATCCTTTGGCAATGCTAAACCTCGACACATAAACTGCAGCTTCTATGTGGCCAACAGGCACTACCTTGGATCCCCTTATGAGCTTCCACGTGTTCCACAAAAACTCGCTTCTATAGCTTTCGTCATTCAACTTCCCTGCAAATATTAGATTCATTCTAAAAACTAGGTACATATCTGACATCAAGTAAAACTAAGTCAGTCCCACTATTAGTCTTCAAATGAACATCCCCAATGCTTTTGATTGGAGAGTCTCCCATTTCTTATCCTCACCATGCCAAGATTGTCTGCAGTGAAGGATGTGAACCAATTCCCATATGAAGATACGTGCACCAAGGGTGCACTGTCCACTACACATTCCTATATCAACGCATGCTAACAACATGTCATCTAACAAAACATTTGTAGAGATTTCCTTTTTTTAATCCTCTTTGAGCTTCCTACAGTGTCTCTTGAAGTGACCTTTCTTATGGCAATAAAATCATTCAATCTCGCCACTCCCACTCCTGTGGCAATGTCTCTACTGTTTACCATAATCCATCTTCCATTTGCCTCTGTCTTAACTGCCAATGCTAATTCCACAAATTTCTCCATACTAGAAGTGGAAGCAGACTTGTTTTCATTTCCTTTCATGCGAATCTCGTCAGCAATTGCAGTGTCACGTATCTCTTAAAACTTTAAACTTCCATTACCTAACGAATTTGACACAACTGTCTTCATCATTTCCTATCTCTCAAGCAAAAAAGACAACAACTTTATAGCCTTCACTTCCTCTGAAAAAGTGATATCCATTGACTCCAACTGATTCATCAGTTTAGTCACATTGTTTATGTGAGAGTTCACCTAATGTGTCTTCCTCCATATGAATGTTGAAATATCTCATGATGAGATATACCTCGCTGTTAGCAAAGTATTTTCCATATTTGTCCGTCAGCGCCTTCATTAGTCCTATCATCATTGTTTGACTCGCTACGAACTTGTCACGTTCATCAATCGACAAGCACAATCAGATGATCATTACGACCTGCTCGTCCATCTCCAATCAATCCTTGTCTGTCATCCGAACTAGTCGTTCTTTTAGAGTTTTGTGCATCTTCTTATACGTGAGAAGATCTTTCACCTGTATACCATGAATCACTCTCTTCCCTAACCAATGTGGGACTTTGTTTGTACACCTTGCAACCCCAATAATCCTTCCCTCCAACTAAGTGTCATTTGTATCTTGCCTCGAATAGTCGTGCAATTCATCTACTTCCAGTAGGCAACGAGAGACCGCTTCTATACAATACGTCGAGATAGAACACTTGCTACACAGACCACATTGTGGGAACACTTGGAGTTGCTATTTTTTCGCCACCCCCTAATCTCCTCCGCTTAAACAAAGCTACACCATTATTCCTATCAGTTTACCCAACTTGATAAGCAAGACGTGCCCTATCAAGTCTATGCTTGGGTGACAAGCAAGATGTGTCATATCAAACAGAAGATAGAGGCATACACTTTTTAGATTGTTCTTAACATACATGTATTGTATTCTTTCCCATTATAAATAATTGGGGTGGGAGAGTATTTGAACTTGCCACTAGATTTTTTTTAATATTATTTTGGTCGTCGTACTTAAGATCTTTTGTTTATTTTGGTCCCTATGTTTTGAAAGCCTCCATTTTGGTTCATGAACTTTTTAGGTTTTGTCCATTTTAGTTAACATAATTTCAAAGCGTCTATTTTAGTCCCCAAAGTGATCATTTTTGTCCCTTTTTATTTTAATGAAATAGAATTTGTTAAAACATAGAAATTGTCATGTGGGCTACATGTTGAGGACTATCCCTTTTGTTCTCTTGAAGAAGCCAATTGGGAAAGTTAGAGAACCAATTCGTCCACGAGTTTGTGGAAACCACTTTAGAAGCTAAGACATGAGCTGGAAAGTTAGCCTTTCTAGAGATGTGTTCGCAACGAAAACTTCTAAAAAAAAAGAATAGCTCAAATGTCATCTATCCAAGTTAAATCTTCAATATTTTCAATGTCCCCATAAATCATCTCCAATACGAGCAAAGAATTCGATTCGATTACAATTTGGCTAAGATTTAGCTGTGACACAAGTTCGATGCCCTATAAAATTGCGAGTATCTCAGCTTGAAGAGGCAAATATGCTATGAGAAAAATCTTTGAGTGAGCAGCCACAATTCTTCCCTTGTGCAAATTGCTCCCGCTCCCATTCTATTCAACGACGACCGACAAACAGAATCAACATTTAAGTTAACCCACCAAATTGGAGGGACATTCCACCTACTATCAGGACCAATTCCCAAACTAGCGTGAGAGCCCTAGCCCTATCATTAGCTCGCGGCTCTCCTCTCGACAACTTTTCGAGGTGAGAAAAAATTCATACTTTTCGAGGCTGAGTGTTTGGGATTTGTTTCGGTATGCAATAGGAGTTTCAATCGTTCCATAGTGACCAGCTTACCACTCTAGCAACTTCCATTTCTTTTACAGTCAGAGAGATACATGAATCTAACTTGAATGTTATTTTGGAAGTTCTTCGAAATCAGAAGTGTTGGTAATGATAAATGTCAAAAATCTCTTGCTCACTTGCACTGGAAAAGGATGTGATCAGTGGTCTCGACAACCTTCATGGCAAAAAGGTACATTTTCTAACCCTCTCCTTCTTAAATTTCCTCTAGTTGAGAGACATTCGTTGTAAGCACACCAAATGCACATCTTGATTTTGTAAGGTAGTTTCAGCTTCCATAGTAATTTCCACCAATTTTCAGTTACACGTGGCTTGATAATCCTGGATGTCTCTTTTTATTCATAGAAAGATTTTACCCACTTTTGACACTGTAAAAGCCCTTCTTATCATAATGTCATCCAGAAATCTTCCACACCAGTCTTGCTTATAGGAATTTTAGAAATTATGTTGAAATCATCTTTGTTTAGGCATTCGCAAAGTTTGCTTTGATCCCATTCATGATTAGGATGGATGAAATCAACCACTTTTCAAAAATCGAACTCACTTCTAGGGGTAGATGGCATAAAGGTTTCTTCTTTTAGGAACCATATATCCTTCAAAAAACGAATAGGAGGACCATTTCTTACCTTCCTCCTCAAACCCAAATTCAAAGCTCTCTGCCCGAAAGCAAGCTTTTCCAAAGGTACGAATCGCTCATGTTTTCTAATGCTTCAAGGACTTAACACTCAAGAAAGTACTGCCTTTTTAGAATCCAAGATACCAACAAGTTGAGGTGGATGATGATGCACCACACTTGTTTAGAAAGAACAGTTTAATTAAAATCTTCCAAGTCTCTGAAATTTAAGTCACCAAATTCCTTAGGGAGACACTAAATCTCTCCTTTCTTCCAATGAATGATCATTTTTGTCATTTAATTTTCATGTTCATTTCATTTTTTCCAATCATATTTTTAGCAATAAATTTCTTGAAACTCAGCCATAATTTTACATTAAATGTTTCCGTTGTTTTCATTTTTTTTCCTATCTATTTTGCAAATATTAACCAAAATGGCCCTTTTTAAAAGCATCGGATTCAAAATAGATATTTTAAAATAATAGAGCCTAAAATAAAGAAAAATTAAAAATACAAGGACCTAGAAATTTATTTTAAAGGTAGAAGGACCAAAATAAACCAAAGTTGAAAGTACAAGACTAAAATTGTATTTAAATGCGAAAATTTTTTATTTTGCCATCTATAAATCATTGTCGTTTTATCATATAAATATATATAGTTGTCGTTTGAATGTCTGAATTTATATGGACCATGCAGGCATTAAAAGCAAGGGAAAGGGTACTTGAAGGAAATACCTGAAATATTTACTCCACATATGATGTGATCAGATTGGTCAAAGGACATAATTTTGTACTTGCAATTAAACCCTTAGAGTTTGATTCAATTATAAATGAACCACTTAGAGTGTAAAAGTACTTATTTATAGTCATGATTAAATTATTTAGAAAACATGCGAATCGTGATTAAATTGCTTACAAAACATGCCAACTTGGTTCAATGGGTTAAGACTCCTATATCTGACTAAAAAGATTTTGAGTCCGAATTATCACTCTCACATCTTGTACTAAGAAAAAATATATATACAAATCAAATGACCATAATGAAGAAATTGAACTTAAAGTTATACTATTACTATACATGGAACATCAAATCATAATTAGTGTTTGAAATTAAGTTTAAATATAATTTTATTATTATTTCGAACTTAAGTTGTATTATTACTATGGAACATCAAATCATAAAGATAGTGTTTGAAATTAAGTTTAAATATAATTTTATTATTATTTCATTTTTTGGTCCTTAGAAAATTCAAATTTTTCTAATAATCTCTCAAATTTAAAGTTTTTTTTTTTTTGTTTTAGTTTCTAAATTTTCATGAAGAGTCGTTTTTGTCTTCGTGTTCTATTTTTCATTAATCTACTACAAGAAATTGGATTTTTGCCCATGAGGTTTGGGTTGAGTAGCCCTTTTTCAAGGCATATTTTATTTATCACTTACTTTCGAAGATTTAAGTTTTAACTTTGGTGTCAAATTTTGTATTACACCTCTAAATCTTCTATCTTCTTTATTCACCACAAAAAACACACTTTATCATTTCTAAAAAAACACACACACACTTTATTTATCTTCTTTACTCCAAACAAAAATTTTTCATCTTTGTCCTCCATCAAGGGCCACCCCCTTCCGTCACACTTTCTCCCTCTTCTTTACTCACCAAACTACACTAAAATCTCTCATATTTATCTTCAATGAGCTGCCACCTCGTTCCCTTTTTGTTTTTTTTCCTTTGGAAACCAACCGCCCTTTTAGCCCTAGCTCCAGTCTCTCATTAGATCTCTCTAATTCTTGCCTCAGATCTCCTAGATCTCATGCAGGTTTTCTCTCATTCTCTCTCTTGCATTCTCGTTCTTGTTCTCGGTGCAGTCTCGCTCTCTTGACTTGAGATTTTCCATGTTCGGTGCTAGATTTGAAGTTTAGAAACAACTTGAACAATGATTGCAACCTCATAGCATTGGACGTGTGGAGTCCTCGTGTGTCATCAATGAAAAACAAAGAAGGAACGGGCACTGGTGATGATGCAAAAAAAAGGAATGGGTGAGAATGGTGATGACATCAATGAAAAAGAAAAATGAATGGGCGAGAATGGTGGGCAAGAAAAAGGGATTCAAAGATTTTTATTTTAAAATTATTAATGATCTTGATTTAAAAAAGAAAACCCCAGCCAAGGAACGATACGTATTTTTTTTTTCAAATTATTCATAATTTAAGGAAAAATTAAGGAAGAGAATCTAAGAGTCGACAACCAAAAAAGTAGAGAATCCAATGTTACGAATAATGATGATGGTAAGATGCTTAGTATTCTCAATGATTTACAATGCCCAGTTGTAGAAGTGGTTGTAGAAGAAAAATGTAGAAGGGGAACAGACGCCCCAAAGAGACATGTCTAACACTTTCGATTCAATGAAGCACGTAATAAATTGTATCCAGGTTGTACACACCATTTTCATCATTGAATTTTTTAACCCAGATGATGCATATTAGGGTCATTAACAATTGGAGTAATAAATTGTTTGATATGTTACTTGAGTTGTTCAAGGAATCATATGAGTCCATACATGCTACGAGGCTAAGAGGAAACTATACGTGATTTAAGACTTTCATATGAGTCCATACATGCTTGCTAGTATTACTGCATATTATTATGGAAAAGATGTTCTAAATGTTAAAGTTGTCCAATATGTGGTGAGTCTTGTTATAAAAAAAATCAATGGGAAAGCATCACAAGTCCCCAAAAAAATTTTACGACATTTTCCGTTGATACCAAGGTTGAAATGGTTCTTTTCATTAAAAAATTTTGCTTATGAAATGAGGTGGCACATAAAGATAAACGAGTTGAGATAGATGGTGTGTTACGACATCCAACTGACGTTTTGGGTGGAAGCATCTAGATAGCATATTTTCTCAATACGCTTCAAACCAACGAAATGTTCATTTGGGACTAGCTTCAGATAGGTTTAATCCATTTGAGTATATGAACAATTCGTACAGCATGTGGCCAGTGGTACTCGTTCCATACAATTTTGTCTCCTTCAAAGTGCATGAAGGAAACTAATTTATTAATGTCATTGCATATTTTGTTGGGTTTTGTGCCCTTAGCTCGTGTGTTTGTAATTAATAAACAATTTATTTATTCAACAAAGAGTTATTTCTTTACATTTCTCATATTCCAATAAACTAAGATCTAAGGTTATTTAATGTAACTGGAATATAATATATTTGATATCAAGTATATATTTAATTATACAATGTATATATTTGATATACAAGTGTATAATGTTCTAGTAATAACCTAAATGGCTTATAGTACATGGATAAGGTTGGGTACCTTATCCCAGTAACAATATGAATACAGCTGGCTTTGTAATAGTTACAAACAACTCTATCCAGTTCGTTCATGTGGGGTCATGTGAGTGGAGGTATCCTATACAATGTGTTTGTATAATATCCGACCGTAAAATAATTAATCTTTAATTATAACACGGTAAACTAACTAGATTAATATTTCATATGATGACCAGGTAACTCGATCTTAATCCTAATCGAGTTATGGACTCCTATTTATAAGGGATCGCGGGTAGCTGGGAACATAACTCACGATTAAATTCACTCATTCCCGACTTTAGGGTAAGTAGATTAATGTTCTCTTAAATGCTAACTCCAATACTTAAATAAGAGGCGCCACCCTCTTATTGGCTTGAGATGGACTTCTTTTTAATGGTTGGACCATAAACATGTTGTTCATTAGAGGAGCAGTGGTACTTAAGTTGAAAGAGGTAACTTAGGGGTAAAACGCTAATTTAACTCAGCTGAAGTTACGAACACTCGTTAGGATTGACTTGACATCAATGATCAATTTCCGTTGACACAAAATATTCTACCGTGAGAAGAGTGCAGTTGTGAGTCTTTAGTGGAGTGACACATAGTTAATAAAGGTTGATTAATATGGTTAATTAATTTAATCAATTAATCTCGTATCGTTGAAACTTATGATCTGTAGGTCCATTAGGTCCCCTTACTAGCTTACAACGGGTAAAATGAGGATCAAGATTTTTAAGGAATTTGAAATGTTCAAAATTGGGAATGTATAAAATGTATATTGATACATTATATAAATATTAATTTTGGATAAAGATTCAAAATTAATACTATATATTATGAGAGAAATATTTGAATAAGATTCAAATAATAATTAATAAAAATTGGATTCATATTAAAATTATAGGTTAAAATTAATGTGCATAAGATGTACATTAAATCAATAGATTATTCAAGAGAGATGCATTTGAATATGATTCAAATATATGGTTTTAATTAAATATGTGATGTTTAATTAAAAGTTAAATAATTAATTGTTAATTATTTATTTAATTAATATTTGGATTTAATTAATTAATTATTAATTAAAAATTTTAAATTAACTAATTATTAATGAGATTAATAATTCATAATTAAATTAATTAACTATTAATTAGATTAATAATTATTAATTTAATTAGCTAATTATTAAATAACTAAAGTAATTATTTTATTATTAATTAAATAAATTAAATTAAAAACAACTCCCCAACATTGTAGGGGAGTTAGGGAAGTTAATGTGCCGTGGGTAACTCCCTACGTCACCCTTGGTTAAGAGTGTAGAAACTTTCTGCACTTGCTGCTTCTTCCCCTGCATTACAAAACAAAATATCTCTCTAAAAAACCCTCTCAAACTCTCAATCCTTCTCGATTCCCAAAAACCGGTTCCTCGCTAGAGACATAGCAAGGAAGATGTCACTTGGGTTTCATGTGGAGAAAGCGTTCTTCAAAGGTAAGAAAACTTATTTTCTCTGTTTTGTTTTTTCTGTGTTTTTCAATTTCAAAAGGAAATTCAAGAACACGTTTTATTACTTCCGGTTAGGATTCACATCTCATCATATTCTTGGGCCAAAGTCTTCTGAAAAAAAAAATCGATGTTTACTTATAACCATTGATTGAAGAGTTGAAAGAGTTATGGGGTATTGGGGTTTGTACGTACGATTGTGCAAGTAGTGAGTACTTTCAACCATACGCAGCTCTTTTGTGTACTATTAATTATTTTCCAGCATATGGTGCCTTGTCTGGATGGAGTACCAAAGGATACTAAGCATGTCCTATTTGTAAAAAAGATAAGTCATCATTTTGTATAAGGAACAAAAATTCTTTTCATGGGACATTGATGTTATCTTTCAGAAAATCATAGTCGTTGGTGTGGGAGTAGACTACATAATAGGAAGTTATAACGACGATCTCCATCAGTAGTAATGGATGGAGACGCAATTCTTCAACAAGTAAATATGTTGAATTTTCTAAATTTTGGTAAGAATCCATCCAAACAAACTAAGAAAAGAAAGCGAGCTCTAAACCGGATGAAAAGAAATATGTTCTTTAAACTTCTCTATTGGTCGAAACTTATGTGAAGACGTGATGCGCGTCGAAAAGAATGTATGTGACAATCTAGTAGGAACTTTGTTAAATATTGAGGGGATAACAAAAAACACGATCAATGCTTGTTTGGATTTAGAAGATTTAAAGATTCAGAGAAATTTACACTTGCAAAAACAGGGGAATAAAGTTGTAAAATCAAATGTTACGTATACATTGATTGCTACTGAGAGGGTGAAGTTCTGCAAATTTTTAAAATCGGCTAAGTCTCCAGATGGATTTATGCCAAGCATATCTAGACGTGTGAGTGTAGAGGATGGAAAACTATGAGGGTTGAAAACTCATGACTGTTATGTTTTGCTACAATGACCCCTACATGTTGCCATTCGAGCTCACATACCAAAGTTTGTAGGTACGACTACCATTGAGCTATGTAACCTTTTTTTGTGATGTATGTGCAAAGACAATACGCATTAGTGATTTGGATCGATTGCAATCAGACATTATAGTCATACTTTGTAAGTTGGAGATAATATTTTCACCAACATTTTTTGATTTAATGGTACATCTCGCAGTTTACTTGCCATATGAAGCGAAATTTGTGGGATCAATTAGTTACAATTGGATGTACCCTATTGAGAGAATTCTTCGAACATTAAAACAATATGCACAAAAGAATAATAGAGCTCGTCCTGAGGGTTTGATAACTGAATCATTTGTCATGAATGAATCGTTAACTTTCTGCTCCTTGTCTCTAATTGAAATTGAAACAAGATTCAACAGAGATGAATGCAACGATGATACTATTACTAGTAATAAAAGTTGCGGAGATTTTGAAGTATTCAGGCCAAGTGCACGACCTTTGGGGGCGTCAACTTCGAACACACTATCTGTAATCAAAAGAAAAGTTGTACACTAGTATATACTGAACTGTACAGAGATAGAGTCGTATCGCGAATAAGTTTATCTTATGCTAAGTTCAATTTTAAGAACAGTCATGCTAATTTTTTTAACTATATAACACTAATTTTGTGTTTTTATTATTTTGTGCTGTGGTAGTCAATATTTGATATTAATTTGAATTCCAGGAGAGAGTGTATATGAACGACACAGTACACAATTTCCTGATTGGTTCAAAACTATGATAATAATGATTTTTAGGCTTGAATATAGATGAACGAAAATGAAATCATTAAGTATTTTGTTATGATCCACTAGAGGTTTTGACATTAGAGAACACGATGATGATTTGTATTCACGTGCATTAGGGCCCTCATTAACTGCATGTTCATATAGTAGTTGTCTTGTAAGTAGATTACATTTTCATAATATATAACAACAACATAGTCATCGAACTATACAAAATAGCAGGGTCATGGTGTGTGAAGGAGAATGGGATGAGATGAATTTTTACAGTGTCTTGAATGATGTGTGGGAGTTAGATTATGCTAATGGGAGACATTTCATTCTTTTTAAGTGCAAATGGTTTGACACAGATGCTAAAAAGAATAGAATTCGAGTTGACTTAGGTTTTAAGTCAATTAATATGTCCAATTATTTGTTTATAGACAACCCATTAATTCTCGTTGGTCAAGCTCAACAAGTTTTTTATTTTGATAACCCCAAACTTGGCAATAATTGGAAAGTTATACAAAATATTCTAAATAAATACATATGAGATATTCCGGAACACGAAGACGTTGAAAATGATCAAATTTCGTTGTTAGAAGTAGGACCTAGGATCGGAGTAGATGAATCCACTCATGATAGTACATTGCGTAGAGATGATGTTGACCCTACTGTCATTGAGGGTCGAGTAATCTAACAATAGTCCAATAGAAGCATAGATGCGAGCAATGTGGATAAATTTGTAAACGATGAATCTAACGATGATGTGGACGCGTCAACTGATAATAGTATAGATGATGTTGATGACAAGTACAACAGTGAATAAGTATTCCTCCAAGTATGTCGATTTAAATATTTGTTGAATAATTTACCCTTCAAATTGATTATGTTGAATACTTGTTTCATTATTATATAATACTATTGGTTGTTTGTCTAAGTTTGCAAAAAAAAAAAAATGGTAGGTCCAAACCAAACAGATAAGTTACAACAAGTATACGATCCTCAAGCGGACTCGCCTGTTCCATCTTTTCCTCCAAGTAGGTATATTTAAATATATGTTAAATAAATAAGCTATTTGTATTTAACTCATTAGTTTAACGTTTGACAACATACGGATAAAACGGGAGTGTGAGGATACACCCGATTGACAGATCTAAAAAATCAAGTTCATGCAACTGGCTGTAAGGGTATGGATCGTATGTGACCACACAGTAAATAAACCAACTTACAGCATGTGCACCACATTTTCTATCGCAACCGGGGCACATACTCGCAAACAAGTTAAACTAATTAAATGCTAGCATTTGGAGTGGGGTTGAAGAAAGTGACAAGAGGGTTGTTATAACTCATCTCAAAGTAAAATTCTTATTACTTAATATTATTTTATTATTTTGTATGATGTAACAGTAATAACACTCCACTTTGTTTGGTTTTTTTTTTTTTCGTAGGGTCATTTTGAGTTTGACGAGTCAAACGAAGTCTTGATGAAATTCATTTATCATGTCATGCAAACAACATACAAGGAGTACATGACAAAATTGTACAAATACTACAGAGGTCATCCCACACGTGAGATTGCTCGCAACAACCCACCTAAATTATTGTTAGCAAGACCAGGAGATTGGAACATGCTATGCGATAGATGAGAGATAGACCAGTGGAGGTACTTTACGAATCTTAATTGTACTTATTTTCTATATTTTATATTCGATATTTTGATATAATTTTCTTTTGTTAGCAAAAATCTGAGGCCATTAAATGTAATAGGCAAAGCTTCCATTCAACCATTGCGTTGGGTTCAAAGCATTTGCTACTATCGCCAAGGAGAAGGTATAATGCGATAATATTTTTTCTTTCATGTACCTCATTATTTATGACTATAAATAACTATGTGTTATCAAGTGCAGAAAGATCAAGAGGGAGGCAAAATTTTTGGTGAACTCGATTTGTTCAAGAAGACTAAATACTCTAATATTAAAAGATGAGTTGAGGGTGCTAAGACAGCTTATGTATAAGTTTACTACTCTTATAATAATTAACTTCAAATTGCGCTTTAAATTGTATGTGTGAACATTTTGTTACTTTTTAACTATTTGTGTAGTCAAACATGGAGCGTCTCATAGAATAATCTACTGTAGAAGGTAGTGAACCAATGTCAGACCCATAAGTAATTCAAACAGTTCTTGGGTCTCGATCAGGCTACGTCAAAAGTGGTTGGGGCCCAAAACCTAAATCTTGTAAAGGTTCAATCTACATCTAGTGTAGCTTCTTCACAACGGAACCAAGAATTGTCTGAAGAAATATCTACTATAAGATTACGATTCTATGTGGTGAAGTGTCAAATTTGAGATCAATAATGCTAAAATTTATAACTCGTTCTGGTGGAGCCAGCTCATCAAAATAAGTACGACCATATGGAGCGTTGTTAGAATTTTATGACTGTACATGTGGCTATCCTGCAGTTATGGTAGCTATTTAGAATGTGGTCATAAATGTTTTAGCTATGTTTATATTTGAAGTGTTTTTGGATGAGTTTGTTGAATTTGAAGTGAATTGGTGAGTGTGCATGTTTTTAAGACTTTTAGGTATTGAGAGTAAGTTTTTTAATTTGAATTGTGTTTTGATGTTGTGAAATTTGGATTGAGTTTGGACGAGTTATATACATGTTTGTTTTTAATGAAGTTTGGGCAACTTTTTTAAATTTGAAGTGTTTTTTGATGAGTTTGTTGAATTTGAAGTGAATTGGTGAGTGTGCATGTTTTTAAGACTTTTAGGTAGTGAGAGTAAGTTTTTTAATTTGAATTGTGTTTTGATGAGTTTGTTAATAACTTTGAATGGGAGTGGGGGTGGGGGCGTGCTCTTATACTTTTTCTTTAGTTTGTGAAATTTGGATTGAGTTTGGATGAGTTATACACATGTTTGTAAGTAAGTAAGTTTGGACAATTTTTTTTATTTTTTATTTTTAATATTTGAAGTGTTTTTGGATGAGTTTGTTGAATTTGAAGTGAATTGGTGAGTGTGCATGTTTTTTAAGGCTTTTTAGGCACTAAGAGTAACTTTTTTGAATTTGAAATGTGTTTTGATCCGTTTGTTAACTTTGAATGGAAGTGGTGAATTTATGGCATGTGAATCATGAATGTTTATTTTGTCTTTGAATGCTTAGTTTGAGTTTATGGCATGTGGGGTGAGTTAGACATTTTTATGGCTTGCAAATTGGTTTTTTAACATTAAATTAATTATTTTGTTCACACAAGTTTATTTGACATTTGTTTTTTTTTTTTCAGATTCGTTTGATTTCTCTATCGAAGTAGGGAAGATTTTATTAAGACTTGATTTAAGAACTTTTTAGAATAATTTTAGATTGTCGAATTTTGCTTATTGTATTAAACTTTTTATACTAGATTGTAAAACTAGATTTTGTTTAATATTTATATGATAAATTTGAACTCGTGTCCAATTCTAATATTCGAATTATATTTCTTTTGGAAAATAATAGAAATATTGTCCAAAAAAAGAAAAAGTGTACGTACATCAACGATATTTGAATTTTGTCGCCACAGGTATCTTTGGCGATGAATTCCCTTTCGTCATCGTAGTTATACTTGGCGATGAAATAATTTTTGTTGCCCTAGTTGTCTTTTGACGATGAATTCTGTTTCATCATCATAAGTGTCTACGACTGACAAAACTTATTTCATTGCCATGTATACCTGTGACAACAAAAGGGAATTTGCTGCCAATGGTACCTTTGGCAGTAAAATTTGAAATTCGTCGCCATAGGTCTGTCGCGATGGGACTATAATAACGATTGTGGTGACAATAGAATTGCGTTGCCAGAACCTTTTCCTGACGAATTTCTGACTTTTGGCGACGATTCATATCGTCGGAAAAACTAAATATTCTTGTAGTGATAAGATTGAACAGTAATATATGTTTTCATGTCTAAACTAAGGGGTTCTAGAGCTAGTTCTTAATGAGTTGAGTAAACATGCATCTTCAATGAAGAATCTTCCTGCTAAATTGCAATCATGTGACTTTAATTCCAAATATGAATCATATAATGTATTTTGGGAAGCTAATTTGTATTGAAAGCATTGATTAACTCTCACTGATTGCTCCAATTGCTATGACTAATTTGTATTAGAAAAGTACTCAAGAATACACCAAGAAGAATATTGTTAATTCCTCTTGAAACTCTCTTTTCTTTCTTGCTTCAATTGCTTGGTTAGAAATTAGGTTAATGATATCCCTTTATATAATACCTAATAGACACATATATAAGACACAAAACTAAATATAGATACATGTATACATATCATTAATGTATCTTAATCCGTTGATTTGCATGTACCTAAGAAATTCAAGTGTATCTAAAAATTATAAATTCAGGTATGTGTCAAGACAATGAATCAAGCTAACTGAACTTCCAATATAATTTGATTGTGAATAGTTGTCATGTATAAGATTTTTTTTTTCTCCATACAACAACTGGAGATGGAAGAATTCGAACTCATAATCTCTTGGTCAAAGAATGGTGCCAATTTTCATGTTGGCATGATGAACAAGATTTGTACCGACAAATATACATGTTCCGATAAATATTGAATATTATTTTAGAATGTTTAAAACATGTTAGTAAATGACATTTGGTGACACTCTTTTCATGAAAAATCACACATATCCAATAATATAATATACCCTCAAATATCTCGTCTTCAGAATAAAGTAAGAATCAAAACAAAATCATGTAGCCATGTTCTTATGACTCCATGAACGACTTGGAAGATACCCTATTCGTAAAAATATTATAGCTGGCAATATAAATTTTATAACTTAAATCAAACGGTAAACATGCAGCCACGTCATTTGAGAGAGTGCACGATTAGGAATCATGATCTAGAAAGTCAACACAAATGACGATCCACTAGACTTGACATGTTTTAATGGTTAAATTTATTTCATCTATAAGCTTTAAGAAAAAATTAACTTTGGATGATGTTTATCTTTAAGGATGAATAATTATGCTTATATTTAGTTTCTGTATTATAAACATCAACTGATGATGGAACACATGCCTAATACTTGTGTTTTGAAATTTGGATGAGATGACTTGATTTCGTTATAAATTGAATTTTTTTTTTTAAATGAAGATCTTAAAAATGATTGATATTAATCTAACGAGGAACCAGATCTTCATGTAAATCACCCTTTAAAATTTGACAATTTTTTGATATTTTTTTAAAGAAATAAATTCTCTCTTTCTGTATTTCTCTTTCCTACTCGTCAAAAATTTAATAGTGATTATCTGTACCTAAGTATTATTCTTTGTTGTAGAGTGAGGACTAATGGGCTGATGATTCCAAACAATCTAATTGTTATCAATATTCATCGAGTTTCATCTCAAAACTAATTGACGATAAAAGTAGTAGTTCAATTATATTATAAACCTCTGTTAATTTTCTTAATCTTTTCAATGTAGGATTCTTAACATGCCCCTTAAAATGGTAGTTTTTTTGGAACATCAATCTTAGTTAAATCAGATGATGTTTGTTTGAACCATATCAATATTCGTGGAATTTCATCTCAAAGTCAATTGATGATGAGATGAGTATTTCACCTATATTATAAACTTATAAATCCTTTAACAGATGTCAGTCAACGATTGGATTGGATGAGTATCTTTTAACTTTTGGCAAAGCAAAGCCACGCACTAAGCCATAATTTTCTTGTTGCTTAATTAAACAATAAAATAAATATACCAAATCAGAAGAAAAACTTAGCCCCTCCAAAGTATATATCTTTTTCTTTTCATTCTAAACTCTCTTTTTCTGCTGTGTTTTTTAATGTCACAATCACATACTGATTGAAGTATGGAAAAACAGAAACCAAGTGGAAGAGGACTCATTAAAGGTATGGTCCAAATTCATTTGCATGATCAAATGAAGATAAAAACACCAATTTTTATAGTTGCATGCCTCTTTTTTTTATCAGATATTACAAAGAAAGCTGTTTGGCTGGCAGAAAATGAGAGAAAAGTGGAGGGATTCTGTGAAAGAGTTGAAGAAAGTGAGCTTCATGGCAGCTCCCATGGTGACAACCACGGTTTTGCAGTATCTTTTACAGGTTGTTTCAGTGATGATGGTCGGACATCTTGGCGATGAAGTCTTGCTTTCGGGCGTTTCGATAGCTACATCGTTCACCAGTGTTACTGGCTTCAGCCTGCTCGTAATATTCTCTCGCCCTAATGACGATTTTGTTTTTAGTTTTTTATTAATTGAGAAACTATTAATAAAAAATTATAAACTCAAATTGTTATGAAATTGTTAAATCACGACTTATTGTTAGATATCCTATAAATGATTAAATTTATAGCTCTAATCCATCAACTTAAGCATTTAAGTTCATCTATGTGATTCAATCATATTTAATATGGTATTAGAGTAGCAGATTCTGTGTTCGACCCTATAATGTAAAGCTTAAGCTTTTGGGTTGTAGGTCAAAAAAATTTAAGCTTTTCGTAGATAACTCATAACCATTTTGTTTATTGTTTCTATTTTTGAAAATTAAGAGCAAAATATACTACTTTCAATAATAATCCTGTGTTTCTTTTTTTAGTTTACTTTTTAAAAACATTTTCAAAGCAAATTTTGAGCACTAAAAAATAAATTTTAAAAACTTTTTTGTTTTTGAAATTGGGTTAAGATTTGAAATAAGAAAAGTAAAAAACTTACCAAATTGAGCAAACAAATCCAGATCTTGTTTCATCATTAGCTTAGCTAAAGTGGAATAGTATGACAGGCTTTCTGGAGAATGAAATGAAATCCACTTTCTCGATATGAAAAACTTGTGCTCAAAAAGACCTCCTATACCCTCTCGCCAAGTGATCAAGTTTAGTCCGAATTAGCTCTAGAAGTTGCTGGAAATCCTTATCAAATGGGATGGGTGTTTTTTAAAAGAATAGATATAAATGGTTAAATATATCATAATTTATTAGCTAAAGTTATTAGATTTAGTGTTGATTTAATATAGAGCATGAAGTAATTAATATGTTCGAAATCTTTAAAGAAGATTAACTTAAACTTTGAAGGTTGATGGTGATTATTTATACTAATTGTGAAACAGTTTGGAATGGCTGGTGCGTTGGAAACTCTATGTGGCCAAGCTTATGGGGCTGAGCAATATCAAAAGCTTGGAACTTACACTTACACAGCCATTATTTCTCTCCTTTTGGTATGTTTTCCAATTTCTATCCTTTGGATCTTCACAGACAAGTTCCTGTTGTGGATGGGGCAGGAGCCTTCCATTTCCCTTGTGGCTGGCAAATACGCGATCTCACTGATCCCAAACCTCGTCGCCTACGCCGTGCTTCAGTCGTTGGTTCGGTATTTTCAGGCCCAGAGCTTGATCCATCCATTACTGTGCTCCTCTTGTGCAGCTCTGTGCTTTCACATTCCTGTTTGTTGGCTTCTTGTGTTTAAAATCAACATGAGAAGTGTTGGGGCTGCCTTGGCTCTTGGGTTGTCCTATTGGCTCAATGTGGTCTTGCTTGGATTGTACATGCTCTTCTCTCTGTCGTGCAAGAACACCCGTGCCCAGGTCTCGAACGATGTCGTTCGGAGCGTGCCCGTGTTCTTTCGGTTCGCCGTTCCTTCAGCAGTGATGGTGTGGTAAAATTTAATTAAGATGATGAATTTTGAATTATTCTTATTTTCCTAGTGTTGTTTACTTCATGAGGGATATATAATGATTTCTGGGTTTGTTTGTAGCCTTGAATGGTGGTCATATGAGGCAATAATCTTGCTCTCTGGGCTTGTACCAAATCCAAAATTGGAGGCCTCGGTGCTTTCTATATGGTATGCAAACATGCCCTTTTTTGTTCTTAGAATTGCATTTCTAGACTTATTAGGAAATTACATTTTGTGGAAAAAAAATTAGTAGTAAGTATTATATTAGATTTGGATAAGATAAATTACCTAACAAAAAGTTTATAATATAAATGGTTACTCCTCTCATCCTTGTTTCATAAATGGGAACCGACCAAGATTGATACTGTAAAAAAAGTCATGATCTTGAAGGGACGAATTCATCAATTAATTTTGAGATAAAAACCCACAAATATTAATATATTACAAAAGGTAGAACAACACCTTTTTGTAATATATTAATCATATCTAAACTTAATATTTAGCCCGAAGCCCCACTTTGGCATATTTTCAAGTCAAATTTTTAAACCTTTGTTTTCGTTATACTAACTGTTCATTATGCATGGCATATAAAGGTTCATAAACCTACCCCTGGGAGCGGTTTGGTTTCGTGCAACGCCCTCGCAGCAGGAAGAGGCTGTTGTCCATTCTTTCACATAGAAAGATGCAGAAAATCAGTCATTCAAGGAATTATTTCTACAAAGTTAAAATATTTATATGCAAAGATCTAGAGATATGTTATTATAAGTGAAGATCAACTAGTCAAGTAATAATTACCGACCTTAAAGTTTAGAAATTTTAAATCCGCTACCTTTATTGAAAATAAAAAAGTAAAAAAATCAAGATACTAAATAAGAATTAATGAATTAGTGTATCTAGCTTAAATATAATTACAACTCTGACAAGTTAGTAACATTCTTAAAGGAGAAGATTCGAATTCTGACTCCTTAATTACAATATTATATTTAAAAAAAAAAATAAACAAAATTGTTTGGTTACGGGTTCGTAGAGAGTATACTATTAGAAAAGCGAGTTCCTTAGCATGCTCCGAAGCTTTTAATGATAATTCTCTTTATTTAGGGAGGAGTATCAAGATGCTCACAAAATATATAATATATTAGGGAGCATAGGTATATATCAATTGTCTAATAAATTTTTTTAACATATTTTCTTTTCATATTATATATATACATTTTTTTTTTGGGAGCAGCTTCACAGTAACTTATCTGCACTACTTCATACCATATGGGTTTGGAGCCACAGCGAGGTTAGTAAAAAGTTATTTACCAAAAAAAAAAAACATGTAAATAAAAATGTTATTTTTTGTTATTAAATATTGGTTCATTTGCTTCCATTACATATAGCACAAGAGTTTCAAATGAATTGGGAGCTGGGAATCCGGCGGCGGCCAAAGCGGCGGTTCAGATTGTGGTGGCGGTGGCTGCGGCGGAGCTGGTGGCCGTCAGCCTCGCTCTCTTCTTCTGCCGCCGTGTGTTGGGGTTCGCTTTTAGCAGCCAGAAGGAAATTGCGGACCAAATTGCAGCCATGGGGCCTCTCATTAGCCTTTCACTCATTGTGGATGGTTTCCAAGCTGTTTTTTCAGGTCATTTTTTACCTTTCGTGTTTCTTTGGTACGATTTTGGTCTATATACTTTTAACTCTCGAACTTTCAACCTTTATTTATTTTAATCTTTGTATTTCTAAATCATCTGTTTTTATCTCAAAATTTTTAGTCCCTAAAAATCCCTTAGTACAAAATTATGGCTATATTTAAAGAAATTTGATGGATAAGACTATCACTTTTTACAAGTACAGGGATAAGAATAGAAATTTCAAAAGTACAAAAATTAAAATGAACAAAGTTTAAAGTATAGAGATTAAAATGTACGTTTTGAAATTACATGAACTAACCAATCTAAAAGTAAAACGACTAAAATAAGGYCCATTCAGTAACGTTCCTGTTCCTTATTCTTTTTTCTTCACTTTTAATCAAGAAAAATGAATTGCATGCGCCCAACATCTATGAATTCAAGTATGATAAGTCAATTTTTTTATTTATATTTTGGAACAAATCGGAAATTGGAACAAGAAGAAAAAACTTGTTTTTGGTTGTTTCTAAAATTTTTATAAATGTTCTCGAAAAAAATAAGAAACATATTCRGTTGCAAAAGATGTTTAGATTTGTTAAAAAGAATTGGAAATGAGAAATGAAAAACGAGAATGTTACCAAACAGACCTAAAGTATTTTAGGCGTCGGGAGTGTGATATGAAAACTTAATTCTCAGGGGTTGCAAGAGGGAGTGGGTGGCAAAAATTAGGGGCATACGTAAACCTTGGGGCATACTACCTTTGTGGGATTCCAGTGGGTGCTGCTTTGGCCTTCATCGTGCACTTGAAAGTGAAAGGACTTTGGATTGGATTGCTCATTGGCTCTTCTCTGCAAGCACTTCTCCTTGCTCTCATTACCATTTCAACTAATTGGCAAAAACAGGTCCTCTCTCTCTCTCTCTCTAAACTCATTCAAATTTCAGGACCATTTTCTCTCTCTAAAACATGAAAATGGGGGACAGTTTTCTTTCTTTTCTCTTTGTTTGAATGCTATAAATTGGGTTATTAATGTGGACTTTGCAGGCATCAAATGCAAGAGAAAGAATGTTTGAGGCCAATTCTTAAGTCCTATTGCCCCTGCCAAAAAGTTGTAAATAAGAAGAAAACACATACCACAAATTACCAATTCCAAAAATTTATAGTTTTATTTTCGTTGTTAACTGGAGTTAGTGATTTCGACCTCGTTATTTCGATTCAAACGAGTTAATACTTAAAGTTGATGGTGAGGTTGTTTGGTAATACACCAACATGAACTTAGCTCAATGATTCATGCCTTCCCGTCTGCATTTCATATTTGTTGTACTAAAAAATTAGACTAGTTCGATAACAATTCAATTTCTTGTTTCTAATTTTTGGATAAAAAATTCTATTATCATTTTTAAATCTTATATTGTCCCAACTGAAATTTGTAAAGGAGATCAAGAAAACACATACAATTCGAATTAAGTTCGTAATAATTTTTGTATTTCACCAAGCTAGTCGATTTTGACCAAATAATTTTTATTCCATCGAATTAATCCTTGACGTTAACCAATAGTTTGTTTGGTATGATTTAATTTTTTGAATATAATATGTAGTATTTAAAGACAAAAGTATTTGGTTCGCTATTTTCTTTCAATTGTTGGGCATCGTCCTACTGATGGAAAAAACTTATGTTGGTGGTAAGAACTAAAGGATCCATTTGATGCAATGAAGCAAGACTTGCGCCTAGGGAATAATATAGTGTTTTCTTTTTTTGAGGCATTGAATAATCTAAATTAAATTGTATTATTTTATTATTTTTACTCATAAAAGTAAATAGATATAAAACAATTATAATTTTAAAGATTTTATTTTCAGGTAAAACTTTAATTTTTTTTTAATTATTTTATAGAATAAGAACAAGCTATAAATTGTTATCCAATATTTTTCTTTTCTTTAAGAAAAAATAATAATCTTACACAATTTTCTTTTATAAAAGAGAAGAAGAAACGATAAACCTGAACAATAATCAAGAAAGTTACCAAATGGTCCTAAAAAGAATAAATTAATATATTCTTCCAATCAAACTATAAAGATGTCTCTAATTAATCAACAAATAAATCACACATAATTTAAAACTAATTAAGAAAACACCACAAATAAAATAAGTGATTGTGATTAACATATATAATATATATCTTATTGTTGATCATGATTTCTCACTAGCCATGTTTCGTCAATCATCCATATCTCAACAAGGGTGAACCGTCCTGAAGGTCGAGTCGAAATATTTTACGACTGGTCAAAAGTTTGGTTAAAGGTCAAGTCGATCCAATTTCCGTACCTTCGCATGCCTCCTCAGAGAACGAGTCGACCATCAAAAGCATCTGCAAGCGCATACCTCTAACAGAATCTTAGACAACATGGTGCGATTCTCGAGGTTGTCGGAGAATCGTTGTAGCGTCATCGAAGGTCCTATCGAAAGCTCACCTCTATAAATAGAGATTTCCACCTCATTTTTAGGTATGCGAGACTATACACTTTCGAGCATAGATCGGATAAACACAGCTAACTTGAGTGTCAGAAGTCTTACTCTATTTTACAGGTCTTACTCATCAACTCGTCAATCTGGACTTCCGGTCATTTAAAATAATATTAGATATATCATATATATCATGTCATTTAAATTAACATTATGGATAGTTCACAAAACAACAAACATCATGTCAATATAATAGGAGAGTTGAAGAAAGGGAATATATATTATAATTTTTAAATTTTCTCAAGATATTTTTAGTAGGTTCAATGAAAGGGAATATAATATGTTAGTATTTTATTTATGGAATTAGATTTTGGGGCCAATAAAATTATTAACAATAAAGCTATTGGTCACCAAATTATTGGTGTGGGCATCATAGTTTCATAATAACCACTCATAATGCATATGGAGCCCAAACCCCAAAACCCAATTACTACTTTACTTATCCGTGTATACTCCAATATTATGGATATTTCTTAACGGCAAATTTCCAAAAATGAAAGGAATAAAAGTTTTTACATTTTGTATAATTTATTTCTTAAAATTTAGTGTAAATTATATTTTGGTCCCAAGAATATGACTTGGCTTTTGTTTAGTCCTGTCTCCGAAAACCTAGATTTGGTTTTTATTTGGTGATTGTGTAAAAGCACCCATACAGAAACGCCCTAGTCAGCGTGCCACGTTTGTCCCAGTCAGTGCCAGCTCAGCAGCATCCTCATCTGCACCAATATTTACATGAATTTCTGACGTGTAGCACCCATGGTATACCAAATCAAAGGCAGATTCTTAGTTGAGTAATTGCAATTGATTATATTGCAAGTATTCTTTATTTCCTTTATTTGCTATATATTAATATTACCATTGACATATCTCTTTTATTTTACTTTAATTACTTTCCTAATGTACCCAATAGTCAAACTTACCATGGGAAGGAATCCTTTGTGCTGTATATTTAACGGGTTTACACCCACAGCCTCAGTAATAAAAAAAAATGATTCAATTGATTTAGTACAGTAGGCTGATATTTTTCATGGTATCAGAGCTGTGCACGAAGGAAATTGATATTCAATCCAAAATGCTATATTTTTCATAAGTTTGATGGCAAAGATGGATAGCCCTCTGAGCATTCAGACACTTCAAGTCTTATTTCAATCAAGTTGAACTTCTCGAACTGCCTACTATGGAGGTCTTAAGTTCTACCATTGATTCACTACAACAAACAACCCAATCAGTTAGTTGAATGATTGCAGAAACAATTTTCTGCTCAATCTCCTCGAAAAAATGCTGCTATAGATCAGTTTAAGAAATGGAACAGCAGCGGGTTAAACAAAGAACTAATTGTTTCATGCCAGATTTGTGGGAAGCTAAATCATTCCGCTCTTCAATGTCGCAAACGATTTGATCACACATACCAACCAGAAGATGTTCCACAAGCATTGGCAGCGCTAGCAATAAGTGACAGTAGTGATCCAAATATTTATGCCGATTATGGAGCCACCTTTCACATCATGACAGATCTCAGTAAAGTAACTTCTACCCATAAATATAACGGACATAGTAAAATGTATGTAGGAGATTGAAATGGACTAAATATATCACACTTGGGGAATATGAAATTAAAAACTAAATCTGGAAATTTAGATATTAAAAATGTTCTTGTTGTGCCTGAAATGAAAAAAAATCTATTATCCATCAGCAAACTAACTAAAGAAAATGATTGCTCTATTATTTTTTCTGCTGATGGTTTTATTGTTAAGGATAAACAGGGGAAGACATTAGCAAAAGGAGTTGAAAAAGGTCTTTGTGCTCTACAGTTACAAGATGCAAATCGACAACAACAAAACTCTATTTTTCACGCTTTCTTTACATCCAATAAGGCTCCATACTCTATATGGCGTAAGAGAATGGGACATATGAATGATAAATCTCTTAAATTACTTTGTGATAAACAACTCATCGATGTGTCAAGCTGGACGAAGGAGGTGAATGTTTGCGTTAATTGTCAGTTGAGTAAAAGTAGTAAACTTTCCTTTGCATCAAGTAATCATGTATCTTTAAATCCTTTGGATAAAATCTGTTGTGACTTGTGGGGGCCGGCACCAATTTTATCATGTCAATCTTTTAAATATTATACTAGCTTCATTGATGATTGCACTAGGTTTACTTGGTTATTCCCTTTAAAGAAAAAATATGATTTCTTTACTTGCTTTCTTAAATTTCAAAAGTTGGTTAACTTGATAGGACAATAAAAGTGTTCCAAAGTGATGGAGGAGGTGAGTTCCAATCTCTTGCTTTGAAACAACACTTAGAAAAAAGTGGAATACATCATCAATTCTCTTGTTCTCATATCCGCCAACAAAACGGTATAGCAGAGAGAAAACATAGGCATATCGTAGAAACTGGTCTAAGTTTAATATTTGAAGCTAACGTGCCTGAAAAATATTGGGTAGATGCCTTCTTAATTGTCGTTTTCCTTATAAATCGAATGCCCACTAAGTCTTTGAACTCTTTATCCCCTTTCTCACAACTTTTTGTTCAGAAACCTAGCTACAATAATCTTAGAGTTTTTGGATGCAGGTGTTTCCCTTGTCTTAGAAACTACTCCAAAAATAAATTTCCTAAGAAAACCTTTCCATGTGTCTTTATTGGGTATAGTCCTTCTCACAAAGGCTTTAGGTATCTTGATCCTCCTACAAATAGAATTTATATTTCAAGACGTGTGATATTTGATGAAAGTTATTTTCCCTTTAAGAAACGTTCCATTGACACCTCTCCAGAGGAACTTGAAGTTACTGAATTTGCAGGATTAGAAGAGTGTCCCAAAGTGCACACTTCAACTAATATATCCAAGAAGCATTTGAATCTCTCAAACAACAGTAGACGACTCATAGCAGATGCTCCAGTTACTGAACAAATTACTGCCACGTTGGAGGAAGAACAATTTTCATCACCCATTAGTGTGACCAAATCTCCTGACACCAATACATTTACTACTAGAAGAGACATTTCAGAACCATACATTACTAATGGACTTGAGAGGAGCCAAATTTTTCTAATCAAGTAACAAGCCCTGATCATGAAAGGGAAAATACAGATCCAAACCGATTCTCCTGCAAGAGCAAGGATACTCCCTCAATCTCTCTCTCAATTCTCCCTGAAGTTCCAAATCGATTGCTCCCACAAGTACGATCTTGATACCCATAGGATAGCACGGAAGACCATTTGATGGTGTTCGTAGGTTAATCCATTGAAGAAAAGTTCTTCAAAGGTAAACAATTTTCCCCTGTATTTCATATTTGAACCTTTGATTTTGTTTCTCAAAATTGACAAAATTGATGAACAAAGATACGCTTCCGCTCAGGGATTCACATCCGATCACGGTGATCTCCTAAAACTATTATCTACGTTTTTACCATGTATAATTGTGGATACAGATCCCGTGGATAGTTCCATATACAGAGGAAGCAAAAAGTGTGATTGTTACTCAAGACATGCAGATGCATGATTGCAAACTCGACAAAGACTTTGTAATAAGGAGCATATACCCATGCTAGATCTCGTCTTTGACAGCCAGGTTGATCGAGAAAAATTCAGGTACCATGTGTTCCTTTACTTACTTTGTCTTTATTCTATCTATACGCGTATTTACCCTATATATGTTTGTAGGGACGTACACAGCCCACGAGGTTGATGGTGATAGGAGGTTTAAATTTTTCTTTATGAGTCTGGCAACATCAATAGATGGATGGAAATACTGTCTTATTGTATTTTTCATCAACTACACATCCCTAAAAAAATAAATTCTGATGTTTTTTGGAAGAAGGAGACGGTGCGTGAGTTTCAAGATTGCCACGATATTAATTATTGTGTCTCCCAATGTAGCTGCTCCCCATAATTTTAAAAACAATATTTGATTTTTCAATCTTATTTTTTCTACCCATTTTCCACTTTTCTGCATTGATTTTACATTTTCTTAGGTCATCTCCCATATTTTGTTGCATCTTAATATTTTTTGTTTTCAAAGTATTCCTAACATATTTTATTCTTAAAATTTTGAACTTTAAAATTTTGATTCACTATTTTATTTCCTAAGATCAATAGGTAGCAAATAGTTGTTTCAAATGTATTTTTGCCACAAAATTTTAGCGGTAATACTATGGATAATTTTAGCTATTTTGGTGGGAGGTTATATTTGTCCATATTAAATTCTAGTCTCACTAGCCATTTTTATGATATTAGATACTTTTGGTGATTTTTCAAATCACTCTATTTAATATAGTCTCTAGTTGTCCCAAATATTAATATGATATGCTGATGAATATTTGATTGCTATATCTTTATAGATTAGATTTAGCTAGCTGAAGATGTCAGTATTTTCTTGCATGAATTAGAGGAAGATTGAAATTGAGGCCAACTGAAAATTGGATTTTTCTTTTCCTTTTTTTGTAAGGGGGAAATGCAATATTACTTTCATAAAATCCTTTTTTTTTTTTTACTTTTGCTAAAATGTTAAAAAAGTTGTATGATTTGTTAAATTGAATTATTTTAGAATTGGGATATTTGAGTCCTTTGACATAGTTCAAAAGAATAGATACACTACTATAATAGAGGATTACAACAAATTTTTAGTCTTAGTATTTAGCTTTTATAATAATTTCATATCGCTCAATGAATCAAATGACAACATCAAATAATTCTGTATAAACTTCGATTTCATATATATATCTTTAAATATTCTCTTATTATGTTTAGTTTGAAGAACTTGAACAAAATAACCTAAACTAAATTGTTTAAATAATAACATATATATAAACGAAACTAAATTGTTTTTATATGTGAGCAAATACTTGAAAAAGGAAGTAATAAGGATTTTTTTATTTTTAATGTTGTGTTGCTCCTTTTTATGACTTTTAAGCTTTATTTATACAATATTAAAGTGTTCGACGAGAAATTCAACCAGAGAAAACTCGAATTATGAACTTGTATTTGTATTGTATATATGTAGTGTTACAATCTCTAATGTATGATCCTCTGATTAATTCTCTCATATGTGATACAATGTATGATCCTCTGATTAATTCTCTCATATGTGATACAATCTCTAATGTATGATCCTCTAATTAATTCTCTCATATGTGAAGTTTAATTTGAAGGGTTGTGAGCTTGTTCTCGAATCAATAGGTCTGCGCCTTCAACTTCTAGCGTATTGAAGAATCCTTAAAGTCTTCAGCTGTGAAGCTTGACGCTTGGCGAGGTTTGTTGGCTTGATGAAGTCTTTGGCTCGCTAGATGAAATCTGCAGCTTGATGAAGTACTTCAGTTTTGCAGCGTGTTGAAGTTCTTCGGCTTTTGCAACATGTTGAGTTCTTCGGTCGGTCGCTTGGCGAAGAGAGGGTTCAGAATTATTGAAGTCTCATCGTCTTCAAGTCTTCAATTCTTCGAGTCTTGTTAGTTCTGGATGTTTCGCACTCTAAACGGTTGTAGATGACTCTGAATGCACCGAATGCTCTAAATCTCTAATGCTTCTAGATCTTTTTCTTCTTTTTCCTCCCCCAAATGAGAGGTGACCCACTCTATTTATAAAGTTTGGTGGGTCTTGTATGGGCCATGAGCTTTAATGGGCCGTCGGCTTGGGCCCAATCTCTTTATGGGTTTTGATCCAATTAATTGATTTCATCGGATGGCCCTAAGAGAGACACGTGGCATAATTTGATTTGCCGATTTAAAATTAATTTAGGACACGTGTAATTTTATGATTGGTCCCAAAATATAATTTTAAATTATGATATGGCATTTAGTAATTTGTCAAAATTTCTCATTCTAAGGTAAAGATAGAACTTGAAATTAATAAAAAAGAAAAATAAAAAATAGACATAATGGAAGAAGTAGAGCCAAAAACTTTTGTAAGCTTTATCTATACAATATTAAAGATTGAACTTGAAATTAATCAAAAAAGAAAAAGAAAAATAGACATAATGGAAGAATTAAGTAGAGCCACAAACTTTGTAATGTAATAATGAGCTTTCATTAATTAGGGATTACATTATACAAATGTAATTGGATAAAGCACACACCACACACTCTAATTCCCACCCACATAACCAAATCAATAATATTATTCTAATTACAAGTGTGGTCCATGGGGCCCATTCATCAAATATTAATAACATATATCTCCCCAAAAACTCAATAAAAAAAAGAGAGAGAAAAAATCCAAATTTTCTTATCCAACTTTTAACTTCGCTCTCACTAAAAATTTATCCCATTTTACTAATAATTGTCACTATTATAACCGTTAGATGTATGAGAGTAATTTTTAAAATAAAAATTACTATGATCGAACTGACATTCGTGTGACAACTATTTTTGACTATCTCAAAGGGAAATTGAATTTATATTCTAAAATAGAGAGGGGTGAAAAAAAAAAAAACTCCCTTTCTTGATTTGACCAATTCAAAGACTCCCCATCAATTATTTCCTAATAATTAATCTTCTTAACTAACCTTTGAGTAAACACCGACCTCGATCAACCTAATTAATTAATTATGGTCAAAGTATACTTAGTGAAAAATAATTTTTTTAGGATAAAAATGATGTGTCATTTTTCTATTCTTAAAAAGGAAAAAAAAAAGTGTATAGTGTTACCCATGACCTAAGGATCCCACAGTGAATCATTTTGCATACTCTCCCATTTCTCCTCGTCCATGTCATCGGCGAACATGGCGTTTGAATACTCCTGCATCATCTGCATCCACATCTTGGGCGGCGAGTCCAACGGCGACTCGTTAATCGCCTGAATTTGGCTCGGCGATAG
>NW_019104506.1:1468654-1481650 GCF_001995035.1 Momordica charantia
GATGTTGCAGCGCCATGGCTCCCCATTGAACTGGGCTCTCCCATGCAGCACAAAAAACAACACAATGTAGTATCAAAACGTGTAACTTTTTTTTCTTTTTCCCTTTCTGTGTAACTTTGATTATTGGAAGAACAAGTGAGGAGATTGAGAGTATTTATAGAGGGAAAAAAAAGATGATATAGAAGATAATATTACCAGCTGATTGAAACGTGGACACTTCTCATGATCTCAAGAGTGAGCTTCCAAGTAGTTGCTTCAGAAACTTTTAGATTCTTTTATTTTTTTTAATTATTTAATGAAAATCCCAAAAAGGGAGAAATTGAAAAAATATATATAGTTTGAAAGTGATTGAAAATGTATGTGCAGGAGAAGGAAGGAAGAAGAAGAGAGAAAAATTAGAGAGGAAAAATTGGATTTTGGGGTTACTGTAGAGGACGCGGTTTTGCAATCAGGTGGCAGAAGTTTTGGCAATTTATGAACGGACCCCACAATCTTTTTGAATTTACAATTTAGAATACAAGGTATCTTAATTCTTAAATATTTAAATTTTAAAAAATAAAAATGGGAGATTTGGGTTGGGAAGATGTTGCTGTTATGAAAGTAATCCACACGGAATGGAATCAGTGGTGGTGATTATAATATTGGTGACAGTGATGTCATGTTAGCGGACAGTATAGTACACAAAAATGGTTTTGATATAGAGATATGAGTTTGGTTTGGTGTGTAAATGAATGGAGTATGTTACAAGTAGAGCAGGATGTTCTTTGTCTCCTACTCATTCTTTTGTATCCTTAAAAGTTGGATTTCTTTAAAGAATTATATATTCATTTATTTATTTATTAATTAGTACAACATCATGTAGGTAGAGATTGAATCCAACATTTTTAGTCAGAAATATACATATATATATAGTCTACATGTGTATAACAAAAATTAGGGTATTTTTTTTTAGTACAACATGTGGGGATGGGGGTTCGAACTCATGACTTTTTGGTCAGAGATATGTGCATTCACCATTTGAACTATGCTCGATTTGGCAAAATTAGGGCAGTTTTGAAACTTCAAAAAGCAGGGTAGGTCCTACATTGTGTGGGTTGGATGTGATTTAGGCTAAATCATGAGTCACACTACAAGGAAAAAGAGCTTCAGCGACGAAAATATTTCGTCGTTGATGCCGTCCAATGACGAAAAGGCCATTGTCGCTAAGTGCGTCATGCAAAAGGCGTCATCAGCGGACGCGCAGGACGAAAAGGCGTGGCGTCACTGAGTTTTCATTGATGGCCCACTATCGCTAACTCCTGCAACGTAAATGTTTTCGTTGCTGGTTTTAGCAATGAAAATAATATTGATCGCTGGAACTATTTTCGTCGCTAAGTCCAAAATTTAGTCGTTGCAATGCTTTTGTGATGATTTATTTTCATCGCTGTTTAAGCAATGAAATTATGTTCGTCCCTAAATAATGTCGCTGAAGACATTTTTTTTTAGTAGAAGTGGGAAAGCTTAGGATTAGTTTCTTGTTTCTCTTTCCAAATTTATTAAGAAATCTAAGCATTTAACAACTTATTTATGTTTCTTGTTTCTATTTTTAAGAAACATACTCAAAATTGTATAGAAATTTTATAAACAACAAATATAGGGGTGTGTTTGGTTAATGATTTGAAAACAAAAATCTAAAAACAAGATATTCAATCAAAATATGGTTGTATCCCACGGTTGTATGCCATGTTTTCATATATGTGTTTGGTAACCGATATGAAAATTGAATCTAAATTTTTAAAAAATAATCAAGGTATTTTATAAATAATTATAAATCATTGGTTACCTACTAAATATTTAGTTAATCCAAAATATTATTAATTAACTTATTGACATAAATGTTATATGGATAGAATTAGTATTTTACAATATTATATTTTAAATGTTTTAATTTTAACAAAAATAAAATAAGTGTATTTATCAAAAATTTTATCTTTTTAAATATAATTCTACATTTTTAATGTTTTAGATTCAAAATCTGAAAACACTTAACACATAGAAAAGTTGTTTTTAGAATTTCCACTATTTGGATTATAGAATCCAAAAACAGTTTTTTGGAAAAACTCTTCAAACTAGATATTCACTCAATCCATTTGATTCACTAAACCTGGAAATAAGAAACAAGATATGAATTCTTTACCAAATAGGTCCTAAGTTTCTCATTTCATATTCTCATGTCTAATTTGTTCCAACATAAATAATGAAGATCTTTTTTTATCATTCTTGAATCATGTGTGTTGGGTCCTGCAACTCTACTTTTTCTTTATTAAAAAAGAAGAAACAGAAACAAGAAAGGAGAATATTACCAAATGGGCCTTAGTTGCCTCATCACTAAGTCAGGGCAACGCTATATGCGAAGAGGATATGAGAGAGTAATGTCACGTACAATTACAATGCAATTTACCTAAAATTTTAGAAACTCGCATACAATGCATTCGATTTACTTACATAGTTATGGCTGATTCTACTCTCATTGTACGCATCGACCTATACGTGGCATACAAAACTCATGTGAGATGTATATGAGTTTTTAATTTGACAAAAAACTACCTCATTTTTTGCCAGCGGTTTGTTCATTTACGCATGTTATGGGATCGACCCTCCCACATAAAAGAAGAATGGACCAAGCGACAGAAACATAAACTAGGCCGGAGAAGAAGCACACGAACTAGGTAAGCAACGAAACCCGTTGACCCGAGTCAACCTTGGTCAACCACGGCTGATCCGTGGTCGACACCAACCAGACCTCGGGACCAGGTGTTCACGAAGAATGGCCGATAAATATCCTTGGTTCTCCTCGACTTTTGTGCAGCCCGATCCGAACTTGCCATATCTCAACTCTCGATGCTTAGTTGAGAGTTATTTATGATGGAAAGTGTATATTCATGCATATAATTTAGAGAAAATGTGCATATTTTGAGATTACGGACTTGGGCATTAAGTTATCGGTAAATAAAGACTAATTAGTGTAAATATATGTATTTTGTAAGGAAAAGTGGAGATTGACTCTTGATTTATTTAGTGAGCATGGTGTTTTACGCTCTCTTTGCTTATCTTGATTGATATAATTATTCCAGTTGATTTTGTTGTTGGCCACTTGTTTAAATGACATTAGTTTGAATTTAATTCTGAAAATGTTAGAGTCAAGTGAACTTCATCAAGGTAAAACGAGAAGTTACTTAGAAATAAAAACTAAAACAATATCCTAGACATAGACTCTCTTACCCGTTAAACGTAAGTTGGGATTTGATTTATTTCGGATTCTAGAGTTGCATAGACATATGTAAACGCTAGTGTAAGCTTATAAACAAACCAAAAGCAATATGAAATAGGAGTTGAACCAGTTTGCATAAATTGAGCATAATTACGGGCACATTTGATAGGTGTAATTCATCTTTTTAGAACTAAATAATAGTGGAAGGGTTGACTATTTAATCATGGTGTTTTAAATTGTGTTTCCCAACATATTCACCAAACTTTTATCCCAAACCCGATTGCTCATTCAAGTGATTTACAAAAATCAGTTTTAAAAGAAAACTAGTCCATGTGGAGACGAACATGAAATACTTCCATATTATTACTTGTGATAGTATGCACTTGCACTCTACTCTCTAGCTATTAAGCAGAGGCGCAACAGTTAGGCCTAGGACAAAACACATAGGCCCAAAAGTCCAAATCTCTTGAGCACACTAGGATTAGACTTATATAAATCCTAAATGGATTAGGATTCGACTGCCATAAATAAGAGGGTGAACCAAACCCTAAAGGTAGGCTACAAGTCCCTAGTATTTGCTACGCCGAAATACCCTACTTTTCATAGAAGAGATAATGAGAGAAAATATCCCTCCAAAGTTTAAACGCCCTACTATAAAGCAGTACGATGGCTCAACAGAGCAGTACGATCCTATTGACCATCTTGACGCATATAGAGAATAGATGGACTTTTACGGGATGATAGAGGCAATCAGATGCAAATTATTTTCTTTCATACTAACTAGCACGACCTGTATTTGGTTTTAGAAACTAAGAAGAAAATCAATATTCTTCTTCAATGAACTGGACGACAAATTTGTCATGCAATTCATTAGATGGTGGAATAAGAGTCAACCTGTGATCTACCTCCTTACTATAAAGCAAAAATCAACGGAGAGCCTCAAAGAATATGTGGCTCATTCAATGAGAAAAAATTACTAGTCAAAGATCTTACCAATGGAATATTGCTACTCGCTTCATATCTGGCGTAAGAAACAAAGAACTGTTATTCTCTTTTGGAGAAAGGGTCCCAACAACTTTTTCAAAGGCATTGAATTAAGCCCAAAAATATATGAACGCAGAAGAGCTACTCCATTCAAAGCGAGGTCTCAACAAAACTCAAGATCAATCAGATCAACGAGACCCTCTGAAGAAATGTACCTCAACGACAGTCTTGGAGAGCAATGAGTATCGCAGGACAACCTGACGAATGCACATTGCAGAACAATATCAAATTTCTCTTTGTTTCTTTGTTTTTTTTTTTCTGGTTGATAATTGAATAGGTTTAGGGCTAATTTTTTAATTGATTACATATTAGGCAATATAAGTTAGGTTATCATTTGTTTCGTTTCAAATTATGTCTGACTTTGTGTTTCGAAAAATAGTTACTTGCTTTTGGTTATCTACTATAGCATCCGAGCTTTAATTAATTCCTCATTGCTTGAGAATTTATCTTTGATTCTAGATGAAAATTCCTCAAGTGAGGGCATGGGTAAGTTAGTCAATAGCTGGTCAAGGAACTCGAACGAGGACAGACTTAGAATCAGGCCGATAAACTAGAAGCCAGTCAATGAAACCGGGGAAGAGAATCTCAAAGGTGCTGAAATAAGCATGCGTACAGACCCAATAAGGTCAAAACATAAAGCTGTAAGCCAAAACCAATCAAGAAAACCCATGGTATAAAATCATTTGGCATAACCAAATTAGGTTAGAAACTCGAGGGTGTTGATTGAACTTGGGTAAAAAACCGACAGAAGTAAAATATGTTGGAAACCCAAGGGTGTGGACTAAACTCAAGGTATAAAAACCATTGGCAAAAGCCAAATAGGTTAGAAACCCAAGAGTAAATCCTAGGGTATAAAACATGGGCAAAAGCCAAATAGGTTAGAAAGTCAAACGGAGTACCACTACCCCTACTGAAAGTTAGATCCCAAGGCCAAAATCTAACGGTTAAAACTAACTGTATAGCAGAGCCCAAGAGACTTGATTGCAGCTAACTACAACAAACGAGAATGGGGGCTAGGAAAGTCATCCCGTAAAGTCGACAACCAATAACGACAAAAGGGGACTATTCCACAAAAATAGTCATCCACCCCGAGCAACAAGTACTCTCAATATACAATCCTTAGTATGCTTTTTGCCTTCTATTTTGAGAGTGGGGGCTATTGTTATGGGATCGACCCTCCCACATAAAAGAAGAACGAACCAAGCCACAGAAGCAGAGACTAAACTGGGGAAGAAGCGCACAAACCAGGCAAGTACCGAAACCCGTCGACCCGAGTCGACCTGGGTTGACCACAACAGACCGGTGGTCGGTGCCGAGTAGTGCTCGACATCGAGATGTTCTCGGCTAATGGCTGAGAACCCTCATTTCGTTCTCCTTGACTTTTGTGCAGCCTGATCCAAACTTGCCCTATCTCAACCCTCGATCTGACGTTTGGCTCACGACGAAACACATGGGCCCAAGAGTCCAGATCTCCTGAGCACACTAGGATTCGACTTATATAAATCCGAAATGGATTAGGATTCAACTGCTATAAATAAAAGGGTGAACCAAACCCTAAAGGTACGCTACAAGTCCCTACTATTTGCTACGCTGAAATACCCTACTCTCCATACTATACTACTCCAATTCTAACTTAAACATCAGAGCTTATGTGGTAAGAGCAACATCGGTCTTTAGTGCTATTTTGTTTTGCAGGTCTCATCGATCCCTTTTTATTCTAAGAGATCGGTGCAAATTTGACGAAATTCCAAGAGGCCAAATTTTTGCATCAACAACTCAAATTTACTTTTTATTTATTCATTGTTGTTGGTGCTTAAATTTGGCTTCTAAAGATTACCAAATTTTCACCAAAGGAACTAGCATCAGTGACTCATTAGTCCAAAAGGACTAGGGTTAATTAAAAGGGAATGAGCTTAAATCTCATGATGACCACCTACCTCAGGAATTAGTAATTCCTATGTTTTTCCCAGCACCAAATGTTGTAGGATCAAGGTAAGCTGGCCCTAACACTCACGGATATAAAAAAAATCTCATTTTCTTAGGATATCTTCTCATTTTTGAACGATTGGGGACTTTAGGGATAATTTTGAAGTCATCGGCCTTATTGCATCCTTTGGGCTAGAATTTGAATCCAGAAACTGATGGAGCCAACTAGCCAAAGTTATTGGGTTGAGGTATTGGGGCCAGCCCACGAATAGGTTATCGTCCTCAGTGAAGGGCCAAGGCACCAGCCCATGAGCTGGTCAGCCTCGACCCTCCACCGAGACACCTAGTCTAGCACCGTAGCACCAACGAACACCATTGATTAGTTGTTGTCACCCTCGGCCCCCAAGTTGTGATACGCACGTCTCTAAAGCTTAGGCTCATGGGTCTTACTTGTCCAAACCTAGCTTATATGTCGCTTTTGTAGCTTGTTCATAAATTAGAGTTTTAATTCTCCATGATAATCTAGATGGATTGATTTCACCCCTAACAATTACTTTAAAACTATTAATAAATTTTAACAAAATTATATGTCATCAAATTGGGATTGATTAGAATTTGACAAGTTTCATTAAACTAAAAGACATAAAAATAAATTGGTTAATTAAATAATGTGATATTTCTAGCTATCTTTTGGCCATTTGAATTGTAACATTCATGTCAACTCATGTTGCTCAACACCTTCTCATGACATAAGTTGATCCAATCAAATTACACCACTCCCTATTTGATATCATAAGATTATTCAATCAAATTTCGCCACGTCTCAAATGAAATTGTGCCACGTGACGTTAGACATAGAATCGTATAGGTCCAGTCTATATGAGACCCATGAAAAACTCTAAAAATAAAGAAATCAAAATCCGATAAAGAAGATCAAAATTTACATATGGGATGAGGATCATAGGGGATCAAAATCCCTCCAAAGGTCGTGTTTGATCCCCCCAAGGAGGATCAACATCTCGGAAAGAGGATCAAAATCTATAGATAGGATCAAAACTTGCAGAAGGGATCAAAATCTACAAAAGAAATCAAGATTCACCTGAACACATCCAAAGGCCGATCATCGAATAGATCGAACACATTAGTGTCTCCTTTCATGAACTATAGTTTTGAATTCTCTCTCCCTTGTAATTTACATACTAATCTTTTTCTTAGGAAAACAAAAAAAAAAAAAAAAAAAATCTCACCAATTGCCTTTTATTGTGAATTATAGGGAAAGTTCTCACCTTTTCATCTTATAACTAACAAACTACACGCACAAAGCAAACCAACTTAACAAAAATGACTTAAAATGATGAATTTGGCCTATCATTTAGTTCAAACGACACTTCTTTCCACCTTTTTTTTTCAATAATCATCCAACTGTTTTTTTCAAAAATTGATTTCAAAACAATTTGATTTTTAAAATTTATTACCAAATGCAGTAAATTAAAAAAAAATCACTTTTAATTAGTTATCTAAAATCACTTAAAAAATTATGCTTACTTTTATTTAGTAATTCTTTTAAAAGTGCTGAAAAAATCATTTTTATTTAAAAAGTACTTTTTGTCAAAAATCACCTCAAAGGCACACCAAGAATTCTCCCTAATCACATAAAGTAGTCTCATCAAGCATGTTTTGTTTCGAACTGACATTATATATATATAAATCTCCACTACAAATTTACAAAAGTTTTTAAAATTTTAATAATATATTTAAAATCCAAAAGGGAAAAGAGAATTTTACCTAAAACATAAAAAACAAAAGGGAATCTCATGGAAATGAAAGAAATCAGTGTTTGTCCTTAGTAGCTTTTGTAAAAGCATGTGTGATGCAATCTGGCCGCCCTTAACAGCCGATTGGCCAAATCTAAAACACTCATACATGGAGTTTAATGACAAAGCTACATAGTCAATCATGTGAGACCATAAATGTGAATAATATCCTTTGTGGAAAAGAAAAATGTGAACTATATGACAAAATTAAATTCAAATATATATGTTCGTTCTAAGATATACTTTATATATATTTCATTGGCTCGTGTGCATGGATAAGCCTATAGATCTAAATGTTGGATTCGAAAGTGAAATTTAAAGAAGTCTATTCACATCTACGATGAGAATATTATTTTATGTTTATCAATATTTTATTTATTTTTTARTACAATATGTGGAGATAAGAGATCGAACTTACAACCTCTTTGTTGGAAATATGTCAATGACCATGCTCGCTTTGGTAAACTTGAAGTTATGTCTTTAAATGAAAAGTTGTTTCTTTATATGGGTTAAAGTTACCTATGTTATMTATGTAAAAATGTTATATATATGTTAAAGTTACTTATGAGATGTTACATATTTTGACAATTATATATAGTTGTTGTTTTCCTTAATTTGAGATATCCAAGCATACCACAATKGAGCAATCTCATTCTCGCTCCTACAAGAATTCTCTATTCTTTTGTTTTGTTGTTCATARTACCTAAAAGTTCTGTCAGGTTTGAGTAGTTCKAGGTTGCTGTTTTATCGGAGTTAGTCGTTATATTTTGCTGAGACTATCGCTGTAGTCTACTACCAACTTGTACAGAATGAATAATTGTCTTAGGTTTGTGTAATTTAAGCGTGGTTCGACTATATTTATTAAGTTTTGGTATTTATCAAGTTGTCAGAATCTGTAGTATTTGTAGCCCGTTACGTTGCAATCTGTTGGCCAGTGCTACACAATTTATATATATACAACATATATTTACCGAACACTAAATAGATATATCTGATTTTGAAAACCATAACAAAACTTATTATAAACCAATCGAAATCAAATTGAATCAATTGAATGAGTAACCGAATAAATCTATCGAGACGTGTATTGTTCAAATTGACTAAGTTATAGCTTTGGGCGTATAAGGTCTTATTACATTACTTTATTTCATTTAATTTGGTTACTCGTGCTTATTCAAAAGCTTCATTTAGTTTTGAGAATTAAACTATTGGTTTGGTCTAATTCAATTCAAAAGCTTCATTTAGTTTTGAGAATTAAACTATTGGTTTGGTCTAATTGAAAAATTGAAGTTCGTGGATGTTTCTCACTCTAGGAAGAGTGATTCGAGTAACTAGCGACCATTTTGTTCAGTTTGGGAGACAATTGAGAACTTATCAAGCCATGAGTAGACCAACCAAAATAGACTATATACTATTTTAGATTGTGTCTCAAAAGTGTATCTGACTTATATATAAGAGTATGGCATATTTAATAATAGAAGATGTTGTGCATGAGTATTATCCATAGGACCCATATTTATAAACTGAAAATTTATTTTGCATCTTCGAAATGTAAAATCAATGACAACATTTATTTGCCAAAACGAGCATATATAGCTGAGCGGTAATTGACATATATTTCCAACCGGTAATTGACATATATTTCCAACCATGAGGTTGTAAGTTCGATCTCTCCCCCCATATGTTGTACTAAAAAAAATGACAACATTTATTCATAGCATAATCAATCAGTAGACTTTGATACGAGGTTATGTGGCCAAAACTGCCATGCTTTTAGAGAAAATAAAAAGAGATAACTTCATTTTTAATCCTATACTTAGTTAACCGAATCAATTTTATTATTAAACTTTTTACTTCATCAAATTGAACCTAAACTAACTTTTAAGTGCTAAAATTAGTACCTCCTTGAAAGTAAATTAATACAGAAAGTTTAACTTTCAGTCAAAATGAAGCCACATAGGACCAKGGTAGTAAAGTTGTTGTTTTTGGTTTCTCATTTTCTAAGAAAGTACTCCAAACTAGAAAAATAAATTAAAATTCACTCTAGAGGTAAAAAGTGATTCACCCAGCCTAAAAGTAAAATCCAACAAAGTGGAAATCACGATAAATGGGGAGAAAATAATAACGTAGGGATTTGAATACAATATCTTTCACTTTGGTAAATGAATAAACCACCCTCCAATCCAAAAGTTTAGGTCGATGAATTGGATAAATTTAATTCACAGAGGAATATCACYGTGTTACAAATTATCATTCGTGAAACATAACCAATCTCACCTAAAACCCTACATCATATCTTGTTGATTTAAAATTTTTTAATTAAATTTTAGAATGAGATAAAGCAAAAGGAAAAAGAGAAGGCTTATATGCCCCACATGTAACCGACTATATGTGGTRGGATAGAGATTCTGCATTTTCAAAATTAAAAAAAAAAAACAAAATTAAAAAATAATAATAATAAAACAAAGGTTCAAGTTCAACCCCCATGAAGAGAGACAATATTTCAAGGGGACAGAAGAACTATTTGACCCCACAAATATTTCTTTCCTCTTCAGATTTCTAATAAGAAAAATGAGTGGTCCTTTCCCTTCCACAATCCCTCAAGAATTGGTCAAACTAAAAGTGWACCTCTTTCCTAAATTTGAAGAATTTCTTACCCTAAGAAAAATCTTTTATCTTTGTAGAATGAATTAATGTCACAAGGTTTATTCAATTGGGTTATTATTAGCCACTACTCAAACAATGTATTAAATAAGAAACTTAAATAAATGTATTAGAAAAATTATAAAAAAAAATTCCTTAAATATAAAGGCGAGAAGAACCTGAGAGTTGGGGTGAGATGATTTTAAATAAATAATAATAATTTAAAAATGACATTATTTTAGACGTTTTCTTAGACTATGTTTGGGGAGAAAATACGCTGCTAYATGGAGGACAGATGAAGTTCCAGGTGGACCACGCCACGCTTAAAAAGCCACCTCGGATAGGTTCAAGGTGTCATACTTAGTCGCAAGATGTTGTGGAAAAGCATTCCAGCAACACGACACTTTCGACCAGGTTCGAGTTTTGGCATCCGACATGTCCAACCTTCAGACCAACATATATAACTGCCTGTCGGATAGTTTGTCAGACCCCCAACCTATAAACAGAGGGTCTCATTCCTGCCTCAGATATCGAATTCTATCTCAAACTCCCTATTAAGTCCGAGCTTATACTGACTTGAGTATCAAAGTGTTTGTCCCTCCTGTGCAGGTCATTCCTTTATCGAGCGCTTAAACTATTCCACCTGTCCAAACTTAACCAGGTTCGACCTTACCCAATTTACCGCATAAACAARCTAAGGACAATATTGTCCCAAAAAAAAATCTTCCACRTTCGTACTTTTAAATATACTAGTTTTGCTACCACATGTACATACACAAAGTATTTTTAATTTAATTTAATTTTATAATAATATAAATAAATGAGAAAAAAAATAATACCACTAACAATAAACAAAAAAATTAAGATGTATATAKTGCAYACTYCCTCAAAATATATGTATTTTTTAAAAACAAAATATGTATACTTTTTACTTAATATTCCCAAGATAATTTATCATATCGATTTTCATATATATCATGCTCTYTTAATATATTACACAACAATTTGAGTTGTTTTTTAGATTTACAAAACTTGAAAATTGAAGGAAATGATACAACAAAAGCAAAGAAAATAAGATAGAGCTAGTATTGTTAATGAAAAAATGRYGGAATAACTTATYTTTACCATAAGAGAAAGAAAGARCTCTAAAGCTTCATAAAATTTTAAAATATGTTAAATTCTATAATTAAACAGGTTAAATATAAAATCTTTAAATTTTTAGAAATTAAAAATAAAACTTTTTATATCCAAACTTTTAGTTGAACTCATACTATTCAAATAACTTTTAAAACAATAACYAAGTGTAAAGTAAATATATARAGGTGATGTATATATATTTGAGATTTTAAGACTTTTGATATTCTTAAATTAATTATTATATAATTAAAGGTAATAATTAGTGAATTAATTTTCACTTTTCCAGTTCTAAGTTTTCAAAATCATATGATTCAAAATTTTGGAATCATATAATTCAAAATTAAATACATAAGTTATTAAAAGTAATTAAATGTAAACATATTTTGTAAATTTTTAAAATAGTCTATATATATGTGTGTGTATGTGGTAGTTTATTAGTCCGTGCATGAGCATTCTATTTTTAAGTTTAATTTATTATTTATAATTCGTATAGTTATAAAAATATAAGATTAAAAACTAATAATAATTAGAAATAAAATATATTTAAAATTAAAATATATGAAATATCATAAATTAGTTATCTATACCTCTTTTTCTTTTTTTTTCTTTTTTCTTTTTTTTTTTTACATTTCATTATCTTGAATATATTAATGAGAAAAAAGTGTAAGTATTTTAATATTTTTTTATTTTTAAAATATCATTTTACCTAATTTGAGTCCATAAATTTTTTTAAAAATATATTGTTTGTTTATTCAAAATTCTAAAGTTTTTCAAGTTAATATTTTGTTATATATTCAATTTTTTAATTTGAGATAAAATTATTTTATAAATTTAATCATTTAATCTCTATAAGTGTATTTAAATTTTATTATTTCATGCCACATTTTTWATGAATTTTAGGTTACATTTCATTATTTTTAATATATTAATTAAAAATATCCCTAATTTTTTTAATACTTTAATTTAGAAAATGTAATTTTGATTTGTACTCTTGTTTTTCTAAAAATATTTTGCTAGTTTATTAAAAATTCAAAAAAAAATTAACTTTTAAATTTATACCAATATAATTTCATATTATAATTAAAATTATTAATGAAATTTTTTTAAATTATATTATAATGAGGAGATAAAAAGTTTTGTTTTGTATTCGATGATTGTTGATAATTAATTTATTTATTTACT
>NW_019104506.1:1481715-1496060 GCF_001995035.1 Momordica charantia
GATACACACTCGTCTAAAATATCCTCACTCTTGATAACTGCTTGACAATCACTATTATTCAACCTCATAAATTGTAGAACGATAACATCGCAAGCTTAGAATCAAATATATAGATTCGACACATGCGTTTTTTATAACTTGACGAATATACCACCAACAAGATCTTCAGATGTTTTTTTAGATTGAATCATCTTTGAGAACAAAGTTTTGAGAGAACTAAATTTTGTGAAGAAAAAAGTGAAAAAAATGTATATTTTTATAGTAGTAGAGGATAAAACGTTACAAAACTTTTGGAATTCTAATACAAATTGTAATTAAAGAGAAAATTTTAATTTTATGTTGTAGAAAACTTTTTTCATTCTAGCATTTTTAGATCATATAAATTTATTATTATTGATAATTAATAATTAWTAATAATAATTAAATTAATATGTATACTAAATTATTAATGGTATAATTTTTAAATTTATAAATTAAGGAATGGATAAAAATGTCCAATAATATTTATTTTAGATCCTCCCWTTTTAATATAGTATAGATATAAATATTGTTGTGGGTGATTTCTCAGCTCACACGTGGCATGCTATGATTGGGTGCTTGGATGCATACGTGACTTCTTCGGCTCGAAGTCACGGTTTGATCACCTCGGTTATGTCTACTCATACCAAGCCGACGTAATACGGTYGAGCCGACCAGAACAGCTATCTAAGCCATCTTCTTCCACTTCGGCTCAGCTAATTCTCTGACAGACTCCATGACATCACGTCGTGTTTCACGACAACCTTAAAGAGACGTTGAGGCCTTGTCGGAAATGTTGTMGGGGATTTTGCCTATAAATAGGTACGCGAACAACTCAATTCTGTCTCTCTAGTTGATTTGGATATTTGATGACTTTAACATCGGAGTGCTTACTCTGTTTTGCAGGTCTTCTGTACTACATCTGAAGCTCTCTATTCAGCTCATCCCACCCGATCTGACGTTTGCAAGATTGGTCATTTTTCTGATCAAACAGATAATAGATATATTTTGACATGTCCAAAATTTAATTCTTCGAAATATTAAATCCAAACCAAAAAAAATGCAATAGAGAGAAAATGTAGTTGGTAGGTGTATTAAGTGGGTTAAAAAGTGTATGGCATTTATTCACTCTTCTTTAGAGTTAGTGGATAAAAGCACAAGAGAAGAGAATATGGTCTTTGCATTTCCTATAGCAAGTTTTTCTCTTCTGGACTCCAATTCCTAATTCAATCATTAAACACTTATTATTTAGTACCTAAACTTAATTTGCTTCATTAAACTTTTTTTATTAAAAGCAAAAGAAAAAAAAATCTCAAAAGGTCAAACAAACAGCTGTTTCATGCTAAGCTCCACTRCTACCAAATGCTTTTGTTTATATATACACATATCAATGTCTTTTCTCAAATGCTTCCATTGTAATCATATGGATTTGAGAATGCTATCAACTTTGTATAGTGTTGTTTAASGCTTCTATTAATTATTTGGATGGTAAATTTCTTTTATTCAAATAACAATATTGTTTAAGTAATGGATTCAATTCTATTTCATGAATCTTGCAATATATGTGTTAAGTAGATTTGTTCAAGTCATAATATTTTCATTTCATGTTTCTTAATCTGTGTTTGATTTTTTTAGTACAATATGTGGGGTAGGAAATCAGATATATGTTAATTACGGTTGAGATATGCTCGTTTTGGCTACTCGTATTTGGTTTAATGATTGTTTTCTAAGATTTTTGTATGATTTATTTGAAAAAAAAATCAAATAAAAAGATTTGATTGATATCTATAGTTTTTGGTTTTATTTTAGATAAAAGGTTTAAATCATATTTTGATATATAAGATTTTGGACTTATTGAGATTCTATTTTAGTGGCTGAAATTTGTATAAAATATTGTTTCCGACAACCTTTGTTACTAATTTTTGACAAGTTATTAATGGAATTTGATATGGGAATGACATTCATATATTTATTCGATGAGAGTATAGTTGAATTAAAAATTTTCTTTTGTTAAATAATTACTAAAGTCGTTTTTTATGCCAAGTTTAAAAACTAAATCAAAATGTTTGAAAGTTTAACATCTATTTGATCACTATTTGTTTTATATTTTTTAAAATTAAACTTGTAAACACTATTTTCAATCATATCATGTATTTCTTTGTTTTGCTATCTACCTCGGATAAGTTTTAAAAATCTAAGTCAAAATTTGATAACTAAAAGAAAAAAAAAAGTAGTTTTCACAAATTTATTTTTGTTTTTTCTAATTTAGCTAAATACTAAAAACTGTAACTAAAAAAATGAAAGTATATTAAAGAATAAAGAAATTACGATGAAGTATAATTTTTAAAAACTGAAAACCAAAATGAAATGGTAATAAAGAGCGTCGTGAGAAGTTTAAATAAAAGGTTCAAAAGATAAAATGAAAAGAAAATTAGGTCTCAGTTCAGACATCAAAATTATATATATATAAAAAGAAGAAAAAAAAATCAGTAGAAAACATCAAAATATGATTTAAATTGGATAATTATAAACAAATTCATTTACATTAAATAAAAAAAGAGTCCGCACGGACCGTATAAATATCAAATTGTCCTATAACCAAGAGGTCATAAATATAGTCTTTATAAAACATCAAAGTTTTAATTTACGAAATATTTTATGTTGCTAGATATTATAAAAAAATTTATAAAATTTATTTAAATTAATATTTTACTCTTTTAAAATAAGTTCAAGAACTTTGTTACTAATTTACTATATTAATAACATTTTGTTTATATTTTCTAATACTTAGATTTATTTTTTTATATACAAAAATATTGATTCCTCCCTTATGTTTGATATCGAAATCGTGGACGTAGAAATATGGAGGAGTTCATGAAAATTTAATACTCACTTTGTTTTTCAAGTAACTTTCCCTTATTTTTATTTTCCAATGTGAACATAGGTTCAAATATTAAAAGAAAAAAAAAGTTTCTCTAATGTAAAAACAATTACAATGATAATTGTTGATGCTCATTTATGGGTGAGGATCACATCGATGCCACGTACACTTTTATCTCTAAAAATATGATGTCTGCATCCACATAAATCTTGTACTGATGTTGATGTTGTGTTCTGTCGATTGCACTTCAATAGTTAAAACATAACTTAAGTAAGGGCACACGAGTATGAAGCAGAAAGAAWAAGAGAGTAGTAATCTTAAGGGTGAGAATCTGCTTTAGAATGTGTGTCGAATCCTCACAAGGCGTTATGTAGGGAAAATGTGGCTTACCTTGGTTAGGGTTACCAATTTCTTTATATATGGGGAGGGAGGAAAAGTGTGAGATTCCCTCCCTCAAGCATTCATCATGGAGAGGTATGTCATGCTAGGGATCTGTAGGGACCACCGACATCCTCATTTTTCCATTGTTCTGTGAATAGAGGGCATGAYAGCGTCCTAAGTGATCCTCTGAGGTGTGTAGCAGTTTGGGTAAAGATGTTAGTGCCTACCTGCTCAGCTGGCTGTCCTTTGTACAGAACATGTAGGAGTGCTTGTTGGTGCACTCGATCGTGCCATGTTGGTTCTTTGACGCGTGGCTTTTTGCTTTTACCCAATAACAAAGGGGCCACTTCCTTTGTTGGACCTTGTTAGATGGGCCTACGGAGGAAGCTTTCGACTTCTGACGGTGTACGATGTCATGTGTCCAAGCTCCAAGAGGACATGTGTCAACGCTCATTTTCCAATAGATGTCTTTTTGCTTGCTTGGCTTTTAATATTGCACCGATTATCGATCTTGGCAGCCTTTTTGGTACTAAGCTTAAGGCACGCTGATTAGCTTGTACAATTGTACTTTTCGACAGTGGTCTTGCTCCATTACTGGTGTTCCTCTTTCCACTTATTTAAGAACGAGAGCGAGCTTGAGACTTCATTGCCCCCTTTTTTTAGGTTGTTTTTCTAATGGAATGTCTTCTAGTTGTGTGGGTTATCCTTTGGACTCTTCAGGCTAATGAAGGGTTGTGGTTTCATAACCTTTTCCTTTATCACCTATGAACAACGTCTTCGTTGGCCTGGAGAGGTATTGGATGGAAGAGTTTCGGGGCGGGCTTCAAGCATTTGCAGATATCGTCAACCAAGCATACCGGAGGTTGCAGGCACGAGGCCGACAATCCAAAAGTGCTCTGGAATGGTCTTRACTATATCATTGTCAGTGGAAGAAGACTTACGACAAGAACCAAGAGTTGGCCGACTAAAACTTTAACCTTTAGGTGAGAGTCTTTGAGTCAAAGACCGTCCTTAGGGATCGAAGGAAAAGGGACAGAGTTCCGCTTTCTCCAACAAAGGGTGCGAAGTTCCAGGACCACCTTCATCGGCTGGAGGTGCAGAGGCGACACCTGTGGGGGACCATATTCGACTTGCAACAACCACAGAGTCCCAAGGCACCCTACGTCGATACTTCAGGGCATTGACTTCATGATCTGGTTTGATGATATCTCGTTCGGCGACATATGCGTCAACATTCTTGTTGTTCTTTCTCCCTTTTTGGTGTGTATGTACCCAAACAAGCCTTGTAGTCACCGATTTTGAATAAATGATCTGTTTTTGTTTAGGTTGTGGAGAGAACTGATCATCATGATTCGTTCATTGTTTACGCTCTCTGAGTGCTTACCATGTGGCAACCTAGGGGTTAGCCACACCCTTCCATGTGAGGGTTTTTTTTATATTGCATTGTCTTTTTTATGTCGGGCGCTTTTTAAGTATGTGTCACATTGGTTTTGCAATTGGCAGGCGGCACGTTATCAGTTTTGGTGACCCTTCACCGTCTGCCCACTCTTTCTTTTCTTTTAAAAAGAATGGAGAACTAGTGCCACATCGACCCATAAGTGATGCTGAAGGTACATTTTGTTAGTTAGGGTTCAACTTCATATTGTAGCTTCTTAGTGCATCAAATGTTTTGCAAAGGTCCATCTCGTGGTGGGCCGCTTTCCTGCTCTTCACAAGCATGTCATCCACGTACACCTTCATGTTGCTATCTATCTGCTTAGCGGACATCTTTTTTATCATTCTTTGGTAGGTGGCACTACCGTTCTTACGATTAAAGGGCATTACTCTATTATAGTAGAGCCCTTGAACTATTATGAAGAAGGTGTGCTCTTGATTTGGGATGTGCACTCTGATTTGGTTGTAACAAAGGTATGCTCTTGATTTGGGATGTGCACTCTGATTTGGTTGTAACAAGAATAAGCGTCCATGAACATTAGCATCTCTTGGACGGTCATTGTGTCAAGCATCTGGTGAACTGCGGATAGTGCACCTTGAGTATGAAGTAAGCTTTCAGAAGCTGATTGACTTCTGCTGCTATGGTTGTGCTCCATTTATCATCCATGAAGCACTGCTTATGTTTACGAATTTATACTCGAGATCAACATAAMGTTTGTGTACCATGACTTTTGGGTCAAATCCCGACATATCCTAGTGCAAGACTTTCCCTCTGGTGGAGCTTCAGCTTCATTCCGATACTGACTTTCCTATCTTCCGACAAGAGGAGGACAAGCTCTAGCTCTTTGGCAATGGAACTTCGTTGGTCTTCTCCATTTTGATCTAAATGCTCCTCTAAGGGTGGTTCCTTCACAAGTGTGATTCTCTTTAGAGCTATCTTTCGACAAGGCTGGTATCCTGCTTGTTGGCCATCCTTGATCACAAAAGGCTGAAGGGGAGTGGAGTCACTTGCCTGTTAACTCGTCACCACAGACGGTACCAATTGTTGATGTCGATTTCTAGATGAGGTCCACGTAGGTGCCATGTACGCCTTCATCTTAAAAAACATGATGTCTTCACACACAGAAATTTTGCACTAGTGTGGTGCTCTACCGAATGCACTCTGATGGTTAAGTTAAAACTCAAGTAAGGGCAAACAGGTATGGAGTAGAAAGAATAAAGGAGCAACAATCTCAAAGGTAAGAGTCTGGTCCAGAGTGTGTCAAATCCTCACAGGGAAAATGTGGCTTACGTTAGTTAGGGTTACCCTTTTCTTTAAATATGGAGAGGGAGGAAGAGTGTGAGATTCCCCTCCCTYGAGCATCCACAGGGTAGAGGTATGTTGCGCCAAGGATCCGTGAGGACCTTCGACATCCTTTGTTTCCCATTGTTCTGCGGACAGGGGGCGCAGCAATGTCCTAAGTGGTCCCTTGAGGAACGTAGTGATTTGGGTATAAGGCGTCAGCATCTTGTCTGTTGTCTGTCATTCGTACAGGACATGCAGGAGCACTCGATCGGGCCGATTGACTCATGACACTTTATTTTTACTCGAGAACAGTAATTAAAGATGATTATAACCATTTTACTTCTTAAATTTAAATGAAAATGCACATGAATAATTTATTTAATAAAATATTATAAGTCAATTGAAATTAATTGAAATTAAAAGAAAAGCTTGATCTTACTCTATTTCAACTTATACTTACTTTGCTTTAAAATGTTTTGTTTTGATTTCAACTTTTTGCAAATATTTTATTTTAGGGGAAACATTTGTTCTTGTTTTTTTACTTTAATTTTATGAATACTTTTAACAAAATTTAGATATTTATTCTGATTCCTATTTTCAGATTTGGTCAAACGTCTCTTAGAGTGTCTAAAAATTAGGGTGCATTTATCTGAAAATAGAAACAAAAAACGGGATTGTCTATGATTCAATAAAAAATATAGGGTTGTATATTTGTTTCCAGTATTTTCAGATATTGGTAGCAGATTTAAAAATTGAATTTTGATTAAAAAAATGTTAATATATTTTTAATAATATATTTGTAAATTAGTGGCACTTACCACATACAAGAAAAAGGAGTTTTAGAGACTAATATTTATAATTTTATTAATATTTTTATTATAAATTTTGTATAATTATGTTTACACTATTATATAATTTATAATATATAATATTTTACATGTTTTAATTTTGACAAAAATGTATGAATTTATTTATTTAAAAAGGTTTTATTTTTTTAATATAATTATACATTTTAAAGTTTCAAATTCAAAATACGGTTGATTTCAAAATTTCCAACTTAATCTCCCAAAATAGTTTTCAAAACAAATCTGTCAATATTAATTGCTGAATCATTTGATTCAATTAATAAAAATAAAAAAACAACCAACAAAATTAAAATTGCCAACCAAACAGATTTTTATGGATAAAATAATAAATATGTGAAATTTTAAAGGTCAAAATAGAGTTTCACACATTTAGAAACATTGTTAGAAAGCAAACCGGTTGTTTGAYTTGATGTTATTTTTGTAGCCAGCTGTCTCTTGAATAAAATAAGATATTGATATCAACATAAGTTTTGGATTAAGATTATTATTTATTAGATAAAGTTATTTATTATCCAATGGCTTATATAGGTCAAATAAAAGATGCAATCTTTTTTTTATATCTCAAAATACAACACTCTCCTAGTCTCTCATATTAATACATAGTCAAATTTCAATTTTAGTTTATATATTTTGTCATTTTTAATGTTTTTCTGTGCCATACACTTTCATTTTATTTTAATTTATGTACTTTGACTTTATTGAGTCAAATTTAACCATAAATTTTTTACTTTATTGAATTGAACCCTAGATTTGGAAAAAAAATAGAAATTAATATTATTAATTTTCTTTTTTTAAGTACAAGTGAGAGTGGGGAATTTGACCTACAAAGGATAATCTGGTACCTTTTTACCTTCTCTTATAATTTCACTCATAAAAATCCATTCAATACACTTCAATTTTATATATAATATATAGTAAATATTTAATTTGATCAGGGACAAAATTTTTTGTATTCATTAAAAATAAGTAATGATCACAGAAATTTGATAAGTGTTTGAATCAGTGTTTTGTTTGTCATTGTTTTTCTATGACAAACAAAATACCGATTGCAAACTTCCCTAAACAAATTCATTTTTTACTACATATTATACATAAAATTGTAGTGTACTTGAGTTTTTATGGGTGAAATCATAAGAAAAAGTAAAAAGATACTCGATAACCATTTGTTTGACCTCTTAGTCAGAGACGCCGAACTAAGCTCATGTTGGTAATTAAATTCACTATCGCCGAACTAAGCTCGTGTTGGCAATCTCAATTAACTTAGGTTTCATACCATTTGTTTAATTACAGGTTTGTGAGAGTTGTTACAATAATTGTTATAATAATTGGACAAGACCGTTCCAAATAAATAAATAAATAATAATAATTGGACAAGAGCTATAGTTCTTTAATGGGTCATATATATTGAATATATTTTAATTGAGTTTTGACAATATATATATATATATTTTTTTGAAACCCCGGAGGAAATTTATTAAGGGAAATTTATTGTTAAGTTCAAAATTTTTTAGGAGTTATTTAAATAAAAGATGCAATTTTTTTTTTTAATCTCAAAATAGATATGTATATTTTTCTTTATTAAATATAGTAGAAAGTTTGAAATTTTACCAAATTAGCATGGTTTCAAATCAAACTCAAATGTATTTATACTCTAATAAAAATCATACTTATACTGTGCATAAAAAGAAAGGAAAGACGTGACATTTTGAGATACAATATTAAGTGAATTTTTTTTTTCATCTACTCAACTTTAATTTGTGGCTAAGTTTCGTATATTTCATAGTTGGATTTGAGTTTTACAACACGAGCAGTTGGGTGGGCTTTTGACATTTTTATGACTTAGGTTTAATTTTATGTGATTTATTAGTTGATTTTTGGACAATTTTTTTAAATTTAATTTTTAGGAGGTTGTAATTTTACTACTTATTCAAATTTAGAATAAAATAATTTAAGAGTAAATTTTCTTAATCTATTTACATAGTTGCATGTATATGAAAGTCTTTTTCTGGGTATTACTAAAAAAGTTCAAGCATGCAGGTGAAGATTTGAATATTAAATCTTTAAAAAGGTTACTATTGTTTTAATTCGTTAAACTATACGCAACACTATATCCGAGTCATGTAGATGAAACCCCACCTCATTTTATGCTTTAGACATTTACCTTTATATACTATTTAATATAATTTAATAAAGAATGTAGTTAATATGTTTGTAAAAAAAAATATATAAAAGGACTAAAAGGAAATAAAAGGACTTTAACTATATGAAATAAAGTGAAAAGTATTTAATAAGAAATCACCTCTAAGTATTTAATTCAACACTTTTAAAATTGCTTTGGAAGTGTTTTATGGTCAAATACTTTGAGCCAAAGAACTCTGCACAAGTAAAATTTTATAAAGCACCCATTTAAGGTTATTTCTTTTTCCAAGATACGTTTATGTTACCTCCCAACAAAATAATATTTCATTCTCAAACAAACATAACACAACTTAACATTAAAAAAAAAATGCCAACATCAGCATAGTTTCACCTAAAGTAAATTTTTAAACATTGAAATCGATCAAAAATGGCAAGGTCTCCATTTTATGAAAATTTCGATAAAAATGTCAATGTTGATATCAATGGATACTTCTAGAAAAATTATATAAAAAAAATCATAACAAATAAAAATCCCACTCTTTTTAAATAGGTTAAGAATTATTAATATTAATATTATGTTCATATCAACGAAATTTTTTTATATACTATTTTATATTTCTATCAATTTTTTGCGATGCCATCAAAATATGGATGTAATCCAAATGAAAATGTTGACATGTTGATGGAGATTTAATACCATAACATAAAAACTTTGATCTTTGATCGATGTTCAAATCTCACGCGGCCCATATTTGTTGTATAAAAAAAGGTTGACATCTACAAAAATTAAGAATATAAATAAAATGCAAATAAAAGTATTACTATAATTAATTCATAAAGCTAAAGATATTTATTAGTGTTGGAACATAACTAATTTTCTCTACAAATGTGGTTTACAGCTCTCCAAGCATCATTCCACTCCTTCACTATAACAAGTAGAATAATTGAGAACTTGAATATCCAAAAATAATAACAAGACAANGCATTTGATAAATTATAAAACATGTAGTTAGTACAAAATTTAATACATTCATAAAAAATTACATTAGAGCTGGTGATTGATTGAAATTTGTGAGCAAGACAAAAAAAAAAAAAAAGATGAATAAAACATTAAAAAGTATTTATTATCTAATTATACAATGATGTTAAACTTGAAACTGATGGCTCATCCATTTTCCACTTACCCACTGCTAAACGCGCTTCTTTTATCTTCTTTCTTCTATTTAAAACATTTGAGAGAGATATTTATCAAAAAGATGGTTCCTTAAATCTTTTACACTTTTTAACTTTTAACTCTAACAAGTATATTTTCTTAATTAATCATTTTGGTTGAAGCTTTTGGTTTTTTGGTTGGTACAACCTTCTCCACCCATTAGTAAATAAGGATTTTCGTGTTTATTCTCGAGAGTCAGATCTATCAAAATTTTGAATATGTGATACGTGGGTATGATATATGGATTATGTCATGATACTTTTTATCCTTTCAAAATTAAAATGTTGGTTCATACTCTATACTGAATTCAAATGAGTTAATTTTTTACATTGAATTGAACTTTAAACTTGAACTTCACTAAATTTATTTTAAACTCGAATAAGTAATGAAATTAATACAACTTCAAAATTAAAAAAAAATATTGTGATGTACTAAATTGGTAAGTTACCGTCTCAATTGATCAACCAACAAAACACTCAAAATCATGTCACATTGAAATACTCAAGACCCAGCTACGAAAATATTCTAAACTATGTAAAAAAATGTTCAAATTCACTGACAAACCTCAAACTCAACTAGAAAATTAGGATAACAGATCCCAAAACTTCCATCAAAATAACATATTATTAATAGAGATATTATGTTATTTATAAATCTATACATGATCTTCCTTATTTTTAGTAAAAATGATGGATACTATATTTACAAACAAAAAAAAGTATATATTAAATATACATTGTTATGTACAAATTATGTAACCAAACACTCAATGATCAAATATCGAATAGGCTAGCTTTCTTTTAATCTAGGAGAGGATTCTTTTTTTGTTTATTCCTAAGAGCTAATGGGGTTTAAATGTATTCCCATTTTAATTAAAAAGGTTTATCAAAATTATGTCACCAACTAAGGAAGACAGCTGCAATGCAACAAAAACATAATAATTTAAATTAAAAAAAAAAGGAGTTTTTCTTTGCAAAGATCCCATTTTGACTTTTTCGAGAGAGGCATTGGAAACAGACATTATTTTACTTTTGACTAGAATCCATCATCCAATCACAGAAGGACAAGTGTTAAGCCCTGAAATCCTTAAGATTCTGGAGGGCCCACCAAGCGTAGGTGGCGGTGGTCAACGTGCAGAGGTTGACTCGAATCCGACAAAGATTGGGACAGAGACAAAAAGTGATGGCGAAGAAAGCAATGCTGTTCTAAAATTTTATTAATGTCTTGTTTTTTGAAAAATAAAAGGGTTCTTAGTGATTGATTTTGGGAGGATGAATTATAAACTTAGTACACGAAATTTTATAGTTTCTCGATTCAGTCCTCTCTAAACTTAACTTTCAAAAGTTACAATTATCTTAAGTTGGTGAAGTATGAGTTACAATTTTATGCAGTTCTTGTCATTTATACTATTAATTGAATGATGATATAACTTATGTATTTATTGGATAAATTAATCGGTTAATTTGATATTGCCTGACAAATAAATGACGAAAATGGTAGCTAGACCCAATTTATTTATATGTGTTTGGAAATTTTATGGGAATAAAGGCCATTAGAGAATTTAAAAAAACAAATAGGGGGGATTTCAAGGATTTATACATTTTAGCAACTAATTAGAGAGATAAGGCACATATGCATATGCACAAATTCAATGGGCAGAGTAAGACATTCCTCGAAAGCATCTCGATGATGGCAGAATATTACATTACACTATACCAATCAAGTAATGTCAGTGTTGGCTAAGACTGTAGAAGGACAACAAATGGAAGAGTTTGCATCAATAGGACACAACGTCTTGACGTTGAAGACAACATCTCAACGCTACTTGTGAAGTGTCCATGCCCATGACAAAACTTTTTGACTTACTTTGCACAATTTGTCGTAGATTGTGATACTRATTTGATTGTGACTCGCCGATTGTGTCTTGAGGCAAGTCGTGCTAAATGAAAATTGTTGACATGAGATTAATTCTTAGTTTGGGTGAGGGTATGTAGCATACTCCAAGTCCAAATTAATATATAGGAGAGCCTTATTTGAGATGGACACGTTGGACTCATTAAAACCACAAATATAGGGATAGGAAGTTAGATTCTTAAATCTCAAGGGAATGATGCTCTAGTTCATTTAGTAGATTTCTACTYATGTAGAGYTATGTCATGTCATCATTTAGTCAACACAGCGTTAATGAACAGAATTGTATCAAAAATCATAATTCAAAGTTTATGGGACGTAATCAAAACATTTTAAAGTTTAAGAATTAAATAAATACAACCATGAAAGTTCATGGACTAATTTATAATTTAACATGTTTAAAATGTATGAATTTCATTTCTTAATAAAAAAAACTTTTATTTTAAACACATTTCTAAATATTAGAATATAAGTGAAAGAGTACAACTTTTTTTCATTGTAGTTTAAGTAATGAAATTTAACCTTATAATTCCATTTTATGAAATGTAACTTTGAAATTGAATAAAATGATCAAATTAGCGATTTCTTTTGTTGAGTTACCTTTCTTTGGGAGATCCGTGGTTATATGTGAATGTTCTTATCTATATACTTTTTAAGAGTTGTAGATAATGTATTTGATCTSGTTCAATTTTTATTTATTTATTTATTATTTTATAAAGTTTTAATGTTTTGATTAAAAATAACATCATTTTACTATAAGATAAAGTTTAAATTAACTTAAATTAAAAAAAAAGTTAGATTTATTTAAAGGCTTTAATTTTATTAATAAGAAATTAAAAAATGTTTTGTTTAAATAAAATTTGATTTTATTAAAAGGATTTCGTTTGATAGAAAAAAGAGAATTTTATTTTATTTTAAATAAAGATTTTATTTAGATATTTAATTTTCAGATCAGATTTTTCTTTTTTGATTTTTTTTTCCGTCAAATGCTTTATAGGTATCATTCTCTAGGTTAGTCTATTGTTTTTTTTTCTCTATGGTTTTACTTGACTCACGCAATATTACTGTTATTATTATTATTATTTTTGTGTATTTAAGAGTCTGTAACACAGGGAATAAGAACAGAAGGTATTGTAGAGGAGTGAGAGTAAAAAAAAAAAAAACTCAATCTCTTCCTCTCTTCTTCTTCACTGCCCAAAGCCCAAGCCATTTTTTTTTGTTTTATTATTCTTTCATTCTCTTTCAAATCACACGTCTCCCCTCTTCTTTTACCTTTTCTATTTTATTCTCCCCACCAYAATTTTTTTCAATCTCCCTCAACCACTCTGGCGAACACGAACGGCGTGGCGATTAGCAGCAGCACGACCCTGATGCCCTCCAACAACCACCAACGAATAGATSTGACAATATTCTAACGACGACGAAGAGTCTGGCGACCCACGTCCTTGACATCCATGAGCTCGTGTTACTTTTTGGCATGTAGAAATCTCTGCAGAAAAACAGTATACTCCTCTTAATAATAACAAAAAAAAAAATTTCTTTTTAACAAAAGAAATTGCAACTTTCCTTTAAAAAAATAAACATTTTTAAAATAAGTTTTGGAAAATAAYGTAAATGATTTCACAATAAAATTTGTTTTTAAATAAAATAAAAAGAACAAAATTTTTATAAAATAAATTTGGGAAATTTGAATTTGYGACCTCTTCAATAACCGAAACTGGATAAATGACCCAATTTTCAAAAAACCTAATTTGTGACCCCTCCACCCCTTATTTACGATCCCTTAAATATTTTATTTATGGGAAAAGACCAATTTACCCTCATTGTTAATAAATGTGCATTTATGATTTCCACCTAACCATTTCACGAAACTRTAAACCCATATTTTACATATGTTTGAACTTGTTAATATTTTAGATTATGTATAACTCACAGATCACGTTTTCCAAATCCGCTCAAAGTATCAACGTGTTTGATCTTTCTTTGTCCCCACACTATCCAAAATCATTGTCCCCACAATTTCACTTAAGGTATGTTACATTTACACAAACTTTTGTACTATATAATTGTTGAACTTTATTGAAATATTTTCCCATTAATGAGTTCAACTACTAGATTTGGTTGTTGACAAGAAAAAAAAAATCAGATTGTTGTAATTACTTCAATCCCGGATCTATACCTGGTCCGGGATTGAATGTAAACAATCCCGGTGCATCA
>NW_019104506.1:1511732-1530172 GCF_001995035.1 Momordica charantia
CATAATGGCTCGGCAAGGATGTTCATCCCCTGCCTCGAATACTCATTTCTGAAGCCAAAAATAAGCGCCACCCAATGAAACTTAGATGTCAGGACATTATCACGCAATTGAAAAAAAATAATACAAAAAATCACAAACCCTAATCATACCTAAAAACACAGAAAAACTTATGACAAGGAAGAACTCCTCATTTCTACATACCTTCTAGCCTCCTCCAATCGACCGAACCGAGTAAGGACCGCAACGAGTAACGAGTAATGTTCTTCCGATGGCTTAATCTTATACCTAACCAACATTAACTTGAAGATGCGCAGTGCTTCATCAACAAAACCAGCTTTGTTACAAATAGACAGAACCACTTTGAAAGTAAAATGGTTTGGAGAGATACCAGAGGATCTCATTTGGTCAAAGAGATTAACTGCTTCCTGAAACTCTCCATTGTCTCCATGAGCTTCAATAACGGCAGTCCATGTCATTGACCCCTTCACGGGGATTGCCTCAAACACCGTTTTTGCCGTTTGTACTGCTCCACAGTTACCATACAGCTTCACAAGTTCGGCAGAAACAAAATGGACCGACTCGAAGTTTCTCTTCAAGACTTGCCCATGTATCTCCTTCCCCAGCTTCAACCTTTTTAGTTCACTGCATATGTAGAGAATTCTCGCCATGGTAACTGTATCGGGCCGGTGCTTCGATAGTTGCATTGCTCTGAATATACCAATTGCTTCGTGTAGACGCTGATTCTCTATGTATGAATCAATCATTGCTGTCCATAAGATCACATTCCTTTGTTCCATGCCATCAAAAAGCTTTAGAGAATAGTCCATTACTCCGCATTTTGAGTACATTACCATCAAGGACGAAACAATAGACACATTCGGGAGGAAGCAATTCTTCAAAGCGTAAGCATGAATCTCCTTCCCTGGTTTCAAAGCCCTCAATTCGGCACAAACTGGAAGGATTGTGGCAACGGTAACAACGTCCGGTCTAAATCCCTCCTGCTGCATCCAAATAACTGATCTTACAGCCTGCTCTAGCCTACCATTTAAAGCATAACCTGACATCAAAGCAGTCCAACAGATAGCATTCCTCTCCATGGATCCGTAAAAAACCGCTCTACCCGAACCGATGTCCCCACATTTGCAATACATATCAATCAGAGCAGACTGAATAAAGATCTGCTTTGAGTAACTTTTTGTCTTTATAACATAAGCATGAATTTCCTGGCCTAATCTCCTCGCCCAAACTTCTCCAAGAACAGGAAGAACAGTGGTCAGAATGACCGAATTCGGCCTAATGCCTGCATCTATCATCTTTCTCGTATATTCCAAAGCTTCCCTTTGGAGGCGATTATGTGCAAAACCAGCAATCATTGATCCCCAAACCACAACATCTCTCTCAGTAATTTCCTCAAACACCTGGCGGCCAAGCTTAATCTTACCACATTTAAAGTACATATCAATCAAACTTGTCCCAAGAATTGAACTCCCAACCAATCCATTCTTAATCAAAAGGGCATGGGCCTTGAGCCCTTGGGTAAGCGCCGATGCACCCGCAAAGCTCTTGATGATATTAGCAAAAGAGTAAACGTTCAATTCAACTCCCACCCTTCTCATTTCGGCATAAGTCGAGAGAACGCTGCGATAATCCCGCCGACCCGCCATTACAGTTCCTCTAAGCAACGCATTCCAAGGATAAACACTCTTGCTAGAGCTAGAACTTTCATCAAACAGCTTCTGTGCATCTTCCAGAGACCCACAGGCAGAGTACATATGAACAAGTCTAGTACGCAGAAATTCATTGTTTTCAAGCCCATTTATCCGAATATGAGCGTGAATCTGTTTCGCATCACCCAATGATTTGGTTCTAACGCAAGCAGTAATAAGGGAAGAAAATGTAGTCGCATTAACTGGGATGCCTCGTTGATCCAAATAATCCATAATGGTGAGTGCCTCCTTGAGCTTATTTCGCCGGGCAAATCCTTGAATATCCTCGTAGATGGCATGTGGGTTTTTGGTGTGAAGCGGTAAAGATGAGGGAAAAGCATCTTTCTCGGCAAAAACTGGACGGTCTTGGTTTCGAAAATTGGCAACTATTTTGATGTTCGACGGCAGTGTCGAGGATTTGGTTCGGGAGAGTTGGTGGCCGGAATTGGTATTAGCGGCGGCGAGAGGATTTGGAGGGAACAGATGAAGATGAAGGGATAGCGTGATGGAGGAAGAAGTCTCCATGAACTGAGGCGAAATTGAAGGAGGTTATAGAGATATAACCGCCGCAAGCGCCGGCCGGCGAGCGGCTGAGGATCAAATCGTGCGACGGCCGACGGGCGCGACTGTAACGTACCGGCTCCAAGTGCTGTGCTCAGATTTCCTACGAGTTGAAATGCTATCTCCTGGTTCTTCAAAACATAGCATTTCTCACTTATTTTAATTTAAAAATTAATTACTGTACAAAATTTAGTTTTGTTGAAATTAGTATAATTTTAAAATATAAAATTAAAATCAATTTACTATTAATAAAAAATATGGTAAAAATAACTAAAATGAATGAAATATCTCACAAATTAGCTTTTAACTTTAGTTTTATTTTTTATATTATTAGTTTTTACAATAATTGCAAATGATGTCACAATATAAAATTCAAATTACATCCATTATTAATTTTTAGAATATAATCTATCTTTTAGTTGGGCATTAAGATGTTCTTAATTATTTTGTAATACTTGTAAAAAATGTTGTTATTGTGTTTCTAATAATTAGTTTATTAAATAAAAAGTTTTTGTTTTATTCATTAAAAAATAATTTATTTAACTAAATTTGTATGTGGTTTAAAAATTATATAGATATTACAAGTTGGTCAAATATATTTTATTATTTATAATTAGTGTAATTGTAAGAATATAAGATTAACAATAATTGCTATTATTAATAAAATAAGTTAAAATAAAAATGTATGCAATGTCTAAAATTAGTTTTGTTGATAGGTATAGTTATATATAAATATAAAATATAAATTAAATCAATCTATAATTTATATCTTATTAAATGTTAAATTAATTATGTATTTATAATTGATCAATGTTTTATCATTTTCTCTATCATTAAAATCTTCTAAATTATTAGTATATAAATTTGTTTTTAATACAACATGTGAAGTAGACATTTGAACTCATTACTTTTATATTGAAGATAGGTGTGCTCGGGTTGACACTTCAAATTGTCGTGGAAATGAATTAAATGCACAAATTTAATAGTTGGAGGGAATTGAAAAAAATTATAAAACTTTGACATTTCAAAAGCTTACAGGTTCTACAATTACATATAAGAGAAGGCAAAAGGGTAAGATAACCCCTAAAAAATGTAAACTTTCACATTCTCTTATGATAATTAATTATTGTTAATTAGAGAAAGAGAGAAATAATTAATTAGTTATTTAAAATTAATTAGTAGTGTCATATCTAGTAATTTACAAATTGAGAGATGATCTTAGAACTGAATTAGTAGATTGATGAGCATAAAGAAGCTAAAGTCTACCAATATGCATACATTGGGAGTTACGAGGAATTAGTGGTGCTGGCAGTCGAATACTTCTTAACTGCATTTGAAGATTGATGAGCAAAATACTTTTGGCGAAGAATTACATAGGGATAACTAATGAACGATAATATGTGTGCAGGCTTTGAGAAGGAAAGAATTTCGTACCACACCTGGTTGTTCTTGTCCATCTCGATTGAAAACCGTTCTTCACCGGCCTGAGTTTGTGAGAATTCAAAATCATATTAGTTGCGCTCAGTATTCGTAGGATCCGAAAGGGATTTAAAGCTGGAATGTCAAAGATGGCGAAAGGTAATCATAGAAATTGAAGAACAATGAGTTTTTAGCCTAGAAGATCCAAATAGAGTGAAAGTATTTAGAAATATTAGAGACTTACTGGGGTGTTGTTCTTAGTACTCAAAACTAGAGTCTACTACCAAATATAAGGTGGTGCCTTAGGTTTTTATTACTGAAGAAACCAAAAGAAATCTCAAACATACTTTAACCAAGCAAAGTCTATTGAAAGAAACTCTTTTTCCCCGAAAGAATTTTTTTTTTTTTGTTGGGTGTCCAAGTTTTGCTCTTCTATACTCAAGGGACCTGCACCTACCTCAAGGCTCGGACTCGAAAGACATCAAGAATTTTTTGTATTAAGCTCACCAAAAGGTTCAAATTTGAGACCTCTAAATTAGTATGACCAAGAGACCCGAAGCCCAACATAATTGCTTCTCAGGAACTTTCTAGAAACGGCCAATGTGTTTGCTAGATGTCTCGAAGGTGAACTCAAATGAACCCTACATCTTTTCAGTCATTAATAAAGGAAATTAATGACTGGAAAAATTTTAGAGTAGACTACAATTGAGTATACCTTCGAGCCATCTAGCAAAGGCATTAACTAGTTTAAAACTATCCTGGCAAGAAATATTAACACCTATGTCACATGCATGGGTGAGTCTTTTGCCTGAAAAAGTAGTTTGCAAGTAAGTCTTTAAGCAAAGAAGGGAAAAAAGAAAAACCAGCTAACCAGAAGATGGCCTTGAAGGGTACCGCTGCCAAAACTGAAACATGTCCTAGCCATTTTGGCATCCCTATTCTCATTGACATACACAATCTGGAGAGGCATCACCACCCATGGAAGGAACTCCTTGGAACAGACACAAAACTTCACTCCTGGATTAACTGGGGTCGAGGAATCGACAAATGCCCAATTCAATCCAAAATGCCTGCAAATTTTGAACAGGATGAGACTAAGATTCCACGTTTAATAGTAAGGTTACTCTTCGACAAAAAAATGTATAGCCAAAGCCCACCGCCAGTTCTGAAGAGCTTTCTTCCCCTTTTCATAAGTCTCAACACCAGATCCCACCAAAATACGAGCATGGTTCAGAAGAAAACCTTCCTGTTGGAGCCCCTTGTCTTCTTTAAGGGAAGAGCTGGGATTAGCAGTAGCTCCTCTAAACTTGCTGCTATAGTTGAAGGAACCAGACCTATTGATGTACATCATGTAACATTTCACTTAGAAAAAAGAGCCAGGCCTTTATATTTCAGTAGGTTCCTTTTCTTATCATTCTAACCTGTCAATGCAAGCCTTATGTTCTAGTGGAGATGGGCGAGACCAACACAGGAAGACCATCTTAATCAACAACAGCAATAGCCTTCAAATAAAATATATTGAAAAATGAAGTCACTAATAAGGAGCAAAACAGTTCAAAATTCTTCAAAAAGAAAGATCTAGGATTTAAGTTTCTTAGGGCAAAAGACATCTCAGGTCTCTCGGGCCGATAGGATTTGAATTGCGTGAATCCCAGACCGAGATTAATGCAATTTCAATGTGGGGGACGAATCTTCACATGTTTGGAAATGAACCATTAAAACGACAAGATTTAGCTAACTGAAACTATCATTATAAAAATGTAGACAGGAAACAGAAGGGTAGTGCAGCCATGCCAAACAATGAAAAATATCAGTTGCAAAAGAAGTAAAAATTTCTTTTTGCTAACAGAACCTTGTTGGTGACTTATTGTATCAATGTCCATTGATAATCAAGAGAGTTAAAAATGAGAACTTTCTGCGAGTTTCAGCTGCCAACAAATCCCCAAGAGCCGAACAAAAAAGAGAAATAATGAACAAAAACTTTTGATTTGTAAGTTTTATTTAGTCTCGCCATACATCCAACTATGGCAAAAACCCACTCTTGTCACCGTTATACTTATTTTGTTATCTGTGGCTATTGTATAATTGTATTTATTTCCTTTGTATCTCAGTTTCCTTATGTACTCCTGTAATCCATGTCTATTTAGGGTTGTAAAAAGTGGTAAGAATGTAATGAGAGAAATTTATCTCTAACATCGTGGTACCAGAGCATGGAATATGGGAAAATCAAAGGAAGAACTGGGATCCAGGTGTTGCTTCTCTTTAAAAGATTATAAAGCCAACCATAAGGAAGAATTGATTGGAAGAGTACTATGAATAAAAATGTCAAGACAATGAAAGATAAGAAAGCTAGGACCAATCGTGGGACACAAACAAATTTACAAGCACGACATATTTCCTTTCTAAAGGAGTTTGATTTTTTGTAACTAGATATGGCAATTAAAGATTCAAATATTTTCATGGTAGTTTAACTAGTGAGGGAGATTTATGGCTCATCTTTGCTTTATGAGATAATTAAACAAAGTTCAGCAATGATCAACTAGTCCAAGATCATCACATAATAAAGAAACTTGATAATTGTGCATAGATACCTGCTGAAGCTTCTCTTTGATATCCTTGAACAGTGAAAAGTTACCAACTAATGAATTTCAGCAGAAAGTTGTGAATCAAGCTCAAGGACTAAGGTCAAACATACAAGAAAAAACTGACACTGTTAATATAACAAGTAGTTTAAATTGATCACTAGAAAAGATTGCTTTCGGTATCAAAACTGCTCTGATCATTCGGAACATATTTGATTTGATCACATGAACAGCCCAGATTAAGAACATGAACAATAAAAGAGTGAAATATATCATAAGAAAAAAAAATGTGAACAAAAGAATTAAAACTAACAACCTGTGATACCACGTATAGAAAGTTTCTTTTTCCTGAATAATGAAGCAAGAGAAAGGCAACCAATAGCATCTACCCTTGCAAAATGCCATGCTCAATCATGATTCGAGCTTTATTTGAAAAGTATAGACCAAGTTATGTTTAGCCAATGTCATGAGTCCATCACAATTTTGCAAGCATGAGGGCCAACAGGTTTATTTCTTGAAAAGCATTTCCTAACGTAGACAAACTAGGGCATGTACTTTTTCAAAAAGAGTGTAACCAAAACCAGTAGCCCACAACAGATCAGGTGAGGATTGTAAGACCAAGTTTACAACTTACCCAAAATCAATCAATGGACGGACATAGTTCAGACCAAATATATAGTAATCGAAAGGCTCTCGAACTGCTTCATGGTGTGGTGAGAAGACAAAAGGATCCCGAAGGATATAGAAAGCACCTTAAAATTCTAAACCTAGACATAACAATTACATCAATCTAGCAGCAATATTGTAGGTGTAATGCACACATTTTCAAATTGCAGTTAATCATGATGCCAGAATTAATATTAGTAAGTAATCAAGAAAAGGAGATGAAGTATTCTAACTAAAGGAAACATATCCCTAACTTCTCTCTCATCTATATTTTCCCACCTATCTTTGACTAAGCTTTAAAGTGAGCCATAGTACCTAGAATATTTGGTGCACACATACGTTCCAAGTTCCAAATCATCCAGTGTTATGCAGGATGAGTACTAGTGATTCCAATCTTAATCAAGCTCACCATTATATTTACAAGATCAAATATCAATTGCAAGATGGATACACAGAAAGATACAAACCCGTAAACCACGTCTAAAAGGCCACTGTTCTTTCTACTAGGACAATCATTCAAAACTGGACTAATTCCTTTCACATAATTAAAAAGAAGAGCTCTGTAACAACATTGACAAACTCACAATGATTTTTCAAAATCTAAGAGGTAAGAACATTCACAAGACTAATGACCGAATCTTTCATAGTTCAAGCTAGATTGGACAACTAATTTCATTCCGAAAAGCACCTAGAATTTCACTCAATTGTAAATTAAACGCATGTCTTATGCAAAACTTTACTACTGCATAATGGCTCGGSAAGGATGTTCATCCCCTGCCTCGAATACTCATTTCTGAAGCCAAAAATAAGCGCCACCCAATGAAACTTAGATGTCAGGACGTTATCACGCAATTGAAAAAGAATAATACAAAAAATCACAAACCCTAGTCATACCTAACAACGCAAATCGAAAGAAATTTTTTCAGGCAAAATTTGTAGTGGGAAGTCAAACTTGTTGAGAAACTTCAGAAGGACTGATCGAGAACTAGTCGTACATCGAGCATTTCATTTTCTTCGAATCTCAAATGCATTGAGACGAATTCGATTATGAGACTAAAAAATGAAACTAGTATAGAAAGACGAACCTCGTTAAGCAAAGCCACTGGTGGTTCGTGTGAGAGGAACACACTAGTGCCGCCGATTGCGAAGAACAGAACTACGAAAACTTGGTGAAATTGGGATTTGTTTTTACTCCAAAAATAATACAATTTGTATTTTAACTCTCCTTAATAACATCTTATTTGTGATCATTCCATTCAAAATTTTTGTTGATTTTTCCACATTTGAATATGATAGAATTATTTTTTTTGAAAGCTAAGACTAATTGAGATTGAAGGTAAAGTTGGCGGGGATAAATAGACGATCCTGGCCCTACATTCTATCTTTTATCCCAAACTCTGGGATGAGAGGTAGAATGTAGAGTCAGGATCATCTCGGTTCAATTGATTTTACTCCCTAAATTATACCTTTGTCTCGATTCTAACCAGAAATGAGACTTAAAATCAACCGTGCTGATTGTTTTCTTGACTCCTTAACGAACCTCTCTCATATAGATAAAAAAAAAGTACCCATCACTTTCGTGTTTCATTAGGAGCAAAATTTTGGAAGAAGATAGAGGCTTATGGTGCTTGACTTTAGCTTTCTACACAAAAATGTAATTTTCTTTATATTTTCAACTCAAATTGTTACCCAAAACTTAATATATGCCTCTTTAGACTATGATAAAGCAGTATTCATCAATTTGACACATAACCTAAGCATTTAAACATGATGTCTGAGTAAAATAAAGTTGAAAAGTACACGATTCAACATTTTTTTTACCTTTGTGTAGACAAGGGAAATTGGTCTCTGTTGAACTTGATCCAAACCAGGTTAGCTTTTGGTTCTTAATCAATAATCTTTCATATATCTTGTGATCATGTAAAGTTTTTTCACGAATGCACCAATTAATGTAATTTTTTTTTGATAAGTTGAGACACTCGGAAAGAAATCAGATTTTGTTGTTTTCCATTTACATAACAACTCTATCTTTTCAAACTCAAGCTTTTACTATTTTGTTGGAAGCGCGATATACATCCACAAATTAAGAATCAAACGAGACTTATTAATTGATGAGAAACAACTCACTTTTATAAAAAATTCTTCACAAAAGTACAAACTTAGTTCGCCAACTCTCTCAATTCTTGTCCACATACTTGCTTGAAATACACAAGTGCCCATATTAATTTCATCCTATAAGCTTATACATACATAAAGCCACAATTAGTCCATCTTTTTAAAACTTATATATAAGAATGCTTAAACTAAATCCTAGTGGATGTATATGTGTATCATGTATCTAGATAATTAAGATAGGTTTAATTTGTAACGAAAAACGAAGATCAGCCATAGAAAGGAAGCAAGATAGATCGTTAATTACTAAATAAGTATTTGATTCATTGAAATGAAAATTAGTTACATGCATTTATAGAGAACTAAGAAAAACTCACCACTAAGTCACTACCCTTGAATTTCTCTCCAATCAACACCACCATGCCACTAAACTACTATGCCCAAAATTTCTCATAAGTTTACATCCACTCACTACTACTTCCTGTTGTGCAAAATACACCAATAATCGTTGCTTCTTTTATCAAACAATATTAATCATAATCCAAATAAATCCACAAAACAATATTAAAACTAAATCAAGTAAAGATGGGAAGAGAAGATGACACCAAAATTTATAGTGGTTCGACCAATGTGGTCTACATCTACTGTGTGCAAGGTGAGAGCAAACTTATACAAACTCTTCTTTAGATTTTTCTACCTTGGCTGCTACTGTCAAAAAGTGTAACAAAATCCTGCCTCTTTTTCTCAATCTCACGGCAAGAAAAATGGTTCAAAATTAGGGTTTCACACCAATGTAATAAGAGAATTTATAGTAGGTGTTCCTATTTTGTCACTTTGATTTTGAAAAATGGCCAGATGATTTTTGTTAATAAAAAAATGTCCATTCCGATTTTTCCAACTGTTTTACAGATTTAATTTTGATCATCTTACCCTTTCTATTTAATTATTATTTTTTAAATAAAAATAATACTCTCATTCTCAAATTTGTTTCTTGTTATATTATCTGTCTTTTTTCTACATTTTCTCTCATAGATTTTAGAAACCATTTATCTCACTTTTTAAATATATATTTGAATATAACAAACATAACTCAAAGAGGATAGCACAGAAAGTGAGACACGATCAAGGGCCGGTGTCGCGAGGGAGACAACGGGAATGAACGAGAATTGAACAAGGGTGACAACAAGGTCGGGAATGGACAGGATTGAGCAAAGGAGACAACGGTGGACCAAAAAGGTGGGTGACATAGCTGTAGGTGGGATCAGGAGTGGATGAAATTAAGCAAGGGATACAATGGTAGAGCAACAAGATGGGTGAAAAAGTTGTAAGTGGGGTGGGGAGTGACAGATAGTAGAGAAGAGAGAGTATGAGTTTCTACGGACAATACTTTTATGAGGTATACATTTTTTTTTTATATTTTTGTATTAATTGTGTCACAAAAATAAACATTATGCGTTAATCTTATTTTTCACCGTATATGTTCATTTTAATATTCAGGTATCTGTTTATTTGTTTTTGTTCATTTGTCCACCGTATTTGTTTATTTGTTCACTGTATTTGTTTATTTGTTCATTTGTTCACTGTATTTGTTCATCATGTTTGTTACTGTATTTGTTTTCATCTTCGATATTCGTATTTCCATTTCTAAAATGATGTTCTTGTTTAAATTTTGGTATTTCTATTTTTAAAATAATTTTTTTGTTTAAATTTTGTTTTAGATTTTAATTTAATTAATATTTTTTCTTTTAGGTTTGTTAATAAAATTCTCTTAGAAAAATATTTGAATTAAAAAATACAGGTAATATTCTCAAAATATTTAGATGATTCATTAGAAAAAATATAGGTATTATTCTCGTATAAAAAATGATAAATAATATATTCATTTAAAAAATCATGGAAGAGTAAGTTCCTACCTAAAAAATTAGCTGAGATTTTCCTATTTATACATTGGAAATTTTTCAAAACTGAAAGTTGTTTGACCATTTTTTAAAATGACTTATTTTAAATGACTATATCTATGAGGCTTAGGTTTTTTTTCCTCAACCGGGAATCTTGCCCGACCCCGAGCAAGGGCCTAATTCACGTACGTAAAGGGAAGGGTGGGGTAGGTCTTTCACTCTTTTTTTTTTACGTCAATAGATGAGTGAAGCGAAGGGACGAGACACCGATAGGCACGAGAGGAGTTCCTTCCAGGAGAGCATGTAATTGAAGAAAAGAAAAACCACACCAAGCTATGGGTGCAATCATTACATATGACTTGGCTATCGGCCTGGCCTTTTTTATTTTTCGCAAAGCTTGGCTAAAAGCCTGATTTTCCTAAATATTGGCTAGCTCAGATAAACATTCCAGCTATTCAAAGAAGGCGGTCCATGTAATAAAAAAGTATCACATAATTGGGCTTAAACAAAAACTAAAGGCTCAACCCAACTTCTTTAATGTAATAACCCGCTGGATGCTTGAGTCCAATATTTTAAATATCGATGTCTTCGGAAACGTCGAGGTCTCAATTTATAGAAATATCGATGGAAATATCGATAAATTGTCAATGTCGATGGATATTTCTGTAAAAGTTAGAAAATTTTAAAAAATCGTAAAAAAATATTTAAATTAACAAATAAACATTTTTCTATTTCTAAATTAGTTAAAAATAATTTATTTTAATATTATGTATATATTAGTGACATTTTGTTGATATTTTTCATATTTTGTAGATTTTCTTGTACTATGATGGAAATGTCGATTTACTCCTCATATCGATGTCGAACCTATGAAAACATGGATATGTCGATGGAAATATCGACAGATATTTAAAATCATACTTGAGTCACAAAACAACATTTCCAATAAAAACCAAATTAACTACCCACTGCTACATTAACTTCTAAAACCTATCAAACACTAACATGATAATTAAACATAAATTTGCACTAAATTTTAATATAATTTTCAACCAAAGAGAGCTTTGGCATTTTGCATGAGAGGAGTGAGGGAGATTAAGAAATGAGCAGAGAATCTGGCATGTAAGAGAGGAGAAAAGAGAGGAAATAATAGAAATGGATGGGCATCGTGCATGTAAGATAGAGAAAATAAGAGAGGAAGGAATGTGAATGATCATTAGGGTCATGCATGTAAGAGAGAGAAACTATGTGGGTCAAGATTTGGTTTTGCATGTCAAAGAGATAAAAAAATATAAAAGAAAGGAGAGAACCGAAGATTGGGAGGAAGCTCCTCTTGAATTCTTACAGTAGCACATAGACAAGTGGACCACGAACGAATTATACAATATTAAAAAAAAAACACTGGTGTATATACTGCTAACCAGATAGGAATTCCAGATTCCATATATTAGTTGGAGGAAACAAACTTGACACCTGCAGATTTAGAGCATTGTTCTCATCGAGGCCTACATGGTCAAATAAATCTCAAAATCTCATCTTTTCTATTTTTTTCAACTTCCATTTTCTCTCCCCTCATTAACTTCTTAACTTCCTCATTTTTCTTTTGTAATGCCTCACCATTTTTTATCTTTTTTTTTTGAAGTTTTTTATTTTCATTTCACAAACTCTTATTCATTTGTCCTTCTTTATTTTTTCTTTTTAATTTAATGTATCTTTTTTTGTATTTGAAAAATATGGAACAAGATAAACAAAAAGACAAATTTTTTTTTTTAAATTCAACTTTCCACCATATGTACATTTTGAATTGTGAAAAAAATACAAAGGTCGTTTTTTACAAGGAAAAAATATAATTTTTTTTTACCAATGGAAAAAAATATTTTGAAAAATAAATATGTGGTATTGAAAAGTACAGTAAAAAATATACAATAAATTTGAATTAAAAATATAATAAGAGATAAAAAAAACAATAAAAATAAAAGGTGAAGCATTACAGTGGAGAGAAAAAATTGGAAGGATGAGAGGTAATAAGGAGAGAGAGAAAAAGAGGAAAGAATGAATGGGAGATATTGATGAGATATTGAAAATTAATAGATAATTAAAAAAATCAACACTTGTTTATATGTTATTGGATCCCATAGGTATGTTTAAGGTGCACAATGCTCCTGAATAATCTTCAGGAAGTTAAATGACCTGCAACCAAAATTTTATTTTGTTTGGAGAAAATCAATCTATTTTCCTTGGTGTGTAACTTTTGGATGAAATCAAAAGCAAAATCGTGATATGACTTATGGCAAAAGTGAGGTAGCAATGCAAATCTCGGATCGGTTGAGATCGGTACTGTTTTATCTTTTTTTTTTTTAGTTTTTGTCACCACTATTACTTAATAAAATTCTTCTTATTTGTATTATGAACATTAGTATAGTATATCAATTAATTTCGTGTCAACACCCAACTCTTAATATATTGTGTTGGTGGGAAATTGCAGTCGAGGGCCACGTACGTGTCACTCTGACGAACAATCCAACCAGAGAATGAGTGAACCTGAAACCAAGATAACTCGACGCTGGTGCGGTACCCCACCTAACACACTCCGACGATTAAATCAGTCATCGAGAAAGAAATAGGAATAAGCCACTTTAAGCATAAGTGACACGTTTTTCACTTACTTGGTGAAGGTGAGGGTCTTTCCTTTTATAGCATGGAGTGGCCGACCAAGAAGAACGACGGTTAGAGGTGGCAGGGGCGCAACGACGTATCGTTCGAAGAGCATTTGGGAACATGCTCCCGACAACCATGGGGTGGCAACACCACCTGTGACTCTGGAACTCGTCCCCTATAGCTGTAGGGTGCGTCCTTAGTACCGATAACGTGCACCTCCTGCTACGGTTATATACGGAGCCTAACCGTCTGTGGTCCATTGTAAGATGACATGTGTCCTGCTCGGTGATACCGACTTATGGAAAGTGACCGTATGTGGTCCCGCATCCACTGACCTGCTTGAGTTTTACCCCTCAACATATTGAAACATTGCTGAAAATGGGACAATATGTAATATCTTCTTGTTTATTTATCTATTCTAAGAAAATCATTTATGTATGAATACTTTACTTTGGTTGTTACACTAGATGTCAAATATACCACTCAATCTCACTCCACGTGGAACAAAATGCTAAAATGCTGAGCTCAGACCAAACGTTTCTCACTTCACTTCCTCCATTCAATCTTTTTTTTTTATTATTATGTAATCTTCCTCACCCTCACCCTCTCTCTCTTTCTCTTCTTCTTCTTCATACTTTTTTTGTTCAACAATTTTTGTTTTTGATCATGGTTTCTTATTCGAAATGCGATCAAGATTTCTTTTCTCCAACTGATTAAGCATTTTTTTGCTAAAGTGAAAGGTGTGTAACTAAACTTCAGAAGCTTGGTAAGCGCACGAATTATTCTGCGTGTGGGAATTATATCTTGAATTTTGTCTTGTTTGTACCATTTCATCTGGCTGTGAAAAGTTGGTTTATATTATGCCATATCCTTGGCAGTTGTGCAAAAACTTTATGTTTTCCTTGAGAAAATTATCTTCTTTCCAATGTTCTTTAGGTCTGTTATTAACATGGTTAACCCTCTTTTAGAGGTGTGTCTCTTCAATAATGAGAACGAACTTTGCCCTTCTCATCATTAAATATTTGACAATTAAGAGTCAGAAATGCAGAAACATAAACTTTTTTTAAATAATGAGTTGTCAAACATTTAGTAGTGAGGAGGACAAGGTTCCCCTCATTGTTGAGGAGATAAGTATTTTCCTTTCGTGAGTGCTCTTACTTATGTTTTTTTTGGACAAATAAGAGGGAGGAACATTCAAAAACAAAAATTTTAGTAGTGGTTAGTTCGGTTGAACTGACGACTAGAGAGATAAATATTATTTGGTATTATTAATGAAGTTTTAGTGTTTTTGCAGGCAATGATGATTACAGCAATAGGAGTGGCATTTGCAGTGGTTGTTATTGGATGGGTTTATGAAGCACTTGTAAAGGCTCCACCTCCAAAGACATGTGGATCAGAAAATGGACCTCAAATGAGTTCACCAAGAGTAAAGCTGAGTGATGGGAGGCATTTGGCATATAGAGAATTAGGAGTTCCCAAGGAAGAGGCTGAATACAAGATCATTATTTGTCATGGCCTTGATAGCTGTAAAAATATGGACTTGCCTGTCTCTCAAGTACCACATTTTTATTCTTCTCTTTACTCATCAATAATATGTCTTCATCTTGGTCTTTTTGTTATCTTACCATTAAAATACCCTTTGGCCTAATCTGAGCTTAGCCTTAATCATATCTCGTCCCTATCTCTGCTACCGATATCATTTTCTATCCCCTCAAAATCCTCTATCTAATTTTGTGGGAATTAGGGCGAGAATTCTAGGCAAAAACTCGTAGGAGTCAAGTTCGCCATAGAGAGAACTATTTCCGGTTTACTTCTTTTTTATTTTCTTTTTTATAATTTTTTTTGAAGCAATCCCTATTTAAAAAAGGTTAATTCTCCCTTGAGGAATCTATATTTAAAATTAAGAGAAATTCTTAAACTTCTCAGTCAAGAAAATCCATTGTCAATGAGGTAAATAGCTCCTATCTATTATAAACTCTTGTCAGGTCCCTTATGATCTTAATATGTCCATGACTGTTTTGACTCATCGATCTTGGACCGAATCCTATTTTTAGACCGAATGCTTATTTGAGCTTTTGAGCTTTGATACCATATTACTATTCATGAGTTTACATCTCAAAATCAATTGACAATGAGAGGAATAATCCATATCTATTATAAAATTTTGTTAGACCATTTTTCTTTTTCACGTGTCATCCTTAACAATTTGATCCAAGAGAAGTAATAGTCGGTTTGATTTTCAGGAACTTTTGGAGGAGCTTAAGTTGTACATATTAGTGTACGACAGAGCTGGATATTGTGAGAGTGATCCACATCCATCACGCTCAGTGAAGACAGAAGAATTCTGACATTCAAGAATTAGCAGACAATTTGCAGCTTGGCACTAAATTTTACGTAATTGAATGTTCAATGGGAGCATATCCTATTTGGAGTTGTCTGAAATTCATTCCACACAGGCACTTTCTCACATTCCTTTCACTATCAATCCATTTTGTTTTTCTTAGCTAAACTATAATTAAATTTGGTCCTTCATCAACTTTTTAACTTGCATTTATTTAGTCCATGAAGTTTCTAATACATCCCTTGGCTTTCAAGGTCGTGTTGCCTAATTCTTATACTTATAAAAAGTTTATTATAGGTTGTTAGTTTGATGCTTAAGTGAAATTATGAATGTATTTAAAAATTATGTTGAATAAAAAATTTGGGAAAATCCGATAAATGGGCTTTCTACACAATGAGTATTGTTTTTTAGCTACTTTTTTCAAAACCTATGTTTTCTAATCTTTTGCTGACATTACTTAGATATCAAATGATTTCACTGCCCCTCCATGTTTTAGAGCGAGATCGAGAGATCGAGAGCGAGAGCGAGAGAAATAGATGAGAGAGAGGAGAGATGAGAGAGCAGGAGAGAGTGAGAGAAGAGAGAGTGAGAGAGATAGGAGAGAGAGAGAGCAAGAAAGAGAAATAACGAGAGAGAGAGGAGAGAGGAGAGATGAGAGAGAGACAGAGCGAGGAGAGGGGTATGGAAAGTCATTTGGTATACACGGTGATGTTATTAAAAAATATAGATTTTGAAAAGAGCTACTAAAAAACAATACTCTATCAGGAAAAGGCCTATTAATTTATTGCAATTCCCCAAAAATTTTACTATGTCACGTGAGCAGTAATTCAATTTTGTATCTAATAAGTCACAGAGTATTTCAATAATTCTTGAACTTTTGATATTATATCTAATAGGTATCCATATTCATGAGTTACATTTCAAAACCAATTGACAACAATGAGAGAAATTTCTCACTTTTGATATAAACTCTGGTTAGATCTCTTATATTTTCAATATGGGATCCTTAACAATAGTTCCTGAACCTTCAATTTTATGTCTAATAAGTCATTGACTTTTCTCAACATTTTTTTTAAATTCATAGACTTATTAGACATAAAATTGAGAATTTGTATCTTTTAGAACCTTAAACTTTCAATTATTTGAAACAAAATTGAAAGTTGAGGGACTTGTTAGACGAAGCACAAGACTGAAAGTTTAGGGATCTATTTGACACTTTTCTTTGAAAGTTGATGAAGGAAGTAAACTTGTAACTTAACATAATTATTTTTTCCTTCAATCTCTTAAATGGGAGCTTTATTTTGTAGACTCTTAGGAGCTTTCCTGGTGGTTCCTCTTGTGAATTTCTGGTGGCCTTCCCTTCCTCCAGCATTATCGCAACAAGCATTTAGGAGACTTCCTCAGTCTTACACAAGGACGTTTTGGATTGCACATCACACACCTTGGTTGTTCCACTGGTGGATGACACAGAAATGGTTCCCAAAGATGGGGAGCGAAGGCATGTTTCCAGATTCAGATTTAGTGATTTTAAACAGGTTATTGAAACGCCCAGAACAGGTACTTATCACTATTCATGGGTTACCTTATCTAACATGCCCATTTGAAATGGTGCCTCTTTAGAGTTCATCAATATTGGGCCGGATCCCATTTTTGGATCGGATGCTCGTTTGAGCGTTTTGGCTCTCATACCATATATTCATAGGGTTTCATCTAAAAACCAACTGGTACTTAGAGGAGTAGCTCGCTAATATTATAAACTCTTGTTAGGTTCCTTATCTTTTCAATTTGGGATCCTTAACAAATACTTTTCTTCTTTTTACAATAGGTGCTTATTAGCTTGAGTTTGAAATAATATTTTTTTAAGTAATTTGTTAAGGTATATATGCATTGTTGGGAAAAAATAATATAGATCAATCGATCCTCCTGTAAGTTCTTCAAATAGGAACTATTTGATTTTCCTTTTCCACAGGCTAACAGCAGATAAGTAAGTGACAATAACAAAGGAATAAGAGATAGAGATAGAAAAGCTTAACACCACAGAGATTATACTGGTTCGCCCATATCTTGAGACTACGTCCAGTCTTCTGAAAAAAAAACAGGTTCAACTATAGTTGGGAATATTACAATGGAGATCTCACTCAAGATATTACTATCTTGCTTCTAAGTAGCCTAACAACGTCTACCTAGGATTACACACTTGAAAATACCCTCACTAAAACCCACAGGATACAAAATCCTTTTTTCACACACTGCCCACAATCACTCAAGTCTTTCTTATTTTGATTCTGTACAAATGAAACCTTAACAAAAGAGTTCTATTTATAAGAGGTTAAATATCCCAATCCTTATAGGAAAACAATATTGTAATCCTTATAAGACAATAATATCCTACTCCTTGTAGGAATTGGTAGTAGTGTTTGAAAATCTTTTTCCTTGTAGGACACGGGTCATCTGTTTTGGCTCCATTATCCCAACAATCTCCCACTTGGAGACAAAA
>NW_019104506.1:1531547-1544228 GCF_001995035.1 Momordica charantia
TTTCTGAAAATTTCAAAGATTTGTCTCCTAACGAATTGGACACTGCTGTCTTCATCGTTTCCCAACTTTCAGGTAAAGATGTTAGCAACTGAATAACATTCACTTCGTCACTAAAAGTAATCTTAACTGATGCCAATTGATTGATTAATTTTGTGACCTCATTTATGTGGGAATTGACAGAAGTATTCTCTTCCATTTGAATGTTAAAGAACCTCCTTACGAGATATACCTTATTATTAGCTGAGGGTTTCTCATACCTATTCTCCAGTGCTTTCATCAGATCTATTGCTGTCGTTTCGTTTGCTACGAGACTTGCCACATTCATCAACAAACACAATCTGATAAAGGCAACTGCCTGTTCATTCGTCTCCACCCAATCTTCATCTTTCATCCCTGCTGGTCGTTCCTTTAAAGCTTTATTCAACTTCTTGCAGGTCAAGTAATCCTTAATCTGCATCTTCCAATATTCGAAATTGGCCCCATCGAACTTTATGATTCCTTCAAAACCTGACTTCTCTGCTGATCCCATAATCTCTGAACCAAACGCTCTGATACCAATTGTTGGTAAAAAATAATATAGATCAATCGATCCTCTTGTAAGTTCTTCAAACAGGAACTATTTGATTTTTCCCTTCCACAGGCTAATAGCAGATAAGTAAGTGACAATAACAAAGGAATAAGAGATAGGGATAGAAAAGCTTAACACCACAGAGATTATACTGGTTCGCCCCTATCTTGAGACTACGTCCAGTCTTCTGCAAAAAAAACAGGTTCAACTATAGTTGGGAATATTACAATGGAGATCTCACTCAAGATATTACTATCTTGCTTCTGAGTAGCCTAACAACGGCTACCTAGGATTGCACACTTGAAAATACCCTCACTAAAACCCACAGGATACAAAATCCTTTTTTCACACACTGCCCACAATCACTCAAGTCTCTCTTATTTTGATTCTGTACAAATGAAACCTTAACAAAAGGGTTCTATTTATAAGAGGTCAAATATCTCAATCCTTATAGGAAAACAATATTGTAATCCTTATAAGACAATAATATCGTACTCCTTGTAGGAATTGGTAGTAGTGTTTGAAAATCTTTTTCCTTGTAGGACACGGGTCATCTGTTTTGACTCCATTATCCCAACAAGTTTTTGCAACCTATTTTATGAGCATTTTTGGAAAATGTCAATTACTCCTTAAACACCTATTAGACACTTTATATATTCAATAATCTATTAGACACAACTCTTCCGAGTACTTATTTAAACTAGTGTAATTTTGAAAACTAAAAGGACACATAAACAGTACTTTGAAATGCTCTTAGATAAAACATGTACATTATTGTTTCTTCTAAAAATACTTCTAGAAGAAGTATTTGCATTTCTGAGCAGAAGGGCTATTTTTATTTTCAAGTAGTGTTCAATCGATTGCGTATTAAATCAATATTCGGTTGATTGGTCGTTAGAAAAAAAAAACAAAAGAAAAACATTTTTCACAGACTACACTTTATGTTATTGAAGATTCAGCAAACAACCTATAACTTAGTTAGATCTTTACCACTATATATGAACATTTTACACATAATTGATATGCTAAAGCAATATATAATAATATTTGTTGTTCTGATATTTCTCTTTTGCAACCAAATTTAGGAAAAAGTAACACAACAAGGAGCACATGAATGTCTTCACAGAGACTTACTTTGTGGTTATGGAAAATGGGAGTTTGATCCCATGGACTTAAGCAATCCATTTCCTGACAATAAGGGATCTGTTCATATGTGGCAAGGGATTGAAGATCGTATGGTTCCTATTGAATTGAATCGTTTAATAGCACAAAAGCTTCCTTGGATTCAGTATCGTGAGGTTCCTGATGCTGGCCATCTATTAATTCATAAAGCTGAACATTTTGAAGCCATTCTAAGGGCTCTTCTTGCCCGATAGCTTCTTCCAATATCGATCGTGCGAGCGAGCGGGCGACGTTCTGCAATCATTTACTCTTGTTGGTGTGTTGAAAAGTTATGTTAAGGCGATACTGATCATATCCAAAAATCAAATCTATTAGTAGTACATAGGCATGTTCAGCTTGTTTATTTTCAATGTATGAAGAACTTAATAATTTCTCTCTCTGGAATTGGTCTTTTTTAGGGTTTCTGTTATTTTTAGGAAGCATATATAGAGAAAAAAGAGAACTTATACTATGTAAGTACTAAGCAGTGGTTTATCAACATTGTGAAATTTTTTGCCCTCCTTAAATTATTGTTTAACTATTATATTGGGACACGTGGTCATGCCAGTTGGACATACTATTTTGGAAGAATTTTACTAATGGATAAGTTGAATTTCATATGTCAAGTAACATTTAAATCAGTACCTATCGTATATTGCAGTAATTGATGAATTTTGAGATTTACAATCAAGAATGATTCATGTTATTTATGCAAATGATTTAGTTATTAAGAGCTACGAAGGTTACAAAGAATTTAGGCTTTATGTCGTAAATTGTTTTACTGTAGATATCAATGAGCTTCTGAATTGTGTGAAGAAGGTGATTGTCTTTATTAAATTGATTTATGATTTGATATCAGGGAAATTTAAGCAATGTGGATTTATGCATGAAGTTTGTTACAACGATTTACCTCACTCTTATTTGTGTTTTATGAAAAGTTGAATTGATTTAGCTGGGGTATCCGTCTTTATAGAAGCTTTAATTTTCGTGCTTATCCTAATTGTCGGTTTAGTTTATGCATGGCGAAAAGGAGCATTGGAATGGTCTTAATTTTTGAATAGTCAGACAATTAAAAAAAACATTGAGACAGTTATGAATTCCATCGAGTTTCCCTTACTTGATCGAACAACCCAAACTTCAGTTATTTCAACTACATCAAATGATCTTTCAAATTGGTCAAGACTCTCCAGTTTATGGCCGCTTCTCTATGGTACCAATTGTTGCTTCATTGAATTTGCTTCATTAATAGGTTCACGATTCGACTTTGATCGTTATGGACTGGTACCAAGATCTAGTCCTAGACAGACAGTTGACAAAAGTTCAAGTTATGTTAGACAATTTACATTTTGTGACATTTTTTATTTGTGATGGAAGATTTATCCGTGACAAATTATAACAGTAGTTGTAAATACATCAATGACAATTTTTTAAAATTGTCATGTTCTCCTTTTCTTATGTCTTAATCTATGACAATATATAACTATCATGAATTATGTTAATGAAAGTTTTTAATTGTCATTGAAGTTCGAATTTCTACTAGTGAAGTATTTATAAATTTGAAGTGATTGAGGGTGGTTAAGCTATGATTTTGGCCAAATTGAGAATTACAATGATTTTCAATGATGTATGACTATGACATTAGATTTAAAGTTATGATTTAAATTTATGAAACTTGTTTTAGAATGATTTGAGAATATGAGTATTAATTTTGAAATTGTTTTCAAGCGACTAGATTTTGTACTCATGGTAATTTTTTGATAAACTACATGAATGTGTTTGTTCTATAGTGCATCTTGGGATTACTGTATGTATAGTATGATCTGTTTTGCTCAATAATATATTTTGAGATAATTGAATATATAGCGTGACCAATAAGTCAATTTGCTCAATTATATATCTTATGGAGCGTATTCGACCCTTACCGAATTCATTCTATTGAAGCGTTACGCAAAAAGCTCCTTCTCATGCAGCTTGCATTTCTTTGGTTTTTGGAACCGTAGAGGGTTCAACAAAGAAAAGCAAGAAAACGTAAGCCCTTGTTTGGTTTGTATAGGCTGGGCTAACGTTTTTCAACTGCATCGTACCGTACGATGATGGGCGGGGTCCGTACCTCCTTTAGATATCTCGAGCCCCCGTCCTCCTAATGTCAAGCTAGAACGACAACTATCGAGATCACTCAATGTGTAATACGACAAGTTTGCTTTGTTATGTATCTTGAGATTATTTTTTTTGAAGGTTTAAAAATGGTTGAAAATAGGGTTATGATTTTTAAAAATAATAAAAACCTTAAAAAAACAAATAATTTAAAAATTTTCGAAGACTTATAATTTTGAAAGGGTAACTGAACGTTTGAAAAATATGAATTTTTTAAGTTTAACAAATCTTTTGAAAAAACTTTTTCGACAGGACCTATTTTGACATTTTTTGAAAGTTCAGTAAACCTTCAGAAAAAATTTATCGAAGGTTTATTTTATATATTTTTTTAAAGACCGTGGCCTTTGAAAATACACAATTTTCTTGTAACAGGAAGCAGCGAGTGTATACTGAATTGTAGATGGTTGGAATTGTGGTTGCTCGAGCATGTGGTCGGAGGGCTTTCGACCACACCATCCCGTCAGGTTGCCTCTTCGTGGTCAGACCTTTCCAACCCTCCTCCATGAGCAATGGGTATCGGTCCCTCCACGAGGCATGACTCTGATCGACTGCTCCCAACAGATACTAAAACTTAATTAAAAGAAAGAAGTTGCAATTTGTTAAGATCTCTCACTAAAACGCATGGTTTTGATTATGAGCTATTTCAATTTAAAATTAATGGTTGACATAAAAAATTGACTGAACAATTTCTTCGAATCCGCTTCAATATGTGGAGTAAATTCTTGCCTACTTATAATGCTTATTTTGGTGGACGATGAAAGGCAGTTGGAATTGGTAGTAAACATGTTGGCTGAAGAAGAAGTGGTTACTAGTATGGTTATTGCTTGACATATTCAGAGGAGAAATCATATATGAACAACAATTATGCAAATCAATTGAAATGTTCTTATATTATACCGCAATAGTGGCACGACTAGAACCCAAACAAAAAGGATTCAAAGAATAAGGATACTTTGGAGCGAAAAAGGGAGAATTCCAACAATTTAGAAACAAAGTGTAGTTTTACCTTCCAATTGCTGATAAGTCAACTCCGACCCGGCGTGGAGTGAGGAGCGTGAAATAGGTGGCATGGGTTGGCTTGTTTGCGACTAGAGGGGAGAAATTATCTTGGCTTAAAATTGCAAAATCAGGGAGAAGAAAGAAATAAAAGCTCTGGAATTAATGGCGATAATCCATTGGCTTCGTTCTATCAATATGCAAAACAAAAGACCAATTTACCTTGATTGGAATCAATCGACGCAATCTGGTTGATGAAAAAGGAGGAGGTCAACTTGACAGAAATTATCTGGCTCGTTGAAAAAGCTGTGACCTTAGCGGAAGAGAAAGGGGTTGAATCGATTTCCCACATTAGAAGAGGGAAGAACGTTGTTGCCCATGAGTTGGCGAGGAGGGCGATGAACAGTGATGTGAGTGAAGAGTGGTCTTTTGATTTTCCTGTTTAGCTTCGGGATGTAGTTGAAACTGACATTCCTTTACTCTAATTTTAATTTGAGGTATTTTTTCAAACTATATATATATATATATATATTTCGCCATTGATGTAAAATTATGAGTAACTTACCCAATGAAGATATTCCTTGAGGCTCTAAACCACCCAAGTTATCCCTTGGGAATCATATAGACAATATAGACAATATATAAGAACGATTTAATAATCTTACTCTCCCGAAAATAGGAAATCCAAATTCAAAATGTCAATGTCATTGGAAATATCGAGGTCCAGATTTTACGGATATGTTGATGTCGACGGATATTTTGAGAGAAATTACGAAAATTGTGGATATTGATGTAAGTTTTTTGAATAAGTGAATAAAACTTTAATGATAGCTTAATTAGTCTATAATTGATCACTTTTAACTATCATATCTAAATATATAAGTAATATACTTCTGGAAATATCGTCGCAATAAAAATGTCCTAACAAAATTATGAAAACTAATGGAAATTATTTGAATTAATAAATTAAAGTTTAATGTTGCTTGACTATGTTTTATTGATAATTTCTAATATAGTAAATTTTTTATTGCACGAATGGATGATTAGAAAAAACCACGATGGAAGCAATATCATATGAGATGAAACATTTGATAATATAGATGGTACAAATAATTATACAAATAAAAATTTATATTAGACAAATGTATTATGTATATTGATATCATAGTTAATTTATGCTATTATAAACCTTATGCTAATAATATTTTGCTTTATATATTAACTTTACTTATTAATTGTTAATTTCATGGGGTCGTAGCAATGAATATAACACAGGTTAAGTTTTGGTATTTTAAATATTTATTAAAAAAAATTAAAAATACATTTAAAAGAAAATTGTAAAAAAAAAAAGAAAAGAAAAGAAAAAAAAAGGTTGGAGGAGACGCAGTCTCAGATATATGAAATCGAGGCGGGGAGGGGACTGCCTCCTATAAAACCCCCTCCCCTCGATAATTTAGGGGCAACTAAAGAAATGACTATATTAAATAGTTTGATTTGAAAAATGGCCAAAATAATCAGATATCACGAAAATGGCTAAAAGACAGTTAGAGTTTGAACTACGAGATTTATGTGGACAAATTTACCCTCCAATCAAAATAGGTAAATTTATCTTGACACTACCCCTATAAAATTGTGACGAAAATACCCATCATCAAAATCTTTAATACACCTAAATTCTAGGAAACAAGATAGTAAATCAAAATTATACCATTCAAAAATTTTAAATAATATCTAGATTTAGAAATTTAAAAAAATGTAAGATAAAATCTACTGAATGCATACTTTGCAATAAAAAAAAAGATTGAATCAAAGTGTAAAATAGACTAAAAAAACGTAAAATCAAATTAGAAAAGTGGAAAAATAAAGCTTGAAGTTGTAAAATACTGTTTTTTAAAATATAGATGGAGTAGTTGAAGATTAATACCATGTTAAGATCCATTATGGAAGGAAATGCAACTCAAATGTCTCATTCCCACTTTTGCCCTTGACTCCTCCTTCCCACACTTGCCTTTAACTCTTCCTTCCTAAAAATAAATAAAATTTGATTCAATCAAGTCTCAAGCCCCTCAAGTCTTGTGCGCCTCAAGCTTTCAGCATCCCTCTTCGGCGTACACAATCTTCGACATCCCTCTTCCAACTCTTGCCAAAACTTAAAGAACCTCCTTCGGGTAAGCTTTCGGTGCCCCTCTTGGAGTACACAATCTCCTAGCTTCGTGATCTCTGATTCCTCTAGTTGAAATCAAAATCCTTTGATTTCAATGGGTGCATAGCTTTAGGCAAAATCCCTTGAAATCAAAAATTGAAATTCTAGGTGATTGTGTAATTTCAATTTTGAACCTTCAATTGAAATCCTGTGTGATTTCAAATTGGGTACAAAATCCCAATTTTTAGATTCTGGCATTCTTTCTGCAAAATCCCTTGAAGCTTTCGGGTACAAAATCCATTGAAATCAATCTCGTTGTATTGACGTCTCTTGCTTATTTTGTGAGATAACCTCTAGTAGCCATATATTTACACATCCATCGTATTTCCCCTTAGGTAAATATTAATATATGTTTCCTTGATTGCTAATATGCATTTTTTATTTTGTTGGTTTTGGTTACCTTTTTACCATATTTTATGCATTGATCTTTGTTCCGACCCAGTGATAAAGAAAGATTATGTGATGCAAAATATGGCTATTTTCTACAGATAGTTTTCAATCTATTTTCGGCTTCTGAACTTTCACTACCCCTGTAGATGGTGTTAGATACGGGGTTAGTATTTACAACTAGTTGCTGCACTTGACATCCGCCAATAGGGATATGGCACACGCCACGTCCCTATCTACTTATAACAGCCTCATAATTATCGACTTGCCAGCACAATTTCTAAAAAGTGAAAGACGTGTAATTTTTTTTCCTTCTAGAAAATGAAGATATCTAGAGATACATTCACAGAGTTGTTGTAGAGTGGAATCGAATGGAATTGAAACGTGCCCGGTAATGAACCCTTGATAATTGTTGTGCTCCTCCCAACTAAAACGGTGGCTAACAATGATCGCATAATGTTCCCACATTGATTGATTTAATTCTTGAAAAAATGTAAAAATAAAATGGGTGGGGATTAATGATACCTTGTGTATGATTCCAGTGGAATGTTCAAACCAAAAGTTTGTTTAAAAAAATAAAACACATTTTAAACTTGTTTCAATCATATATGTAGATTTGGTAGTTTAAATTTTGTGGAAAGATTTTAGGAATTATATAGATTTTGTAGTTAAAGGTGGTTTCAATATTAAGTATGATATAGGTAGATTTTGTGCTTTAAATTTTGTGGAAAGATTTTAGGAATTATGTAGATTTTGTAGTTAAGGTGGTTTCAATATTAAGTCTATAACATTGTTAGTTAGGAATCGATTTAAGGGGATGTGGGGGGCCTAAAACGTGGATGGGTAAAATGATAAAGATTGCAAGGGCAATATGGACATGAAATGTGTGGAGGGATAAATAAGGAATTATATACTCCCAAATTTTAGGAAACAAATTTTGGCCATGCCAGACAATCTAGAAAAACTTTGGCCATTTTGCTTAACGATATGAGTAGCCATTCCTAAGGATTTCCCGATAATTTACTCATCAACTTCTGAATTATGGATGGGCTAGGCCCATGTTTATGAGCCCAAATTTTTTTTTTAACTACGAAATATCGTTGAAACGCCGATAATTTTGTGATATTTTGACGATATTTTATATATCCTTGATAAGAGGGAAAAACAACTTTTACCCCATGTGTTGATGTTAAGCTCTACGACACGGTGATATGTTGCTCGACGTATCGAACGCCATTTTGAATACTGTGCAAAACTAAAAAAAAACAATTATCCTAGACCCTTTTTTCCTATGTAGTATAAAGAAAGACCCAACCGGAATGGAACATAAATGACCCTAGCAGCCACTTAATACTGACATTAAATTGTTAACATTTTAACTTCTTGATTTACGGGAAAATTCAAAGGATAATGGGATAACTATGTATCCCAAGGTGACAAAATATTAATCGCCATCAAAGGTTGAACAAGATGGTTCTGATAAGTCAAACTCAAGAAGTTTTTGCAACATTAGTATATACAATCATAAAAATTTTAAAGGTGAACCTCTTAGATTTTAGGAAAGGACTTATAAAATTCTTACAAATCTTACTTGCCCAAATCTTCTAGATTTCCGATCCTATAAAGATATTTTCCTTCATAAGGTTTTTACACGAACGGACTACAATCACCATTATTGGAAAGAAAAATTCATTTTCAAGATTACCAAAATTATTTACTGAAAAGGTACGTCAAACTATTAGCAAACCTATCAAGGAACTATTCCATTTGGAACCACTACTAGAATTTTGGGATTTTTTGACGGTAGTAAATAGTAAAATACTGTTCAACATTGTTAAAATACGTCACGAAAGGTAAAAAACGCATTTTTGGAGAGAAAAAGCGGAGAGTTCCGGATTTTTGGACTTTCGTGACGCTTTTTTTCCGTCACGAAAACATTGAGGCGCGTTTTTGACGAAAAATAACGAAGTGTTCCGGATTGTTGCGTTTTCTTGACGAATTTTATCGGTCACGATAAGTTGCCCAAAACTTATTTTTCGTGACGTATCAAAAACGTTAAGAAAAACTTGAGGCGCATTTTTGGCGGGAAAAGACGGAGTTCTTCAAATTGGCGGCTTTGTCATGATGGGTAGAAAACGTCACGAAATATTGTTTTTTTGTGACGTTTTATAATTGTCACAATACGATAAGAAGATTCCTGGCTTATTCGTGAAAAGGTAAGGCTTTAGGTGTGGTTGTTTATACGTCACTATAAGTTGGAAAACTATATTTTAGTGAGGTCTGATAAAACGTCACTAAAAGTGACTTTTCCTGATGAAGTCAGTTTTCCATGGATTTTTTTTCATCAATCCAAAAAGATTTAAATAATGGTTAAGTTCTCGTACCCTAATCTTTCTTCCTTCTTTTCCTCACTATAGGCCCCGTTTTCTCCATCTCACTCTCTCTTCAATCTCGTTCTCTCTCCTGCAATCTCTCTCTACCTGGCGGCATCTCCAAACGGCGACCCACACCCCTCGAACCCAGATCTTGCAGCGACGAATCTTCACGGCGGCGCCATAGCAGCAGGTGGGGTGAACTCATCTTCTGCCGCAACGGTGACGAGCAGCAGGAGGCGTCTTGAACAGCGGGGGGCAGATTGACCAACGCGACGCCAGATTCAACGGAACTCTGCAGCAGCGACAAACCCAACAGTGATTTTAGTTAGTTTAATTTTCGTTGCCTTCAACTCCATCCAAATTAAAATTATAAGGGACAAAAAGATAAAAACATTCATACGCTTTTTTGTTATTGTTATTTTTCGGGTTCTGGGGGTTCCTTGAGTTTTAAAGGAGGATGAACAACATACCATTCTTCATTGGTAATAAGTTTTCTGAACTCTCTATTTCAGCATAATGTGTGAAGTTTTTTTATGACATTCCAAATGTATGTATTGAGATAATGATATGTATTGAGATAATGATGAGGATGGTGTATACTTTCCAAATTTTCAATTCTTGGGTTGCATTTTTTCCCTTATTAATTGTATATAAGTATATGTTCATTTCACTCTCTTGTTTTACCTTTCTTCTCCACCCACTGTACTTCTGAAACATTTTTGATAGTTTTGCAAATATGTGTTCTATAAACATGGTAGATTTTGAAATTCATACTTTGATGGATACTCATAATACTTTTTGTATCCAATTCCATCATCTTACTCTATGTTCATCACAGATTCCGAACCAGTTTGAATACTTGTTCCTCTAATCGTTTTCAGAGCCTTCAATTTCATTGGAGTTGAAGTGATTAGTGATCTAGTCGCTGTCTGCTATTTTTGATGGAAAAGTACAGGTATTCTCCCTTTTTTGCCTTTGTTCCTGTTTGCTTCGATGGCGAATGTTCTTCTGATTATAACTCGATAAATTAATGAAGTAGACCTGGAATTATGTTACATTAAAATTGGGAAAACCTTGGTATTTAGTTTGGATTTCATTTTACTTTCGAGTTCATTTGAGAGTTGATCTCAATTGCCAGTTGGTAACAAATTTTCATTCATATATTTGGAATTCTTGATTTGTTTCTCGTTTGGCCAGTCATTTCGCCGTGCTTTCGAGGCTTCATTTCACTTTCTAAGCCTGTTTGAGATGGGGAAACACCAAAAAGATTAGAAAATAACTTGCAAACTACTTTTTGTCTAGCTTTGGCAAAGACGCAACTTCTAAAATTGAAACAATGTGATGTATGGATAAAACTGAAGAAAATTACTAGTACTGAAAATGAAAAACTATAACCGTCCTTCAATCACGGATTTACAAGTCTACCATTTCATCATCCACTGGAATTATCCATTCTCCATACCGGCACCTCTTGCCTTACTTTCGATCCTTAATCCTGGAAATGTATATATTTCAGCTATTACTTTTGATCCTTAATTTTGGAAATGTGTATATTTCAGCTATTTTCCTAAATAAAATGAAGAGAGCTACCTGATGGCAAACCTGGGATACTGCTTGCACGAGCAAACTTGTAACATTAGGAGTCTTGGTTTTTGGAGGGATTGTATTGCAGTTTTTGGTTAGTAGAGTCTTTCTTAAATATTTTCTCAATATTTCCACCATTTTGATATTGTAAAGCTTTCACATCAGCTTTAATTACGTAGGATCTTTTACTAATTCCTCTCTAAGTTTCTTAATTCATTACATGTGCTTTGTACAATAACTAGTGGCCATTGCTGAGTGGTAAGATTGAAAAATGTCTGCTATAACCAAATGTGTTATATCTTTGAAACTTTCTCAGCAGTTGATTACCAAATTTGCTTCAGTGGTCATGCTATATTACTGGAAGATTTTGTAGAAAAACAGTCATTCTGGTTTGTGTCAATAGGATGTAACATGGGTTGTTTTTGTAAAGACAATTACTTCCTTCTAGTACTTTTTGGGGACAATAGATAGCCATCTTTACTCTTGCATGTAATAAAAATCATGTCAATTTAAAAAATAACTTCGCTGATCATAATCTTCTTCCATTGTTATTGCAGTGATTATGTACATTCTTCTCCCAATGCCTTTGCTGTTTTTTGCTGGTTTCAATACTTCCTCCGCCATCTTCCGAAACTGGAGACAGTTTGTTTCTGATCATCATACTTCATTCTGAATCACTGACAATTAGAATCCATGCCTAGGCTCTATAACACGTTTATTTTTAACGACTAACGAAATAGCTAGGTGAATGCGACTAAATTTTTAACTAGGACTTCAACGGTTGGAAGCATTGCAATACCTGCAATTTTGAAGCATGCTGATATTATCGACTGGTGAGCATTTGCACTGGATCTCTCATCCCTTTTAGTCTTTGTTGTGGCTATTCTATGTTAAAATTTGTTTTTGATTCTAATCTCAATTGATTTTTATTTCTAGTGTTTTCATACTTGTCCATTTTCAACATTTCTGCAGGCGCCCTTGTAGTTGGTCAGACGCTCACTAATGAATATTGGGATCTAATTTTCTTTGAGATGGTGAGTTTCTGTGCTCTTTTTCCCATCTTTCTTCTTCATCTTTCCCTTGTATATTCATTTGTTTCTTATCGGTGACTGAATCTGAGCTATATATTAGATGGAAATAGCTGATTTTAAGTAATGACAAAATATAGTTTGTTTTAGCTGGTTTCTTATTGTTGACTTTGCTTGAGTTGCTTGTTTAACTTATTGATGAAACTAATTTTGTTTACTCAATGA
>NW_019104506.1:1550004-1565172 GCF_001995035.1 Momordica charantia
GTTACCTTATGTTGTATAAGAGTTAGTCTTAGTACTTTCTGTTTTAGTTAGTTAGTTTTAGTTAAGTCTGCTTTAGTCCTTGGTTGGTCTCTTATAAATAGCCAACCCACTCCTTTGTATGAGGCATGATCTGAATAAGAGTTTTCTTCAAGAATTGGTTTACACCAAATTGGTATCAGAGCCCCGAAAAACTCATTGGGATCTAATGGCGGGAAAGTCCACACATTCCGGTAAGGGACCCACGGCGGATCTCTCAACAACTCAATCGCTCTCTCCAAGAACAGCTATTGATCGTTTAATGTTAGTAGAAGATTCCTTGGGGGAGGTTCGTTCCAGTGTGTAGACTATCTACAAGTTGATGGAAAATTTGTCAAAACACCGGGAAAACATTGCGTTGGAACAAGAACGACTACGTGAGGATTTAGGTAATCGTGAGGGCCAACAAGGATTTGTATTTCAAGAACGTCCAAGAAACCGGTCCCAAACTCCAGTTCCACCAAGAAACATGGAAGGCCGTGGAAGACGACATCAAGATTGGCAGCTGAGACTTCAAGAATCAGACTCTTCTGGCGAGGAGGAGGATTTTTTTCGACACAACCCTTGTTTCAGAGGGGACGAACATCAAAACAGAGGAGGCGTGCGTACAAACTTTCGAATGAAGATCGACTTACCTCCTTTCAACGGTAAGACGGACCTTGAAGCTTTCTTGAATTGGATAAAGAACATTGAGAACTTCTTCGACTTTACCAATACACCGGATGATAAGAAGGTACGGCTTGTGGTATTTAAACTTCAGTCTGGCGTCTCAGCCTGGTGGGATCAGCTGGAAATAAATCGACGACGACTAGGTAAACGTCCCATTAGTAGTTGGCCGCGGATGTTGCGCCTTATGCGTGAACGTTTCTTACCGCCCAACTTTGAACAATTGTTGTACCATCAATATCAGAAATGCCGCCAAGGTTCTAAGACCATTGCTGATTACACCGAAGAATTCCATCGTCTGGGCGCCCGAACAAACTTAACCGAAAGTGAAGATTACAAGATTGCCCGTTTTGTTGATGGCCTCAGAGAAGGCATTCAAGATCAATTGGACATCCAACCCATTGGTCTCTTGACAGATGCTATCACTATGGCTACAAAGATTGAAGAAAAGATAGAACGAAGACGGGGCAAGCAACCGGTTCGGCAAACATCTTGGGATAAGACGGTTAGTTCTAAATTTTCCCCTTCGGACACGGGCAAACCAATCACTGTCGGCAGTTCTTCCTCTGCCTCCAGCTCCAAGGTATCAGAGGAACAAACTAAAACTTTTCCTCCAGTCAAGAACACTGATCTGGTATCTAATAAAGGGACGAAACAATATGCCCGTCCAACAATGGGAAAATGTTATCGCTGCGGGCAAGTGGGTCATTTGTCCAACGAGTGTTCGCAACGACGGGCCCTGGCAGTGGTCGATGACATTGATGGCGGAGATGCTGAGATTGAGTCCTCAGGGGAGGAAGAACTCACCTATGTCAAGCCTGATGATGGTGATTTCATCAATTGTGTTATCTAAAAAATTCTCTTCGCTCCAAAGGTCGATCTGCCCAATCAGGTTTCGTGGATTCGAAAAGGGCGTGAGACATCCATTTCTTCTGTCAGCACCATACCCTTAAGCATTGGTAACCAATATTGTGATCAGATTGTGTGTGATGTCATCGACATGGATGCCTGTCACATTCTCTTGGGTCGTCCTTGGCAGTATGATCTTCATGCTATATATAAGGGTAGGGAAAACACTTATGAATTTCACTGGATGGACAAGAAAATTGTTCTCTTGCCTTCAACGTTGGATCACAAGGCCCAAAAAGAGTCACCTTCTCCTTCTAAGCAACTATTTACCATTTTTAATGGCAAGTCCTTTATTCAAAAGGGCGACCCTTTGATCGGGGCATTGGTGATCAAAGGTGATTCAGATCCTAAGCCTCTTGCTCACCATCATCCTGATATTCAACACCTCTTGGATAATTTTGCTAACCTCACACAAGATCCCTTGGGCTTACCTCCTTTGCGTGATATACAACACTGCATCGACCTTATCCCTGGTGCCTCCTTACCCCATTTACCACACTATCGGATGAGTCCCTGTGAGTATCAGATTCTTCAAGACCAAGTCAATGACCTTCTTCTTAAGGGATACATACGACCGAGCCTTAGTCCCTGTGCAGTACCTGTGTTATTGGCTCCTAAGAAAGATGGTTTGTGGCGGATGTGTGTCGATAGCAGGACAATAAACAAGATCACAATCAAATATAGATTTCCTATACCTCGGCCGTCCGATCTTTTAGATCAACTTAGTGGGGCACAACTGTTTTCAAAGGTAGACCTAAAGAGTGGCTATCATCAAATACGGATGAGACCTGGCGATGAGTGGAAAACAACCTTCAAAACAAATCAAGGGCTATTTGAATGGGTTGTGATGCCTTTTAGGTTATCTAACGCACCGAGCACCTTCATACGCCTCATGAACGAGGTTTTGCGTCCTTTTCTTAATAACTTTATCGTAGTTTATTTCGATGACATACTTGTCTGTAGTAAAACAGTTGATGATCACTTAAACCACTTACAAACCTTATTTCAAGCTCTTCAAGACAATCAGTTATACATTAACTTGGCTAAATGCTCCTTCCTCACTAGTGAAATAGCATTCCTAGGTTTCTATATATCAAAACGTGGTATCTCGGTGACCCTTCAAAGGTGGAATCTATTAAAAACTGGCCCACTCCCACATCTGTTAGGGATATTCAATGTTTCCCAGAATTGGCATCCTTTTATCGTAAATTTATCAGACACTTTAGCTCTATTGCCGCCCCATTAACAAATGCCCTGAAAAAAGGTAAATTCGGTTGGGATAAAGAACAAGACATTAGCTTCCAAACTTTGAAACAAAAGCTTAGTTCCACACACGTTTTGACCCTACCTGATTTTTCCCACCCCTTTGAAGTCGTTGTAGATGCTTTGAGAATTGGCATAGGGGTTGTGTTGTCCCAAAGGAACCACCCAATAGAATACTTTAGTGAAAAGCTTACCCCGCCTAGATAAAAGTGGTGTACTTACGAACAAGAACTTTATGCTTTAATTAGAGCTCTCAAATAGTGGGAACACTATCTAATTGGCAAGGAATTCGTACTATTCACGGATCATTTCTCTCTTAAATACATACAAACACAAAAAACAATTAATAGAATGCATGCTAGGTGGATTGCTTTTCTTCAAAAATTTGATTTTGTAATCAAACATAAAGCTGGGACAACTAATAAAGTCGCTGATGCTCTTAGTAGGAAGGCTAGCCTATTAACTCTACTCACTGAAAAAGTAATTGCCTTTGATCATTTACCAAATACATATGAACATGACAGTGACTTTCGTGCTGTTTGGCTCCAATGCCATGAGCATGTTAACAACAGTGATTTCCATATCCTTGATGGGTACCTCTTTAAGGGGGACCGTTTATGTATCCCACACAAATCTTTAAGGGAGATATTGATCCAAGATTTACATAGTGGAGGATTGGCTGGGCATTTGGGTGGAGACAAGACATATGAACTAGTGGGGCTCCTTTTTTTTTTTTTTTTGCCACAGTTGCGAAAAGATGTAAATAATTTGGTCAACAGATGCAATATTAGCCAAAAAGCCAAGGGTCAATCTCAGAATACGGGATTATATTGTCCTCTCCCTATCCCTACCACTATTTGGGAAGATATTAGTATGGATTTCGTTCTGGGATTACCAAAAACTCAAAGAGGATATGACTCTGTCCTGGTTGTGGTAGACCGGTTTAGTAAAATGTCGCACTTCTTACCATGTAAAAAAACTTCGGATGCTATATATGTAGCTAATCTTTTCTTTCGGGAGATTGTCCGTTTACACGACATCCCAAAAACAATACTTTCCGATCGTGATGTCAAATTTCTGAGTCATTTCCGGAAAACCATATGGAAGAAATTTGACACCAGCCTCAAATTTAGTATTACCAGCTATCCACAAACGGATGAACAGACAGAGGTGACAAATCGCACCCTAGGCAATCTAATACGATGCTTAGGGGGGAGCAAGTTGAAGCAATGAGACCTCACATTGGCTCAAGCAGAATTTGCATATAACCATATGCGCAACCGTTCAACAGGGAAGTCTCCCTTTGAAGTTGTTTATACAAAATTACCTACGCTTACTGTGGACCTAGCTCATCTTCCCTCTTTGATTGGCTTGAATCAGGAAGCTGAGGAAATGGCGGAATGAATAGTATAGCTACACAAGGAAGTAACAGATAATCTTACAAAGGCTGCCGCGACTAACAAAGCAGCAGCAAATGTCCACCGAAGAGTGAAGACCTTTGAGGAGGGGGATTTAGTCATGGTTCATTTAAAGAAATCCAGATTTCCAACGGGAACTTACAACAAACTCAGTGACAAAAAGATTGGCCCATTTGAAGTACTTAAAAAGTATGGCGACAATGCCTACCAAATCAACCTTCCTACTGACCTAAGGATCACTCCAGTCTTCAATGTTGCAGATCTGTATGCGTATCAAGCTGAAGACGTATTTACATTGGCCAATTAAACTCGAGGATGAGTTTTTTTTCAATAGGGAGGGAATTTGATGTAATCTATTAGGTTACCTTATGTTGTATAAGAGTTAGTCTTAGTACTTTCTGTTTAGTTAGTTAGTTTTAGTTAAGTCTGCTTTAGTCCTTGGTTGGTCTCTTATAAATAGCCAACCCACTCCTTTGTATGAAGCAGAATCTGAATAAGAGTTTTCTTCAAGAATTGATTTACACCATCATGTTTGTTCCAGGTATGATTTTAATGAGAGGTCAAGTAAAAAATACGACACCTTGTTAAGTGCTACAAGAGTGTAAGTCCCTTGTTTATAGGTTCATGAACACTGTTATCATTTGACAAGTAGTTGGGGAGTTGATACATTTGTTGGATAGGTATGACAACACTAAAGGAGGGTGAATAGTGTTGAAGATCAATTTACTAAACTTTTTCGAATTTAAGCATAAATCAAATAACCAAGTAAACTTTTTAAACAAAAACAATTTATGCAATATTTATAGTAACTAAAAATATCATGAAACAAATATTCAAGATGAGCACAATATATATTTGCAATAAAAGAAAATATACTTAAAAGATAAATTGGAATAAATAAAAAGTAAGGGATAGAGAAAACGTCACGCAAGAGATTTATAGTGGTTCGACAAACTCTGGCCTACTCCACTCCTCGAGCACCTCTCGAGATTTTCCACTAAGCATGATCCTTTTATGGGTTCAAGATCAGAAACCCGGTCCTTTTGCGGGATCAAGACTAAACCTTACAAACCGCTCTTTTTACTGGATCTAGAACTAAACCCAACCTTTTTCTATCGGGACAAAGATCAAAACCCACGCTCCGTTCTTTTTACTAGGCTCAAGAACAAAACTCAAATAAATGTGGAAATAAGGATTTTTCACTCACTAAAACTCTCCCAAATAGTAGATAAGAAGATTGAATCACACAACACCTAAAGGCTCTCAAATAACCAAGTAAACCGCTCAATACACCCCAAAAACTCAAGAAAAATATTCAAAAAGTATCTCAAAAGGTTCAGCTCAATAGTATGGATTTTTGAGAAATTTTTGTAATTTTTTAGAATTTTTTCAGGTTTAAATAGGGCTAGAAACCAAATATTAGCCGTTGGCTGCCACGTGTCATAATCTGATTGGCTGAGAGAAATAATATTTAAATAATTTGTAATTGACTAGTCAAACTTAGATGAATAGTCAATGTCACGTGTCGCTCACTCATTGGTCCGTTTTAAGATAATTTGAATTTTATTAATAAATTAATAAATTCAAATTTATCCAGTCATGTGTTACGCTGTGATTGGTCCAAAATGTGTCATCACCACGTCAGCAAATAAATCAGTTGGATGCCACGTCATCCGCAACGTCATCGACACGTCATATGCCACGTCATCAAATTTCACAGTTGGAGTACCATGTCATCTGCCACGTCATGAAAAATTGACGGTTGCAGATCCACATCGGCTGCCACGTCAGCATCTTGCCACATGTCATCTTCTGGTTGGTTCGCGTGTCCACGTCATAATCCACGTAGGATTTTCTTTTCCAATTTTGTTTTGGTCATAACTTCTTCGTTTGAACCCCGATTTGAGTGATTCAAACTGAGTTGGATTCGTCTTTTCAAGCTCTACACTATGGAAACTTTGAAACACAAAAATCATCAGTAGATTTAGTTTGTTATCATCTATGGTATGATTGAAGCTCGAAAAGCCAACAACATTATCGAACCATGGGTGGTTGGGGGTAGGTGTCACTGGTTGTTTGTACTTATGGTTAGAAGGCTTCCAACCACTACTTCCTTTCCGACTACTTATTTTAGGTCGTTCCTTTCTGACCAGTCGAGCCGAAACAATAGACTCTAACTCTTTCCTCCACTTGGCATGGTCCTAATCATGTCTTCCCAACAAAATATATATATATATATATATATATCATAAAGTTAGTATATATACATCATAATAAGTAAATTTCATTATATGTTGATTTCTAGGTACATAATTTAAGGCAACGGAGTAGAGAGATACAATTGGGTACCAATCTTATTAGAATCCTACGTCATTACAATTTATTTTAATGTAAGTAAATCATTGCAAGCCAAAATGAACTTAGCTTAGCGGTATTGACATATATCTCCAACATGAGATTGTTAGTTCGAATCCTCCACTCCATTAAATCATTAAAAAAAAAAAGGAAAGAAAGAAAGGAACTCAAATAATAGAGAATGTTAATTTAATTATTTATTCAAGTTTCCAATTCAATTTGAACTAAATTAATAATTTGAATTTAAAATTAGTTAAACTACATACCCTTTATTTTCATTCTTCTTGAAACTATATTCACCGAGCTTATACAGAAAATGATACGATTTTTTTTATTTTAAATATTGCTTTAATTCAAACTTATTCAGAATATATATCAACCCCAAACTATTTTCAAGAACCATGTTTGGAAAATTATAATTAGTAGTTGTTTTATTCTAGAAAATAAATTTTTAATAAGTAAAATTTATTTAAATTTGTTTAAAAGAGAAATAATTGCAATATAATTTATTTTATTTATTTGTGTAGTACGAGTAGGTGCTAATTATTAGCTATGCTCATGTAGGCAAAAATAAATTCTATCTTTTCTTCTAAAATAATAAATTTTTTAATAGTATTTTTTATTTTTGGAATGAGTAGTTATTTTATTTTAGAAGAGAATATAAATTTTAATAGGTAGCATTTATTTAAATTTATTTGAGAAAATAATTTTAATGTAAATAAAAAAAATGATATAATGGAGACTAGAACCCACGATCTTCATCACTGTATCAAAGTGGTAGTTTTGCACAGGCATATGTCGAGATGACATGCCAGAATTAAAAAAAACACATGACCCCAACAACTCGAAAATGACATAGGTCGTCTCTTCAAGTGACGACCTTAGAAATAGTTTGGGAGTTGTAAAAAAAATCCAAAAATGATATAGTCTATGAATTATTTCAAATGAGTATTGAAATGTTTTCTCTTTGCTTCCTTCGAAAAAGAGTACTGAAATGTTGACAAATGCTAATATGATATTTTAACGTAGATTTGTATAGTTTTTTTTGCCTTTGAACTCTATTAAAATAAGTTCATTGCTGCTTAATTACACAAATATGATATTTATTTATGAACTTTATATGATTTTTTTCTACTCTCAATATATATATATAGTGAACGTAAAAATAAAGTTATACTTACACAAAAGGCACATCTAGCTCTCGTTCTTAACTCCTCATCTTCGAATTATATAGTGGGCAAACAATAATCATGGAGTTTTTTTCTAAAATTAAAGAGGATTTTTCTTTTTTCCTTCTTTTCCTTATGTTGTCTTTTTGTGACTCAAGCATATCTTAGCATTTTAAAATCCATGGGATGAGCTTGTTTTGTTAAAATTTGTTGAAGCCCAACATATGTGGTTGTTTTAACTTTAATTTGGTGTAAGCCCATATTTGTTTCCCTCGTCCTTTTAGGTTTGCCGAATGATCAGTGTTGGAAGGAGGAAAAATAATTTACAGCAGCTTTTTGTTTTTTCTCTCGGCAAACAGCAACAAAATCAGAGGCGTTTTGGGTATTCGAAGAGGCTGAAAATTTGTTCTCTTCTTCTTGTGTTTCTCGCTTCTTCCGCTTCAGTGGATGTTTTTTCTGCTTGAGAGTTTGAGTTTGTTATTCTCCCTCGTTTTGTTTGTATTGTTCTTAGATATTGAAGCTAATATAAGTTTACTCTCACCTTACATAGTGGATGTAGACCTTATTGGTCGAACCACTATAAATCTTTGGTGTCGTCGTCTTCTCTTTCCTTACTATTTAGTTTAATATTACTTGGTGGATTATTTGGATGGTTGATTAATATAATATTGTCAATTAAAGGAAGCAGTAGTTATTGGTGTATTTTTGCACAACACCTTATGCTTTTCCTTATGAGCTAATTGGGTTTAAACTTAAGGATAGAGATGTTGGGGTTGTGAGGGGATGCAAACAAAGTAGGAAATGGAATGATCATAGGTATATAAGATGGAACAATTATCTCAATTGGTACGAAACCTTTTAGATGAAACCAAAAGTAAAACTGTGAATAATTATCTTGATTGGTACGAGGTCTTTTGGATGAAACAATGATTTTTTGCTTAATAACATTTCTCAAAGGTTTAAGTATGTTAGTGGAGGGGTAGGGCAGTAATTTGGAATGGATGATAATGTCAGCAAATGTTTACAAAAATAAAAATGAGGAGAGAGGTCACATTTCATAATGGACCTTTGAGAAAGACTATTAAGTCCAAAAACTTCATGAAATCAAAAGTAAAGTCGTGAGAAATATGCTGAAAGCATAGAATATCATACCATTGTAGAGATAGTCGAAGTACCATCATCCTTGACAGGGAGGAGGTTAGTCAAATTTGATGGTAAGAAATTTTATTTCATACCTCCAACACACTCTAATTTATATGGTAATAGTGGAAAATAAGTAGGAATCGTGGAGGGTGTACATGCAGATATATGGTTTTGATTAGAATATTTTGCTTTAATCAATTATTTATGTGGGGGTGAAATGATAGTTAAGCAGAACGTGTGTCCCACTAGGAATAGAGGGGCTTTTGGAAGAAAAGGGACCAACATAATGGCCCTACATGAAGATTTCCGGCAAAAGAATAGATACAGGAGTGGAGCTTCTAAGGATTATTCATGTTCTATTTTCAAAGTCAATTATTTCAATTGATTCATTCAACAGTTTAATAGACAAAACATACAATGGAGTCAAATTTAAGGTGAGTAGGAAGAGAAAGAAGGTAACTCGGTATAAACCACTAGTTGAGGTATCCCCGATTATCACAAAATACTTAATAATAACACATAGAGAATTCGTTTGTATTTGGAAAATATTTCGGACGAGGGTTACGTGTTTGCAGTATGAAGAAATATTTTGCATCACCATTCAACGAAACTACACGTTAGTTTTTAAGTTGTTCTCGGCCTATTTAGTTTTCTAATTTCCATTTCAATATTGTTTGGATTTTTATTTGTTTATGTTTTTTTTTTTGATAGATTTTTTTTTCTTTTCTCATTTGAATTGTGAGATAAAGATGAATCGTGTTTTTTTAGTTTATTTTTTAAATAAAGATGGCATTTGCGAGTTTTAATTTTGTTAAGTTGAGTGGATTGAATTGTTTTTTTTTCTATGATTTAAATTACTACTTGATATTAAAATATTATATTATTAATAATACAATATCCTACGAAATATTAAGGGCATAATAATAAAAATATTTTCTTTTCATTTTTTATGACACTCAAACAATAAATTTTAATTTTAATAATTTAGAATCAATTTGTTTCCAAATGTAATTACAAATTAGAAATCATTTTCTTCATTTAATATCCTTGACTTTGAAATCATTTCTTGCCCATTTGAACCTTTATTGCTCTTATTAGATACTTTTTAGAACTAATTCAATTGTTGGGATTGTAAATTTACTCAATCCAAACAACTTATTAAATAATAAACACAACTCAAACCCAACCAGGAATGGGCGTAGGCTTAATGGTGAACACAGACCGCTTCTCGATATGAAATCAATGACTTAAAAGATAGATGAGTCGTCTTGGTATTAGATTCGCTCTTCTGTTAGCATGAACGTCTTGATAGAAAAGGGAAAGCAAGTGCTGTGATGAGCGGTTCGGGTTGTTTAACCCTGCAGCCCCATCTCCACTAAAAGCTTTCAAGCCCCAACTTTTTTTGGTATTCTAAGTCAATCAGCTATACGGCTCTACCAATTCACAAGGACTCGATTCTATGTCCAAACATCACATGCTAGCAGATGTGGTCACCATCCTTATTAATAAGAAAAAAGGGGGTGGGCCCCATAATAAGAGTGAGCGTTGCTTCTAGGCAAACCTCCTGGCTGTCTCTGCACCCCTACCTCTTTTATCATGGGGCGGCCAAGAACAACTACGGTAGAGCAGTTTATGTATAAATGTCTCCTGGTGGACTTTCTTCTTTCTTTTACAAAAGATGAAGATTATTATCTCTCTCGTTGGAGAGGTTCTTGCCCAGAACTCGATCTACGACCCCCTAAAGGTTAGGGACACTCAAAAGCGTCACGCTCCGGTCTCAACATGCTAGGCCGAGGAAGTATCTGATTTCCAACATCCCCTACCATCACTACAATTAATGCTATTAATTAAGACTTTCTGGCTTTGTGAGGAAGATCCCTCGTTCTTCCGACCATTTTTGTTGAAAAGCGCATAGTTTCTCCTCAAAAAATGATCTCTCCCGTCAGGGAGCGGGCTCCCCTGAGACAGGAGCCCGAGCGCAATCAATAGACAGTTTCGGCCTATTTTAGGTTTTCCAGGGTCTTTTTGAGGAGCTGCCTCATAATTTCCTCCCCTTTTGATAGCAAAAATCATGTCAGCGAATTACTTGACTCGATGGATGGAGGGAGGGCCCACCAACTCAAGCACGAAATCAATGTTGAGTCAACAATCAGGAGGGACCCACCATTGTACTTCTAGGGGAGGGTCTAACATCTGTCTCTTATACACATCTGTTCCGGAGGGACCCACCATTGTACTTCTAGGGGAGGGTCTAACATAGTGGGAGAATGGTAATGGAGATGTATTGCAGCCTTCTCTGGAACCCCTTCAATAGAATCGAAGAACCCGTGTGGGTGGGAGGGGAATGAATCATTCATTCACCAAATACGTCTTCTTCCGTGAGAAATTGAAGAACCACATCCCGACCCAGCCACAAATCCCGAACTTTTTGGCGCACCAACTCTTTGAAGTCAGAATTGAATCTTTCTGTTGGCTTTTACAAAATAAAAATTCATCCGTGAATCAGAATGGTTAGGATCCGTTTTTATGCTATTAGCTATTCTGTTGATTCTTCTCCAAACAGGAATCACCGATTTACAAATATCATTAACATTTGAACCTACGACCAGTCAGTTAACAGCCGATCGCTCTACCACGAAGTGAGAGGTCGGGAGGCAGAGAAAAGAGTCGGGTCGATCAGGCTCGACGACTGGGAAAAGCAAAACGAAAGACGGATTTGGCCGGCTTAAGCTTTCGTAAATGAGGCTGATGGCTTTTTAAGTAAAAATCAAGTCAAATCGCAATTTTTTATTGAATGAAAAGAAGATTGTGCCAATCAATATCTCAAACAGCGGGATGTTCACCGAAGCGACGAGACCTTGAAAGCAGCTTTTTCAAGTGTCAGTAGCGGGACRTTCTGTCAATCGGGGAAGGTTTCGTTGACTGAATCCATCCATAAACCTAGACCCTGGCAACCTTCTTAACCAAAGCATCACGACAACATCCAAATGTCACTTTTAGATTCTTAAATCGGTGAGCAAAGTATTTTAATTACGTTGATTCAGGTTATTCGAATCACTCCTTAAAGTATTTTATAACAAAGGAAAAAAAAGAAGTAAATGATAGTATCCTAGACATTTAATTACTTCAATTAATTAATTAATTTTTGTTATCAAAATGGTTAAGTGCGTCAAAGGGCCCCACATAATGGCCTCGACATGGGAGATTCCGTGGGCAAAAGAATATATTGGATAGGAGTGTGAGAGGAGAGAGAGGACGTTCAAGCCCACTTCTCCTTATTTTCAATTATTACCATAATCACATTCATATTCTAGATAAAAATTATACGGTTAATAATAATATTTTACCATTAAAAGTAGTAACTACAGAACCAACAAAACTAGCTACCTTTTTCACTGCTCAAATTTCTAATTGATCTGAAATAATAATCCAATCTAAATTAGTTTATATCCCACCTCAAATATACTATAATGTCTTTAGATACAAACCAATATCTATTTAACAATTTACTTTCTCTCGTTAAAACGAGCATAGTTCAGTGGTAATTGTCATATATCTCAAACTAATAAATTAATGTAAAATAAAATAAAAAAGACTAATAAAATAAAGAATTGATAAAATAATATTCACAATATATATTTGAATAAATTTATTCAAATTTTACTTTTTTTTCCACATTAAAAACTTATCCATTATTTTTATGGGGTTGAAAGCACTAAAACTACACAAGTCCAAGTTAAAATTTCATATCAACATCGGTCAATATTTCAATATTCTTTTTCGAAGAAAAAGACATTTCAATACCCATTTCAAATAATTCATAGACTTAATCATTTTCTCCCCAGAGAAAAAGCTAGTCAAATACTTTTGGTAAATAAAATGAATGGCAGGGTGTATATAGTTTTAAGAACATGGATGAAAGGTATTTAGTTTAACTAATTTTAAATTCAAAACTATTAATTTTATCAATTTGAATTGGAAACTTGAATATTAATTATTTTAGTTTCTCTAATAGTTTACCCAAAATAAATTGTATTTATGTAGGATTTTAATAAATCATAAGAGTAGTACTTTATTGTATTTTTCTACTCCATTGCCTTTTAAATGGTAGAAATCAACATATACAGTGAAAGAAAATTAAGAGATTATATACTAGTCGTTGAATTTTTGTCCTGGATTTTTTTCTTTTCGTTTTATTTTCTTTGAATCACACCGCATGTCACAGTCTCTAGAATTATTTGTCGTTTAGTTGACTAACGGAAAAAATTACATAACTATTTGCTGAATAAGCTTACTGACTTTAACAACTTATACTGATATTATATTATGAAAAATTTTTATTGAAATTTTTAGAAAATGAAAAATAAGAAATAGTTACTATGAATTTTATTTTTTTAATAAAAAATAAATAATAAGAAATGAAAAACAGTTATTTATTAAAAAATAGAAATCAATAAACAATAAATAGAAAACTATGTTATTTGAATTTTTATTGTTTCTTAGCATTTTTATTCTTTAACTTTTTTTAGTATGTATATAAAAAGTGATGGGAAAAAAAATTAAATGAACCAACATTAAACTTTAATTTACTAATTCAAATAATTTTCATTAAAGTTCATAATTTTGGCGTTTTTATCCTGACGACATTTCTATAAGTATATAACTTATATATTAGATATGATGGCTAAAAGTGATTAATTATAGGTTAATTAAGTACAGTTAAAGTCTTATTTTCTAATTATATAAATTTGCATCAATATCTACAATTTCCGTGATTTTCTTCCGAAATATATATCCATCAACATCGACATTGTGTATTGATATGTTCGTAAAATCAAAATCCCGACATTTTCATGGACATCAACATTTCGAACTGTTGGTAAATTAACAGTCCTGTATAATTTCTCCTCCCAGAAATATCCAAACACAACGAAAAATATGCAAATAGCAGGAAGAAAACTGTAAAAGAATTGGATACAATAACTCTACAAAAAATTATTAATATTCATAGGTTCCATCTTAAAAGCAATTGGCAATGAGAGGAGTAGTCCATGTTTATTATAAATCATTGTTAGGTCCCATCTTTTTTCAATGTGGGATCATTAACAAAAATATACCGTAGAGGTCCCAACAAAAATGCCTAGCTTTTAAGTATTTTACACAATTAATACTTAGGCATAAGAAAGAAAAACCCACAATAATAAAGATACAATTTACCTTGAATAATATGATCTTGATCTCCCAATCTGCCGCCAACAATCCCGAGCCCTTGCCACGAAAAACTGCTGGCAAAAAACCTCAATTTGACTACCCCTAAAATTCTGACGGCTACTCCCCCAAAACATAAAAATCATATATATATATGAGTATGTGAAACCTAAAAATAAAGGGTTGGGCTTTTGGCCAATTATTTGTTTTCACTCCTCCTTTTTAATTTATTTATTTTATTTTGTATCAAAAAATACCAACACAAACCTTGCATATAATACTACAAGAATTTATGACTTTTCCGACTTATTTTTGCTAACGCTCAAAAAGTCGTTGGGATAAGTTTTTTTCCAACATAATACATAACATTAGGAAAAACTCACTTCTCATGATATTTTAGAGAAAATTTTGGGATAAATAAGCCATTTCCGACCTTTCTTTAAAAGATCTCAATTATCAATATATTATCATATAAATAATTAAACAATACATATCGAGTAAAGAAGAAACCAATGATTATGTGTGTTGGACGACGGATTTCCATTTTAAACAAGAAAGCCACGTGGCTTAGAGTAGTGCAGTTTACGAGACCTGAATTGAGGAACTGGACACCCAGCTCGGGCGATGGCAGAGATAGGCTCGGCTGAGACGAAATGAAGTACAGGCGCAAGCTTGACAAGGTAAACCGGTCAGAGATGGACGGGGAGTCAACCAACGTGTGCACCACTTCCGATATCCAGGGAGGGAAATTCGGGATATAGAGGTTATGAGAATTTCAAGAGAGGACGGTTAGTGAGGACCGCCGCAATAAGAACCTAGGAGAAAAAACAGTAAGGGGGACGGATGAAAAAGGAATTTTGCTGACTATTACTAACAAAATCTTTGGAGTGCTAACTCCTTTCTTGCAGGTTCACCGTAGTTGGACGTCACAGAGGATTATTGCGATTATTAGACTTTTTTCGATAAGAATAATTGACGTTGTCTGTGGGGACGACAAGTTT
>NW_019104506.1:1571387-1611337 GCF_001995035.1 Momordica charantia
TGAGCGGAACAGGCCTCCACCTTCCTATTGGCTTCAGCTAGCTGGAGATCGTTTTTCTTCCTCGTCAGATCCCATTGGGAAAGCTCAACCGCCATTGAGGCAACTCCATGGCAAGAAAGAGCTAAAGCCTAGGAGGCACATTCCCTAGTCAGGTCACGATTTAAGCATAATCAGAGTACCAAGTTTACGAGAAGACCTTCATGAAATGAGAGAAGACGTCATGGAAAAGCTTGTTGGTCGATGGAGGGACATCGTCGCTAAGATGCTCCTTCAACTCCTTGGATAGGAAGGGGTGACTTCTCCTCGCCAGAGAGGAGACAGCATCTCCAGTCAAGTCTGTTAGGCGGGGAGGAATGTTGAGCCCAAGTCCCGCCGATGGCTCTAGAAGCCTCGTGAAAAGCCTGGAGAGAGATTGGGTCTCATCAAGCTCCTAGAGAGAGATACAAGGGCCGTCACCAGATCCTTCGTCATGGATTTCGTCATGAGATACGTCAAAGTGAGACCCCGACTCATGCGGGGATAACTGCCCAGTAGTCGAGGGGAAGACCGCGAAAGAAAGACCTTCTGCCAAGTCGGCAGGAAGTTCATCGAACACAGACCCCTTGCTTGGAATCGCGACAGCCTGATCGAGCCCGACAGTGATGGCGTCCCTAGTCCCATCGGGTGATGAAGTCGGAGCGGCTGCAACCTCGATTGCAGTGTTGGTGTTGGCTAGGTGTTCACCTCTAGCAACAATATCCAGCCTCCTTCTGACCACTCGTCGGGGCTGGGGCAGGAGTCCATAACTCACTCAAGATTGTGAATGAGTTATCTGATCATCCTAAGAAACAGCAATCTATTAGTTAAAGGTGTTACATCTAAAGATTGGCTATTTCGTGGTCCGGTCTTATACAAACTCATTGTATAGGATACCCTCACTCGCATGTCTCCACATGAACGACCTGGATCGAGTCGTCTGTAATCTTTACAGAGTGGGTCGTATCCATAGTATTGCCAGGATAAGGTACCCAACTTTATCCATATACTATAGACCCTTTAGGTTATTCACGAGACATTATCCACTTGTATATTAGGAGTATATCAAACATATACCTCGTATAACCTCGGATGTTTAGTTTATTAGATTTTGGACAATGCAATGCTATGAATTTAACAACAAATTTATTGAATAAATCTTTATTGAATATACATTTGTTTTTACACAAAATACAAACTACGAGCCTCACCACTGCCATTTCCATGCCTCCACCCACCGTCTCGTTGCTTCAGGGAACATACCTCGCCGTCGCCGTGTGGTTTCTTGTTCAAAAATCTGGAGGAGGAAGTTCTGAAGATTTAAATAGTGGGAAGATGAAGCTTCGACGACAAGAGTCCTCCCGCAGATTTGCAAGGGAGGGAGAGCAACTCCAACTTTTATTGGACCCACAAGGACGGCCCCAAAATCAAATAAGGCGTCGGTGGTGGTGGTGATATCTTCTTCACTGAAAATGAAATGGATTCTTTTATTGACTTTGACTATCCAAATCCAGCCAATTAGAGCGCAATTAACGATAGCGTCGTCCCGATTCAGACGAAGCCACTCTCTACCCCTGAAAATTGCTTCGACATAGTTTGTTGCATATCCAAGCTCAATTCATTTGGCTATCAATCTCAATCCCTGAGCCACAGCGTAAATAGCCCAACCCCCCCCCCCCCAACTTCAATTAAAACAAAAATTTTCTTAATTAGCCCCGCAAACAAGCTGTGTCATTCCCTTACTATAAAGCTTCTTGCGAGGAAGCCCTCCCCAACCAAGATTTCAGTTCTCAACAGGAGCCGTTGTCGAGTAAACTAATTAAGTCGTGTTTGTTCTAATTTGGTTCAGGTGTCGCCCTCTTCCCTAGAGGTTGGAGTAGTTCTAAAAGGGAATTCTATGTTGGAGATGTCGTACCCGTTAGGTCAAACCGGGGCGCATTCGGTTTTAGAAATGTCGGGATCTGACAACCAAGCGACTCAATTGTGTGGAATGGATCTGGATGCGAGAGTGTTGAGGTACAGAGAGGAAAAGAAGAACCAGAAGTTCGAGAAGACAATCTGGTACGCTTCGAGAAAAGCTTATGCAGAAACCCGACCCAGAATCAAAGGTCGGTTCGCAAAACACGACGAAATGTATGGGTCGGGCGGTTCGTCTATCTGCTTGAGGCATCACAATGGGACGGCGGGTAGAGGCATGGAAATGGCGGTGGTGAGGCTCGTCGGACAAGACAACAATAAGAGGAGGGAAGAATATGGAATTTCCAGTCACACTAAACATATTATTAAACTAATATATTTTATCAAATAAATAAATTAACTGACATATCATTTTGATGTTAGTCAAACTAACGGTCAAAATAATTTAATGACCATTTATAATTATTTTACAAATTTTAGTGACAAAAAATGTTCGTTTTAAAATTTGAAGGACCAAATAGGTACTGATTCCAAACTTCAAGGACTAAAAGTGTCTATTTTGAAACATCAGGGATCAAATAGACAGCTACACCAAACTCAAGGACCAAAGGTGTATTTTTTCCTTATTTCTATATAACATTATATATAACACAATAGGCTTATATATTTTTTAGATAAGTTAATCCCGGAGGTGAGATAAATGGGGTTATGGAGGAGAATCTTTGCCTTCCATTTTTGCCATCTACTTTTTAATAAATACCTATTTTGCCCTTTAAAACTTGTATGGGAAGCAACTGTTGGGTGGAGGTGTCTCTTGAGAGAAGTAGTGTGTCCATTCGGGTGCAATTGAGATTGATAATTATGTATATATAATACAACAATATAATTTTTTTTAGAGAGATAAGTTTATCGAGGAGGTGCAATTTGATGAAATTATATGTTCATTCCCAAACAGGTGAGATTACAAACATGAGAAAAACTGAGTATCGATCATGCATAAAATTGTGTATTTTTCTCTCTCTCAAAATGTCTAGGAAGGTTTTTCTCTTACAGAAAAATCAAAGCTTTAAAAAAAATGGAAATTGAGAGTTTATGTTCTTGCAAAGGGAAACACTAAAGATTCGAGAATCCATAAATTTATTTTATTTGATGATGAGGTAGAGTATAAAATTACATTTTCATATTAATATATTAATTATTTATTTTAATCTTAATATTTTCATTTTTCCTAATGTAAATCAGTGTACTTTTTTAGGGAGCAAGAGTAATAGAAGGAGACAGAGGAATGTGAATGAGTGGTGTAATTTTGAAGAGGGAGATGAGGAATGTGGATGGGTAGTGTAATTTTCGTAGGAGAGAAAGAGAGAGAGAGGGAGAAGAATAGTGTAATATTACAACATTGCCTTCAAAATTATAGACAAATATTTTAAAATTAAAGTTATATATAGTATAGATTATTGACCTATAGTAATAATAAATCTTAAAAATATTTTTATAAATAGAAATGATAATTTTCTAAATAATTTAAAAATTACAATAATTCTATAAATACTCGAAAGATAATATATAAATACACCGAAAGAATAACGTAGAAAATAAATATAAAAAAGAGATTATTTCATTAAAAAAAATTACAAAACTTTAAAATTTAATATAATTTTGAAAGTGAATTTTTTTAAACAATTTTGAAGATTATTTTATATGTGATATATAATTAAATTCATTAAACATCAGTTAAAATATACTTGGAAGATAAAAATTTAATTCCACGTGCATTGTATGTGATTGTTGTTAGTTTATCTAACCTATGGGTGTTTAAAGATCCGATAACTTGAAGAAACGATCAACTCAATCCAATCCATACTGTTTAGGGGAAGAAACCTGACCGCCACGTGGAGGATAGCGGTTCGCTGTTGGGAAAAAGACCAGAAAGAACATTTTATGGAGGTCTACCTTGGAACCCTCCGAGGTGGAAGATTAGCCATTTTCTCCAAGAATTAAGTTATCATTTCGGGAAAAGTGATCGAGTTTGATCTGCTCGAACCCGACATGTCTGACTTCGAATCCGACCAAGGTAACCGCCTGTCGTAACTCCTGTCGGATCCTAAACTTATAAATAGAGGGTCTCATTTCACCATCAGGTATTGAATTTCTCCTCGAACTTAATATTGAGTCCGAGCTGCTTACTGACTTAAGCGTCAGAGATTTTGCCCTATTGTACAGGTCTTCCCTTGAAGTTTCAAGTCGGAGCAAGGACCAAGTTCGAGCTTCACTCGATTCGATGTTGTGCAAACTCTTGCATAAACATTTGGCGTCGTTTGTGAGGAAAGACAATCTAAGTCGTCCCAACAACTAAGTGATCCGAGATGGTTCAGCCAATAGATTCCACAAACACAGCAGAACGGAGAGGCCTGAACGGAAACAATTGCACTCAACGCTAGCTTGATGCCAAGGTGGCCAAGGATCAGGTACGGGCAAGGCAAGAGGTAGACCCACCTCAGAGATCCACTAGCCACGTGAATATGATCCTACCTCCTGCACATCTAAGACCCAGTAAGACCAACCGAGGTCGAGGTAGGATCTCAAAGAAGACCTCTCGAAGGGTCGCGTCAGCTGCGGACCCTAAAGTTCTCGCTACCTTCCAGCGAGAACTAGATGACATGTGCAACTGAGTGCGCACAATGGAGGAAACTTATAACGAAATGATGCGGCAAACTGAACTGGGTTCCCAACTAAGGCCCCAGGCGGAGCAGATGACCTGCCATACGACGGAGACGACCAGGATCCCCCCTTCATCCCGACGACGATGAGCGCATAGCTGATAATAGTGGGGCGACTATAGCTGACGAGAGCACAATCTCAGAAAGCACCTTGTCGACAAAAAGAGGAACGCCTCACGGGGCCCAGAGTCTTCTCATCCTACTCTCGCAAATATTCCAACTCTGACCTCAAAGTCCAGTCAAGGTACAAACCTTTTACGCCGGAGGCAGTGATCACGAGGGAAGAATTCGACCTGATGAAGAACAAGTTCGACGAGCAAGTTGACTCAAAGCGAAGTGCGAAAAGAAAGAAAGTCTCTTTGACGACTGTAAAATGGGTGAATCACCGTTCACCTCAGACATACTAGAGGCTTCAATTCCTCCAAAGTTCAAAACACCCGCCATGAAGTCCTATGATGGGTCTAAGGACTCGAAGGACTAGGTGGAGGTCTTTGAAGGCCTCATAGGCTTCCAAGCAGTGACTGACGCCATTAAATGCTAAGCATTCCAGATCGCCCTCACAGGGAATGCTCGACTCTAGTACAGAAGGCTGCCAGCCAGGTCGATCTCGACCTACAGTCGGCTAAGGAAGGAATTTATCAATCAATTCTCTTCTCAGCACTACGACAGAAAGACATCCACTCATCTCGCCACCATTCGACAGAAAGAGGGCAAGACGTTGAGAGAATACGTGACCCACTTCTAAGAGGAGCAATTCAAAGTTGCGCATTGCTCCGACGATTCGACCATGTGCTACTTCCTCACCGGTCTGGCCGATGAAACTCTGACAGTCAAACTGGGCGAGGAAGGGCCATCAACCTTTGTTGAGGTCTTACAAAAGGCCAAGAAGGTTATAGATGGGCAAGAGTTGCTCAGAACCAAACTAGGCCGGACAGATAAAAGGTCTGACCAGAAAAAGTCAGTAGATCAAGACAAGGGGAAGTCTGATTCCAAGTCTAAGGACAAGGGATCGTCTTCTCAACCCTCCTAGGGCCGATTTGACTACAGAAGATCCGACTCAGACTCCAACCGAAGGGGGCCCTATGAGAAGTACACCCCAACCACCATTCTGATCTCCGAGATTCTCACAAATATCGAGGAGAATGGATTAGAGAAGCTCCTTAAGCGACCTGACAAGCTCAGAGGAGATCCAGAGAAACGTAAAATGGACAGGTAATGCCGTTTTCACCGTGACCACGACCATGACACCTCGAGTTGCTGGGAGTTGAAGCGCCAGATTAAAGACTTAATTCAAGATGGCTACTTCTTGAAAAATGTTGGCAAGCTGGGCTCGGGCTCGACAGAAAAAAAAAAGAAGAGAGGAAGCACTCAAGGATGCCACCTCGAAGGGATGACCGACTTGCGGTCATCAACACTATCTTCAGAGGCCCAAGTAGGGGCAAATACAGAAATAAGAGGAAGAAGCTTACTAGGGAAGCTCAGCGTGAAGTCTGTGCCATTCAGGAGCAGAGGTCGATCTGCCTCATCTCCTTCTCAAAGTCCGACCTGGAGGAGGTCCATTTGCCCCACAATGATGCTTTGGTGATCTCGTCGCTAATTGGCCATGTACAAGCCAGAAGGGTCCTAGTCGATGAAGGCGTTTCTGCCAACATCATGTCCCTTACCACTTACTTAGCATTGGGATGGACTAGAGTACAGCTGAAGAAAAGTCCAACGCCCTTAGATGAATTTGCTGGGGAGTCTGTTACCCCTAAAGGTTGTATCGACATTCCTATCACAATCGACCAAGGTGACACCCAAGTCACTCAGATGGCCGAGATAGTGGTGATTGATGGCAGATCAGCTTACAATGCCATCTTCAGACGACCTATCATCCATTCACTTCGGGCTGTTCCGTCAACTCTGCATCAAGTCATGAAGTACTCAATTGTTAACAGAGTCGGCATGGTCCGAAGAGAGCAGAAAACATCTCGAGAATGTTATACCTCTGCACTCAAGGGATCGACAGTTTGTGCCTTGGAAGAGGAATAAACTCTTTCCAGTACGGTTTCTCCACCTTCCGAGGACGTACTACCCAAAGTTGGCCAGTGAGAAGTAGCTACGCCTACCGAGGAGTTGGAGCTTGTCCCCTTGCTCATCCTAGAAAAGCAAGTGAACATTTGCACCAAGCTGGGATGTGTTTGCATGGTCCCATAAAAAAAGAAAGTAAATACATTTAAAAGAAAAATGTAAAAAGGGGAGGCCTCCTTCACAATCCCACATCTATGAAATTGCCTCCTATAAAACCCCATCTCCTCACTAATGTACTCATCAACTTCTGAATTGTGGATGGGTTGAGCTCATGTTAATGAGCCCAATTTATTCACTTATTTATTTTTTAACTATGAAATGTCGTTGAAACGTTGATAATTTTGTGATATTTTGATGATATTTTATATATCCTTGATAGGGGGGAAAACAATTTTCACCCCATGTGTCGATGTTAAGATCTTGACACGATGATATGTTGCTCGACGTGTCGAGCGACATTTTAAATATTGTGCAAAACTAAAAAAATAATTGTCCCATACCCTTTTTTTTTATGCATATAAAGAAAGACGCAACGTGAATGGAACATAAATGACCCTAGCAGCCCTTGAATACTGGCCATTAAATTGCTAAGATTTTAGCTTGTGGATTTATGGGACAACTCAAAGGATAATGAGATAACTATGTATTCCAAGAGGACAAAGTAAGAATATTAACCGCCATCAAAGGTTGAGTAAGATGGTTATCACATAAGTCAAACTCAAGAAGTTGTTGCAACATCGATATACAATCACAAGTTTTAAAGGTGGACCAGTTAGATTTTAGGAAATGACTTTTGAAATTATTACAAATCTTACTTGCCCAAAACTTCTATATTTCTCATCGTATAAAGATATTTTCCTTAATAAGGTTTTTACACGAACGGACTGTAATCACCCTTATTGGAAAGAAAAATTCCTTTCGAGATTACCAAAATTATTTACCGAAAAGTACGTCAAAACTATTAGCAAACCTATCAAGGAACTATTCCATTTGAAACCATAACCTATGGTGAAATAATTAATTTCATTAATAGTGAAGAACTTGTTTTATGCACAGACCTTAAACACAAAGTTAAAATGAAAAACGAAACATTCAAACATAGACAAGAATTAGGATATTTCTGAACATAATATGGTTATGAGAAAATTCAATAGGTTTAATCACCTAAATATTATTATTCACATTTATTATTGTATTTAATTTTTAATCTCAAAGTTATGTTATGTCTATGTACTATATATCTGGTGGCTTTAACTGGTCTAACCCAAAGCCACTCCCTCCCTAACTTATCAAAATTAATTACTTTTAGAACAGGTTTACTTCAACATAATGAGAAGGAAGAAATGACAATCATTTTTTTTTATTCCATTTGATGGTGTTTACCAAATTGTTGGAATATGAATCAAATAGTGGGACTCACCCACTTTTTTCATTTCCATTCCCTTAGGGGAACAATCTCATTTCTCTCCTACACGTTCATCAAACTCATTCTCATCCCTTATTTTCTGGGTCCCACACATTTATTGAAATAACTTTTCTATTTTTACCTTTTTCTCCCCGATTAATGATACCCATAACTTTTTATTCAATTGTTTTATACTTTTTTTTTTTATTTATACTACTAATAATTTTTCTTTTAGTAAAAATTTATATCACTTTTATTGGTTGATGTGATATTATTATAAAATATTTGATATTTAATTTTTAATTTAATTTTGTTATTATTAATTAATATCATATTTTTTTTTAAATATAGTTCATTATTATTAATTATTATAATCATAAAATTTAATAACATTATTATTAAATATTATTATAATAAATTTAATAATATTTTATATTAAATGATGACGGTTCTAATAAAATAGTATTTTAATGGATGTAAATTAATTTTAATTATTTATTATTTATTAATATTAAATAAATTATTTAAAAAATATTTACTATCAATATTATTAATAAAATAAATTAAAAATAAATTATTATCGTAATTAAAAAAATTAGCACCACAATGTATTTGTGATTAGCTAGAAAGAAGTCAGGGATATACCAATAATTGTAATATATCTGATTCGGATTCCGATTCCGATTCCGATTTCTGACAGTTTTAATAAATAACATCAAATGAGTTCTGATTCTGATTCTATAAAATTTCTTGTAAACAACGTCAAAGAAATAACATTTCCATTCTGATTGATTTGATCCGATTCATTTCCATTATGATTTTTGGTAGGTAAACAGGGTCTTAGATAAGCTTTCAATTAAAATGTTTTAGACCCCATTAACGCTTAGATTAAATAAGGAAAAAAAAACTATTTGTTTTCTAACAAAAAATTATGTACATATAACGAGTTAAGAATGATAAGTTGATGTGATTATTTCATATCTAGAATTGATTTGAGTATTGGAGTGTCTGCTCTTTTTATACAGGTATCCCATCCCGAGATGTCGTCTAGACCTCCAATCAGCTTGACTACAAATCATTTTGTTGAAGAAACAATATCTTTAAATACATTGTGTGAGATAAATATTCGAATTTACAATCTATTATTACAGTAAATGCTTCCGTTGATAAATTATATTTATTTGTTATATTGTTATATTTGTTATTAGTCTGTTATAGTTTGTTATTGTCTCCACACTCACTGTATATATATATCCTATTGTTGAAGCTTAAAAAATGGGATATTGATTTTATCTTTCAACCTTTTTGCATTAAAAGTTCTCAATGATTAGGGGCGGACAACCCAATCCAAATCGGGTTGGGTTGGGTTATGAAATCTTTCGGTTTGGGTTGGGTTTAATTTTCTGAGAACCAAAAATTCAGTTCAGTTCGTGGGTTGGACTAATTTTTGGTCAGTTCACCCCGAACCGAATCGAACCCTGTAATAAATGAAAAATTAAGGTTTTTCTAGCTCTAACCCTCCTCCTTCGTCTTCTCTCACCTCCCTCAATCTCCATCATCTCGCTCCCCCTTCTCTGGTCTTCTCCCATCTCCCTCCACTCTTCTTTCATCTCCCTCAATCTCACTCATCTCCTTTCCTCTGTCCCTTTGCTTCTCTTTTCGTCGAACGTCATAATCTACCAACGAAATCCAATAATCAATGGTCACAATCCAAGGAAGTTATGAACTGAAGAATGACGGAGAAGCAAGGCAACAAAAGATGAAAAAGGTAAACTTCAATTTCTTCTGAAAAATGTAGTCTTTAGTTTCTTCGCGGATCTTGCCCCATTCGCAGCAAGGAATTTAAGTAATTTACGAAATTTGATTCAATTAGGAATTTTAAGCATTTAACCGTTCTGTTCGCATAATAGCTCTCTCTTGTTGGAATCGATGACCCAACCCAAAAATTGTAGGGTAGGGTTGAGTTGGGTTGGTCAATAATTTCGGTTTGATCGAGTCCACAAATTAACCAACTCGAATTTTTGGATTGGTCCAAAAAATTCTTTTAAACCGATCAAATCCAACCCAACCCGTGAACACCCTAGAAATGATACTTTAGATTTTGTTAGCGGAGATTTTGGAAGAAAAGGGCCCCACATAATGACCTTCACATGGAGATCGTCGCGTAGGCAAAAGAATAGATACGAGCCATTTATTTATTGATTAATTTCAAAATATATATATATTCCACCAGACAAAAATTCTGGTGGGACCCACACATGACCAACTTCCAACGTAACGGTCTCTTATTGTTTTTTTTTTTCTTCCTCTTCAATTTTTCATTTATTCTCTTCATCTCACTTCTCCTATTAGTTGGAGATGCCACGTGCCGATTCCCGAAAATTTAACTTAATTTTTTCTATTTTGTAAGTCAAAAGACCCTTTAATTTACTTTCCCCAAAATCTCATTTGCTTTTGCTTCTTTTTCTTTTTCCTTTTCGTTCTTTCCTTTTAAAGTTGAAAAGACCTTGACTGCCTTACAAATGGCAACCCCCCTTTTTTTTTCTATTTCTAATATTAATACTATGATTTCCTTTTCATTTTCTTTTTTCTTCTTTTCTTTTCTATTTCTAATTCTAATATTAATATTATTTAAATTTATTTATTTATTTCAATTTTAACTATTAAATATTTTTATTCCATTAAATTTCTTCTTTCGACTCCTTTTTTCAAATTTAATTACAAAATTTTCAAATTCATAATTCCATTAAATATAATCATCATACGTACATGTGTGTGTATATCAATATTTCATATCTTGTTCAATTATGTAAAACATTAGATTTGGTTATAAATTATTAATTATCAATAAAAAACATTAAATTCAATTTACTAATTCAAAGTATTTTGATTATCTTATTCCGACATTTCTATGACATTTTCATAAGTAAGTTATCCATATTTTTACATATGATGGTTAAAAGTGATCAATTGTAGCTTAATTAAGCTAACATTACAGTATTATTTAATAATTAAAATAATTTTTATTATTTTTCACAATTTCCATGATTTTTTCCCAAATATCCGTCGACATCGACATGTGATCCATCGACATGTTCGTAAAATTGAAACCTCGACATTTCTATCGACATCGATATTTTGAACCTTGCTCTCAACATAAACAAGATACAGAAGAAATCATTCTCGTAATAGTTGCACAAACATGAAACTTCTTACCAATGAATTAATTACTTCAACTTTAAGAAAAAAACTGCTCAATTTAAATATAATTTCAACTTAAACATATATGAACACACGTAACTTTAATGCATATAAAAGTTAAAAAAATGAAGAAATAAAAAAGACTAATGAAATAAAGAATTAATAAAAATAATATTTACMACGTATATGTAAATATATTTCTTCAAATTTTACCTTTTTAACACATTAAAAATCCAACAATTAAAATATCATATTAGCATACGTTAACATTTCAGTATTCTTTTTTGATAGAAAAACAAAAACTTTCAATATTCATTTCAAATAATTCGTAGACTAAATCATTTTCTCTATAAACTTATTATGAGAAAAAGCTAGTCAAATATTGTTCATAAAATAAAAATGAATGGTAGGGTATACATAGTTTTAAGAACATGAAAAGAAAGGGCATTCAGTTTAACTCATTTTAAATTCAAACTACTAATTTTATCAATTTGAATCGGAAACTTTAATATTATTTAAGTTTCCATTTTATTTTTGTGGATAATGGTTTACTTAAAATATATAGTATTTGTGTAGGATTTTAATAAATCATATAAGATTAGTACCCTATTGTATTTCTCTATTCCAATACCTTTTAAATGGTAGAAATCAACATATACGGTGAAAATTTTAAGAGATTATATGGTATAGGATATTAATTGTAGAATTTTTGTCGTGGATTTCTTTTTTATTTTTCCTTTAAACTTTTTTTTTTTTTTTGGAATCACACCACATACCAAGACGTTTAGTTGACTAGCGAAGAAAAATTACACAATTATTTACTGGATAAGCTTGCTAACTTTGACAAATTATATTATAAAATTTTTTAATTGAAATTTTTAGAAAAATAAAAAATAAGAAATAGTTACCAACCATAATTTTATTTTATTTTATTTTTAACAAATAATAAAAAATAATTATTTATTAAAAAAGAGAAAACAATAAACAATAAATAGAACCTAAATTTGAAATTTTATGTTTCTTAGTTTTTTATTTTTAATTTTTTTTAGTATGTATATGAAAAGTGATCGGGAAAAACAACACATAATAATCTCAATTCTCAATAAATTATCTCGATCAAAAAAAAAATTATCAATATATTATCGTATAAATGATTAAACAACACATAATGAGTAAAGAGAGCTGAGACCAATGATTATGTGCATAGTAGTCAAGCATTTGGTCATCTCGGAATCTGTACTTAAGAAGAAAAAGAAGAAAAANGTACTATTCATCTCATGTTACCCGCCATTATCGTCCACTTTTAAATGTTGTCCTTTCTAATCAATGTTTTATTTAAACAAATTTTATTTTTCACAACCAATAATAACATTATCATCTTTTTTCGAACAAGAATCTTATTATTTCATTTATCTAAACTAGGGGTTGAAGAAGTTGATAATCCGAACAATCCAACCCATTGGAATTTGGTTGGATTCAAATAAATGAAAACTCTACGAAATTAGTTGGTTCGAGTCGGGTTTAGCTACAATATATTTGGGTTGGATTGAACCAACGTGAAGTTATTTTTAATTGTAAAACTATTTATTTTACTCAAAATAAAAATTATATATTATTTTATTTATTTTAATTTTATTTCATTAGATAATTTTTATGAATTATTTTTCTAAAACGACTTTTAAAAACAAAGTTTTTGGGTGTATCTTTTCACTATATAAATAAAAACCAACTTATGAATTTTGATTAAATATTAGACAACGTATAAATAAATGTTTAAAATATTATCATTTACTTCTTTTTCTTTGTTATAAAATACTTCAAATAAGTGACCCGACTAACTAGAATTAACCTAAACTAAAATATTTCATGGTTAGGTTGAGTTGTGTTTATTAATTTGATATTATATTATTAAAAAAATAAACTAAAAAATACATAAACAAATGACGATCACTCCCTGGATGTTCATTTGAGCTTTTTGGACTCTGATACCATATTAATAATGGTGAGGTTTCATCTTAAAATAAATTGGCAAGAAGAGGAATAACTCATGTCTATTATAAATCCTTGTTAGTTCCTTATCTTTTTAATATGAGATCCTTACCATCGGGCACATAGACATATGTTAGAATGATTTTCATAATATGTCTTCAAATATTAGGTCAGTTTTTCAAACCCAAAAACTTTTTGGGTCTTGGTCAATTTTCCACCCCACACTTCTCTTCCAAAACAGATAAAAGAAAAAGTCTATAAATAAATATATCCTTGTAGGCTCCAATCCTACAATTATGATAGGAGGAACACAGAAATGGATCTGGGGTGTTCTAGGCAAAAAGCTAGCAGCCAGCTTCAACAATGATCTTCTATGAAAGAAAAAGGGAGAGAGAGAGAGAGAGAGATGGGAAGATTGAGAGAAGATGGGGAGTTATATGTCAGAAGGATAAAGCAAGGAAATAAAAAGAGAGAAATGAGAAAGATTGTTGCTTTCCCATCACTAAAACAACTTTCACTTTCTAATTTCACTTTCAGTTCACAACTCCTTTCAAAAATTCAAGGTTGCACATACATCAATGTTATCTTCAAAGACCAACACCAAGTGCTAAACTAAAAGAACAAGAAAACACCAACACCAAAAGACAGCCTTCAAAATCATAAAGATTTTAACATACAATACTATATATTGACCTAGAATGTTTCAGCGATTTAAAAAATTCTCAATTTGATGTATTCAAAACATTCAACCGGGTCCTAATTGTTGCTACAACTGATCCTAATGGATCAAAATCCAAACTAGAAAGAAGCTCAGAAAAATACCATATGAACAAGGTACGACCAAACAACAAGAATGAAGTATTTCGTCGCCCAAAATCTTCTAAAAGGCCTTGAATTTTGTAGTGTACTGTTATTATTATTATTAATGGGGGATCAATTTTGAAGGGTGGGATTCATAATGAGTGAAATTTGATCCAACGGATGAGGAGATTCTTGACCACTTGGAGGCTAAGGCAATGTCTGATTTAATCGATGAGTTCATTCCTACTCGTGCAGGGGACAGTCGGATTTGCTATAACTCCTTTTCTATCATATATATTTTTAACTTATTCAGCTGTCTCGTGCTGGCTATTCTACTAAAACATCACTTAGATTTGTTCTTCCTGATCTTAATTATATATTAATTAATTGAAACAAATATTGAATTTGAGCTTCTATATTCATAGATGATGTCAACGGAATGATTGAATTCTTTGTAGAGAACCCTTATAACAACTAATTTAAGGTGTGTTTCTTGTAACAAGAGACCAATTCAGCAGTACTGTTGCGTTCCATCTCGAACACCCATTTGCAGCCTACAAATTTCTTACCGGGAGAAGGGCATTTCAAAACCGAGGTACATATTATTCTTCACCAATGCAGAACCATATTCTTCTGCTGTTGGTGCAGATTCAGAAGATAAAAAGATGTAACTAGATAGATAAGGAAAGTCTTAAAATGAATATACACGGAAAGGATTGAATAGGGTTACTTACCTCTTGACAGTGATCTAGAAGTACTGCTCCTCTTGGCCAAACTCTGGCATTTGCACATCAGGTGAGTACATAGGATACTGCCTCATAGCTTCGATTTCTTGCTGCGACAGTGAGACGGTGAGCGGAGCGATCGAAGAAGCTTCACTGCCCGGCGATGTCGGCCACATTGCCTGGAGGGCTTCGCGCACCGCCTCGCGAATGTGTTCCACACTGGAGCTGCGAGGGGACGGTAGGCGGTTGAGGTCGACAAGATGCGGGAAGTTGAGGCGAGCATGGCGGCCTCGGAAGAAGTAGGCGGCGACGTCGTAGGCCACCGCAGCCATCTCCGGCGTGTCGAAGCTGCCGAGCCATATCTGCGCCTTCTTGGTCGGGTCTCGGATTTCCGCCGCCCATTTCCCCCATGTCCTCTTTCTAACGCCTCTGTAAGTACTACTCAAAGTTGCGTCGTCATTTCTTCCCATTGTATAACACAACACAACACACCACACCCAGTAGTCAGAAATTTTGAAATATGTACATATTTAACCCTCAATTTAACCTTTGATTGTGTTTTCACTGTCGGCGGGTGGAGGGTAAAGTGTGTAACCATTTTGTTTGAACTGTATTGTAATTCCAAGATTAGGGCTAGATGCCCCGCTCCCTTATTTCTGTGTGTCATAAAGTCGATATTTAAGTATTAAATTACTTAAAAGATGAGTCTTTTTTTTTTTCTTTTTCTCTTCTTTTTCTGGAGAACACTAAAAGATGAGTCACGAAACCAAGAATAATTAGAACAAATTATTACATTTAGAAGGCATGATAAAAGTAAGTCATAATGAACCAGTTTAACCTCGTGTTTCCAAACTCTGATTTTGAAGGATTTTGAAATAATTTTCTATATTTGGTTAAATAAAACAAGTTAAGAAGATAGAAAAAGAATTTGAAATACTAAATCACTTTAAATCCCATTTTTTTTCCAATTATTTTTAGGATTGGTGAGGATTTTAATTTTAAACCTAACAAATCATTATTTTGCTCTATTTTTAGAAGAAAAAAAATAGATATTTAACTTTTAAATTTTACACTTATCACCCTACCTACGCAGAGCATCAAGCAAACGTACTGAAGGTTAGTTTCAATTTTTGCATTATGTCTTCTATAGTTTTGTTTATTCTAATAAAGATATCATCTAATTCTCTTACAGTTTGGTTTTCTATTTTGTTTTTTTGTGTATTTAATTTTTCTTCTAGTTCAATATTGTTTGGATCTTTAATTATTTATGTTCTTTCGATAGATTTTTCTTATTTTCTCTTTTTGCATTTGTTTTATTAGTACTGCATATCGTAAAATACTCTGATAAAAGAAAAAAAGAAAAAAAAATCTTTACTGCAATGTAAATGAATTCAGGTAAGGAGGGATCTTCATCTATTTATGTGTTTTTTAGTTTATTTTTTAAAATAAAGATGGTATTTGCACGTTTTAATAAATTAAAACTGATTTGATTAAATTTTTTTTCCATGATTGAAATTACTGCTTGATATTACAATATTACATTATTAATAATATAATATCCTACAAAATATTAAGGGTATAATAATAAAAATATTTTCTTTTCATTTCTCAGGAACATTTAAACAAAAAAAAGTTAATTTGAATGATTTAGAATCAATCCATTTAGAAATTTGAAATCATTTTCATCATTTAAAATTATGAAATTTGAAATCACTCCTTGCCCATTTAAACCGTTATTGCTGGGATATGAGGGGTTTTGCATGGGTTAGCTTGGATTGATTTAAGATACTTTTTACACCCAACTCAATTGTTAGAATTCTAAATTTATTCAACCCAGACCGTCCTTATTAAATAATAAACACAACTCAACTTAACCTGAAATATTTTAGTTAGGTTGATTTGGGTCACTTATTTAAAGCATTTTATAACAAAAAAAAAAGTAAATGATATGTATCATAAACATTTATTTATATGTTGTCTAATATTGAGTCGAAATCCGTAAAGTCATGTTTATTTATATAGTGAAAAGGTACACCAAAAAACTTTAAACCGTTGTTTTCAAAAGCTATTTTAGAAAAAATAATCCATAAAAATTATCTAATGAAATAAAATTAAAATGAATAGAATTATATATAATTTGTTTATGTTGAGTAAAAGAAATAGTTTTACAATTAAAAATATCTCGAGGTTGGTTGAATTCAACTCAAACATATTTTAGGTAAACCCTTGAACCAACCAATTTTATAGAATTTTTATTTATTTAAACTCAACCAAAATCATATAGGTTGATTGAGTTTACCATTTCTTCGAACTATCAAATTTTTTAACACTCCTAGTTTAGATATATAAATGAAACAAAGAAAATACTCGTCTCATCACCCTTTAAGTGTTTGACAAAACTAACATAGAAAAATGTAAAAACATAAACTTTTTCTAAAAAATAATGAGTTGTCAAATATTTTGTAGGTTCCTCTCAACGATGAGGAGGTAAGTATTTTCTATGAAATAATAAGATTGCTTTTTAAAAATATATATATAATATTATTATTTGTTATAAAAGAAAAGGTAAAGTTAGTTTAAATAAAATATGGTAAGTGACCTAGGTAAGAAATTAGAGAGGACAACATTAAAAAAATGTGGGTAACATGGGGATGGGGTTGGACACTAGTACATGGAATTTAATGGGAGATGTCATGATTTATTTATTTATATATATTATTTTTTAGAGGAATGTTTATTATTATTATTTTTAATACATAACCCGAGATTTGTATCTTTTGCACAGGAATTGTGGTTTTGTCGAGATGACCAAATGCTTGACTGCCATGCAAATAATCATTGGTTTCTCCCTTTACTCCTTATGTGTTCTTTAATCATTTATATGATAATATATTCAGAATTGAGGTCTTTTGAAAAACGTAGAAAATGGGCTTATTTATCCCAACGTTGTCCCTAAAATGTTGGGATAAGTGGGTTTTTCCTAACGTTAGGAAAAAAAAAAATTATCTGAGGGTCCTAAAAATAACATCAGAAAAGCCATAAATTCGGTTCGAAATTTGTTGATATCAATAGAAATGTCGAGATCTTGATTTTACAGACATATCAATGAACTGTTAATGTAAATTTTTGAATTAGTAAACCAGAGTTTAATTGTAACTTCAAACTTCAATAGTTTATAATTGATCACTTTTAACTAACATATCTAATATATAAATTATATATTTATAGAAATGTTGTGGCGAAAAGCCCAAACAAAATTAATGAAGATTATTTGAATTAATAAATTAAAATTTAAATGTTGCTTTATTATATTTTATTGATAATCTATACGTTGTTTTTCGCAATTAATTTTTATATACATGCTAAAAAAGATTAAAGAATAAAAAAATAAGAAACATGAAAATTCAAATAATCTAGTTTTTATTTATTGTTTATTGTTTTATATTTTTTAATAAATAACTATTTTTTTATTTCTTATTATTTCTTTTTTAAAATTCTAATAACTTTTTATTTTTCATTTTATAAAAATTTTAGTTAAAAAATTTCCTAATATAATATCAGTATAATTTGTCAATGTTAGCAAAGCTTATTTAGAAAATGGTTATGTAATTTTTTTCGTTAGTCAACTAAACGTCAAATAATTATAGAGAACGTGGTATGCAGTGTGATTCCAAGAAAATAAAACAAAAAGAAATCCACGACAAAAATTCTACAACTGATATCCTATACCGTATAACCTCTTAAATTTCTTTCACTGTATATATTGATTTCTACAATTTAAAAGGCAATAGAGTAGAGGAATACAATAGGGTACTAATCATATGATTTATTAAAATCCTACATAAATACAATTTATTTTAAGTAAACCATTACCCCAAAGGATAAAATGGAAAATGATTTAGTCTATGAATTGTTAGAAATGAGTATTGAAATATTTTTTCTTCCTTCGAAAAAGAATATTGAAATATTGACGGATGTTGATACGATATTTTAACTTGGACTTGTGTAGTTTTTGTCCCTTCAACTCGATCAAAATAATCGATGAATTTTTAACGTGTGAAAAAAAGTGAAATTTGAATAAATTTATTCACATACACGTGAATATTATTTTATCGATTCTTTATTTTATTAGTATTTTTTTATTTCATTTTGGGTTAAAGTTACATAACACATATTATTAGGATGGAAGAAAGGGGTTGAAGCAAGAGGGGGAGACGCAAGCTTGGTTTGAGCAGATTTTAAGATTCGAGGAATAAAGTGAAACTGAAGAGTATGTTTGGTTTGGATAAGGGGATTGGTGAAAATAAAAAACTAGTTCATAGTACATATGGCGTGGCCTAAAAACCAATAAAGCGCCGTTGGAAATTGGTCATGTGTGTGGGTCCACCCCCATGAGAGAGAGGAAAAAAAAGGTTTTCAACGAAGGGAGAGTGATTTTTTTTCTCTCTCGAGTACAACAGGAGATAATAGAATGAACACACGACTTTTTAGTTGGAGATAATTTAAATTATTGTTGAATTATGCTCGTTTTGATAACAGAGAATGAATTGTTAAATAGATACTGGTTTGTATTTAAAGATATTGTAGGTAGAGTATAAGCCAATTTGGATTGGATTATTATTTTAGGTCAATCAAAAATTTGAGCAGAGTAAAACTTGCCTAGTTTTGATGGTACTGTAGTCTATTATTATCTTAACTATTTTTAATGGTAAAATATTATTAGTAATGGTAGAATTTTTGTCGTGTATTTTGGAATAAATCAAAGAAATAACTTACTCAAAAACTATAATATGAATGTGATTAGAATAGCCAAAGCGAGAATATAGCTCAACGATAATTAATATTCTCTAATTAAGAGATTGTGAGTTCGCTCTCCCACCCAACTCGACATGTTGTATTAAAAAAATGTGATTAGAATATACCGTAATAATTGAAAATGAGGAGAAGTTGGCTTTAACCTCGTCTCTCCTTTCACACTCCTATCTATTGTTTTGCCTACAAGATCTCCATTGTGTGGGGGCCTTTCTTGCACTGAACTATTTGATAATAAAAATAAATTAATTAATTAAAGTATAATATTCTAACCACTTGAGAATAACTCAACTAAGGTACGTTGTACGTGGCCAATAAATTGTGAATTCGAATCTCCATCCTACACGTTGTACTAAAAATATTGTTTCTTCAACAAAATAATTCAGGGTTAAGAGGTGTACCCTAAAATGTGTACCCTAAAATGTACTAATCCCTTATATATAGGTTCGTGAATTCTGTTATCGTCTGACAAGCAGCTGGGAGAGTGGGTGTACTGAACCATGGGTGGTTAAGGACAAGTACACCTAATCGCTAGTCATTTGTATTTGTGGTTAGAAGGCTTCCAACTACAGCTTCCTTTCGAGCTAGTTCTTTCTAGTCGTTCCTGTCCGACCACCCGAGCCGAAACAGTAGAGTTCAACTCTTTCCTCCATGTGGCATGGTCCTAATCATGTATATTCTAATCAAATACCATGTATCTGCATATATACCCATGACCTCTCCTTATTTTCCATTATTACCATATATGGTATGGAATAAAATGCTTCCAATCAAATTTTACTAATCTCGCTCCCCTTAATTTTTAAGGGTTTTTGGGATGCATAGCCCTTTCTACAAGGTATGATTGATTTCTTCTCATGTTTTCTAATTTTTGCTGACATCATCTACATACAAAATGATTCTCAATGTTCCTTCACTAATTTTTCACTTTTTATATTTCTTTCTCTTGTTCCCTCTCTCTATCTCTATTTTTTTCTTCTCTCATTTTCCGTTAACCCATTATTTCTTTGTTTTTCTTCTTTCTTTTCTTCTCTTTTTTATTTTCTCTCTTTCTCTCTACTGCAATTATTTTTCTCTCATCCCCTCTATTTTTTATTTTTTTTATAACCAGCAGCCTCCATGATTCTGGTGACATTCAATAGTTGCACCAACGCGTGCATCACTGAAATCAAACTCACTATAAGATATATCTCCATATATACAATAATTCACACCTAAATTTTGCACCACTAAAATCATAACAGTACAAAAGCAACCATTGAAGATATATGGGTATCGAAGGGGTTTCGAAGGGTTTAACAGTACAACAAAAAAGACCAGAGTTTTCAACATTGTTCAAATCTGAAATCGAAAGCTAGGAGGATATATTGGAATGCAAAATACATCGAAGTTGATATGGTGAGACAAAACAAATGTTTCGGTCGGCGACTAGACAATGGTCGGGATAAACGGAGACGAAGTAGAAGCTAGACGGACTGCTCCAGCGACGGAGAAGAACAAAGACGGAGACCGGAGATGAAGGAACACAAACGATGACCGGAGACGAAGTAGCGGACGGAAACCGAACGACAAAGGAAGAGTCAATGTCACTGCGACTGCTCCAACGATGAAGAAAAACGAAGACAGCGGTCGGAGACGAAGGAATGGACTGAAACGAAACGATAGAGGAAGAAGAAAAGTCGGAGGAAGGAAGTTTTCAAATTTTTTCAATAATGGATGATTTTGGGATTTGGTATTTTTTAATTTTGGATTTTAAAAATTAATTAATATTGAGATGTAGATAAAAAAGATATAGTAATTTGGGGTTTCTTAAAGCTATTATTTGTGGTGGCATTTTTTGCATCTCTCTCGACGGTGGCAAAAATGGAAGATTTAGAGCTAACTTGGGTTCGGGGGAGGGACCGAGGGGATTCTTGCCTTACAGGTTCAGGCCTTAGAGGATGGCAGCGATGACATGCGAAAGGAGCATAAAGGTGTGTTGTGCAAAGGGCAACGCCGGTCGATCTCTCTTTCTTCTCGATCGCTCGCTCTCGTTCTCTAGATCTCATCTGCTCGGTCTCTCTCTTTCATGTGCTTGGTCTCTCTTGCCACGTTTTGTTTTTTTTTGTTTTTTCTTTTTTGTAATTAGATTTTAAATTGATATTTTCATTTGATTAAAATTTAAATTAGGAATGGAAGACGGGAAAGCAAAATTGGGGGTTATATTGGAAATTCAATCATAATTAAAACTACATCGAGAGATTTAAGAAGATTGAAGAGAGATTTCAGGAAACAAAATTGAATTAAATTTCAAATTTGAATACTTACCGTTACTTACGAAACTTTAGAGAGATTGAGATTTCGTTTCTCTCAATTCCAATTTTCAAATTTTTAATTAAGAAAATATTTAATGATTATTTGTTAATTATTTTGATTTTGAATTTGACAAAACTGTTTCAAAATTTATTTAGATCTAATCGATTTAATATTGTTTATTATTTCATTTAAATTAACTAAATATTATTATTATTCCTATTATTAGTTTGTAGATAAACGACATTTTATTTCAAAACATTTCAAATAATTCACCTTATAATTTGTTTAATGATATTGAATTGATAAACATTATATTCAAAATTAATATTTAGATACTATAAAAAAACACAAAATGTCATTAAAAATCCTATTTTTAGATACTATCAAATAAAAAATTTTAAATAATGGCATATGAATATGAGAGGAATTTTTTTTTCCCTCAAAGTAAGATAGGGGAATTCTCGCTCAACTCTCTCTTGCTCAACTGTCCCTCGTTCAACTCGCTCTCGCTCAACTCTCTCTCTATCTCCTTCCCCATCCCCATATCCATCGTAAGCCAAATTTCCTTCCCAACCCTAAGTCTTTTTCTTCGGCGAACGACCTCCCTTGTCGGCTTCTATGCATCAATCGTTGTCGATTTCTGAAGGTCACGAGAATCATGGAGGCTGCTGGTTTAAAAAAAAGGTTGAAAGATTTAGGGTTTTAGAGTAAATTGTCTTATGTGATGAGTAAAGAATAAGGGGAATAATAGTAATTAGAAAAAAAGAGAGAAAGGGGGAAGAAGGAAATGAGAAATCAAAGAAAATTTTAGGGAGAATGAAAAAAAAAACTCATGGTTGCTAAAGAGAGAAAGAGAGAAGAATGAAAAATGATAAGAAAACAAGAAAGAGGAAAGAAAAAAGATCTGGAAAAGGGGGAAATCTAAAATATTGATGGAGGGGCAATAAGAGTCATTTGGTGTACAGATTATGTCAGCCAATGCCTAGAAAACTTGTGTAAAAGTCACTCGAGAATGCCTATTCCATCAAATTCATCGGAAAAAATGATCAACAAACTAGAATACGTATGGCTCAAATAAATGAAGTTATTTAGATTACAAACTTGTTTGGATTAGGTTGGATTCAAATAAATGAAAATTTTATGAGTTGGGTTTGTTCAAATGTTCCGTTAAATAAGTTTGAGTTGAACTTAACCTAGACTTATTATTAATTTTAAAACTATTTATTTTACTCATCCTATAAATTATATATAGGTGTATTTATTTAAATTTCATTTTATTTAATAATTCTTTATGAAATATTTATCCTACAACTTTTAAAAGAACATTTTTAAGCTTTTGGAGTGTCTTTTCCCCTGTAAATAAATATCAACTTACAAATCTTGATTTAATGTTAAATAATGTGTAAATAAATACTTAAGATATTGTCATTTTTCATTTTTTATTTTTTTTGTTATGCAATATTTTGGATAAGTTACTCAAATAATTCCAATCAACTCAATCCAAAATATTTCATAGTTGAGTTGTGTTTATTATTTATTTAATAAGAGTTGTTTGAATCAAACAAGTACAGTGCTTCCTGTCGAAATCCTGAATTTAAAATTCTTCAAGAGCGACCCTGTTGATGTGTGGATTTCGGTCCTCCGGTTTTCCTTCTTGCACAAACCTAGATCTCACTGCTATTTATAGCCATGGAGATGATTCCAGAACCTTCCGTAACCAAACCTTAATTCAGCGTTGCAGGGCCCGAGGGGAATCGTTGATCGCAGGCGGGAGATTCATGGGCTGGGCCATGGTCCGACCAGGGGTCGGGACCGAGCCCTGCTCGGCTCGGTTGGTTCTCTGCTGGTTGCTTTCCTCGTTCCTCTGTAGCTTGACCTTTTGTCGATTTTCCGTTACATAACAATTGCCCCTACTCCCAGGGCGATGCTTATGATTTTGTCTTCATCTCCTTGGGAGTATAACTTTTGTCGTGACTTGTCTTTCTTTGTCAGACCCGTGATCGAGGAGATCACGAGCTCCTCGGAGTCCGCGTCGAGCATGCCTCGGTTTTTATGGTCAAAGATCGTGGCTTGAGCCTATTGAGCTGTCATGTCACTGTGGGACCCGTGAAAACCATAGTCAAATTGTCCCATCTTTCACGAAACACGAGTAGATTTATGTTGATTTTCCCCTCCATTGCGAGACCCGAGGCTGTCGGCCATGCAATTGTTGCATCAACTGTAGACCCGTGACCTTGAGGTCACGGGAGTGTTGGGTACCGAGCCGAGCACACCTCGGTCTGTTGGGTAAAGACCTCCAGACCGAGAGCTGCGCCTTTGAGTTGAGGGCTATTTAAACCCCTTCATTCTCTCCATTTCTTGGCAACCTCCTTACAAGGTATTCTTCCCTTTAGTTTGCTTTTTGTTGTGTTTTCTCTTCATGGTCGATCTTGATTTCGAATGGACCTTCTCGAATGATGGATCATCGTCGAATCCTTCGTCTGAATCTCGACCCTACTGTCCGTTCTGGGTGGATAATTCCACTCTTACGACGAGGGACTTGCGTCGCTTGCGTTCAAAATACCGTATCCCGGATTCAGTTAGCCTTCGTCTTCCGAATCCGGGAGAGAGTGTCGATGGCTCTTTTCTCGGTGAGGTTGTATTTTATGCAGCTATATTCCAATTTGGAGTCCGCCTACCGTTGCCTCTTTTCCTTCAAAACTTTTTAGCTTTCAATCAAGTAGCTCCCTCCCAAATCGTCACGAATGGGTGGTTTACTTTGATCAGTTGCTTTATTTTGTGGTCGTACCTCGGGGGCGAGTAACCTCTAACCGCTGCAGATTTCATGTCGCTTTATTACCTTAATCACAGTCCCGAGGATAACTTTCATTTTTATGTTAGTTCTCGGAATCAGGTTCTCGTTATGGGTCCTTCCTTAATGAAGCATTGGAAGAATGAGTTTTTCTTTATGAGTGGCGATTGGTTAGTCCGTGCGAGAGAGGACTGTACTTTCCCGTCCCGACTGAGTGTAGGGAGTTAGATAAGTAGATTCCCGAGCTCTATTAGGACTTTCGTAGATATCTATTCTGATATTTCTCTTTCTTGTTGACAGTTTCCCATAATTGTGAGCTTACTGGTCGAGGCATTCAATTTCTACCATACTAATATCCAGTTATCGGATACCGAGCGTTGGGGTCTAGATCTTGTTAAGGAGCGGAACTTAGTGAACTTTGGCTTGACTGCCCCTCATAACCCTTCAGGCACTTGTCGAAATCCTTTCTTTGTTTTGCGTGAAAGTCGATTTTTACCTTTATCTCTACTTGTAGAAATGTCGAGACAAAGTACTTCCCTGTATGAAAGAGAACACCGCCGAAACTCTCGAAGTTTGGGGGCCGGCTCTAGCCATGCTTCGGATATCGAAATGACTGACTTGACTGAGGAGGGACCCCCTTCTCAGCAGGCTCGCTCCTCCATGCCTCCTACAATCCCGAGGCGTTCCGCCCGACTTCATGGGACGTCTATCCCGTCTTCCCCTCGAGGTCATTCAGGGAGCTTCTCCCAAGCTTTAATCTACCCTTTCTTTGGGCCGTATAGTGATGATGTTGACGGGACAACCTACCTGGAAAGGGCATTTAGCCTTTGGCAGGGGCTCGGCGACTCATCGAGTGGGTCCGATTTTGGCCTGTCAAATCCTCAACACAACATCAGTACGTGCCTTAGCAATCTTCACCAGGTGCGCACTTTGTAGCTTCAAGTATTTGTCATAGCATCTTTCCCTAACGTCGGTTTCTGTCCTTGGCAGGTTTTCAATTGTCTAGTGGTATTCTAGGGTCGGGTTGCCGATGAAATTAATCACCTCCGCTGCCACTATGCTCCTTGGGAAGAGTTGAATCAGGCTCTTTCTTCCTTGAACCAAGCCAACAAAATTCTTGAGAGTACCCAACGTGAGTTGGAAACGGAGAAGAGAAAATCTCGAGATGAGTTGGCCAACTTGCAGAGGAGGCTTGACGCCTGGCTTTCTAATTCTGAATTCTTGGCCTGAGAATTAAGAAAAACTCGTACGTCGATCTATAAAATTCTGACATGGAGTGCGACGTTTCTTGGTCCCTTCGCCAAGTTTCTAACAAACACCCTGATATTGACTTCTCCTTCCTCCCGGAGCGTTTTAGAGCTGAGCGTGACGCTCCTGACGACATGGATGATAATGACGACGAGTAGTAGAGTAGCCTGAAAGGGTAGCGAGTTGCTTTGCCTGTGTTTATCGTTTTTATGAATTTTATGGTGTTGCTTTGTCACTATCTTCACTTGTATTTCTTTTTGGAATCATCAATTAACCCTCTATTACCAACAATTATTGGCTTACGGCTCTAACCCTGATGGAGCTGACTTTGTTGCCTCATTTTCATAGGTTTCTAAGCCTTTGGCTATAGCCAATGGTTTTATACATGCTGTCGTTTGGTCTTTATTCCATCTTATGTTTTAACCGTGCTAGGTCAGTCAACTCGCTTCTGGTTTGGCCGTGTTGAGATTGTTTAATTGTTCTTTACGAATTTGTCGATTAATGTAGGTTCGTGCCTCATCGCACCTTAAGTAACAAAAGCGAAGAAAGTTGAATCTGGCAACGGGTCTAACCTTGGTCGGCGCCGAGCAGGGGTCGGATCCGAGCCTTGCTCGGCTTGGGCTGGTTTTACCAACTTGTGTCGCCGAGTCTTCTGATCATGACATGTCGTTTATCTTATGATCATGTTGCCCCCTACTCTCAAGGTAGTGTATTGTCGATATTTGCTCCTTGAGAGTATGTTTGTAGACGAGGCAAGGTGTTTTATCAAAGTCACTTGGCATCCAGTTTTGGATTAAAAAACAGAGTTGATTGGGAATCCGGTTAATGGATACTTTATTGAATATATAAAAGAAACAATAACCTGAAATCTTGTTAAAAGTAGAAGAAGAAACAATCTTAAATCCATGATACTTGAAGGGAAAGAAGAAAGAAAAAATCAATGGCCACCTGTAGTAGAAGTCTTGTCATTGCCCCTCATTGAAGTGTAGTAGCACTCACGCGACATTCGTTGCTCTCTTTTAATTTTTCCTACTCCACCAGGTGTTGGGAATTTCATGGACTGGTGGTATGTGGATGGTATCGCTCTAAGCATGTACATTGTCGGTCTTCCCAATATTGCATTGTAGGAGGAGGTGTAGTCGACGACCAAAAAGTCCACCATTTTGGTGATACTTTTTGGCCCACTTCCGAACGTTACAGGCAACTCTATTCTCTCCTCGGGAATGACTCGTTCTCCTCCAAATCCTATCAATGGTGTCGGGCTGCTTTTAAGTACCTCTTCTCCTAAATCCATGGCTTTGTAGGCTATTAAGGAGATGATATCTGTTGAGCTGCCCCAATCCACTAGAATTCGATGCACTTTTGCGTTGGCTATTTTCAAGGTGATAACCAGCGCATCATTATGCGGGTGGAGGAGGTGAGTCGCCACGTCCTCTGAAAACTCGATCTTCGTAGACTAGTCCGAAACATATGCATTGTAGACCTCACTTTGTCTGAGGCTCGCCCTAGATCCTTGTACGTTTGCCATTCTTTTTCTCCTGGACTCTCTCTCTATTGGGCCTCCCATTATCGTTCGAATCTCTCGAGCAGATGACTTGTCGTTCTCGCCGTTTTGTGTCGCTTTAGGGTCCTATACATACTCTTTGAGGTACCTCTTCCGAATGAGCCCTTCCACCTCTTCCTTGAGGTCAAAACAATCTTGAGTTGCATGGTCGTGATCCCTGTGGAAAAGGCAATATCGACCTTTGCTTCTTTTAGTCGGAGGTGTCTTCATCCTCTTTGGCCATTTGAGCAACCTTTGGTCTTTGATCTCCATTAGTACTTGCTTGAATGGAACGGTAGTTGACGTATACTTTTCGAATTTTCGGGGTGGATCTTTCTGGCTACTCCGATCTCTTTTCTCCCATCTTGCCCTGTGACTTATCTCCCGACCTCTCTCTCTTCTGATCGGACCGTTTTCCTTCTGGCTCCCTCTTTGAGTAAAAGAACTCACTAGTGCTTATATACTTCTAAGCTTGGCTCAACACCGCTGAGAAGGTGCTCGATGTTTTCTTCCCGAACGAAAATGATAAGTGCTCATCCCTAATGCCGAACATGACGGCCAGTAGAGATACAGCGTCTGTGAGGCCCTCCACCTACAGCTTTTCCTCGTTGAACCGAGCCACATAGTCGTGTAGGCTCTCTGTCGCCCTTTGTTTAATAGTTAAAAGATAAGCCACGGATTGGCTCCGATTCGTCCCCCTACAAACTGGGTTACGAACGCCCTAGCCAGGCTTTTGAAACTCAAGATTGAACCTCATTTTAATTGTCAGAACCATATTCTGGCCGACCCGTTCAATGTGGTGGAGAACACCCGGCATTTGACCGTCTCTGACACCCCGTAGATATCCATCCATTCTCGATAAGCATCTAGATGGTCCACTGGGTCGGTCGTCCTGTTGAACTGCTTCACCGTGGGTAGCTTGAATTTTGGAGGGACCTTCTCCTTCATGATCTCCTCCGTAAATGGTGAGTCGGCCTGATCCAGTAGTTCTTCGAGGTCGGACCCCTTCTTCTTTTGGTTTTATCGCTTCTCCGACAACTCTGGCCAATCCGTCGGTTTGTCTTTGTCGAGGTCTATCAGCTCAGAGTTTCGATTATCCTGGTTGTTCTTGCCCACATTTGGTATCGGGGATTTCTGCTGTTTTTTGCTCTTTTGGGAGTCGAAAATCCGGATTCGTCGTCTGGTGTTTCCACCTATCCTCAGCTTGTTCCCTACATTGTTTGTTGACTCTTCAGTCTCACTTTGTGCTGAGCCTTTCCCTTTCTTGGGATCTCTGACAAGGGGTATCTCATCGGGCTCTTGTTGTTCGAATTGTTGAAGGACTTGGGTCATACGTTGAAGCATGCCCTCCACCTTGTCTTCTAGGGCCGCGCTTTTGGAGCGGCTCAGGGGTCGTTACTACATGCGCCTCGGGCAACCCTTCCTGACGTTCTAGGTTCGATCGGCTGGTCCCATCTTCGGGTCCTCCGACCTGGGGGTCGTCCAAGTTCAACCTCCTCTTGGCAGAGCAGTTGTCATCAGAGCGTCGTGGACTCCTTTCGGGTGTCATGTTACTCGACTGGATGTCTTAAATCGTTTCCTACAGACGGCGCCAATTGGTGATGTGTGGATTTCGATCCTCCGGTTCTCCTCCTTGCACACACCTAACTCAATAATTCGGGGATGGTACCTGCAAAACCAAATCGAGCTAAACCGGTGTGACCTTAGTTACACGGGGCTCTGATGCCTAAGTTAGCAAGGGAAAGTTGAGAAAGCAATGAACTGGAGATGTTTTACTTGCCTCTTCAGGGTTGGATCTCACTGCTACTTATAGCCGTGAAGATGATTCCAGAACCTTTCGTAGCCAAACCCTAATTCAGCGTTGCAGGGCCCAAGGGGAATCGTTGATCGCATGCGGGAGATTCACGGGCTGGGCCGTGGGCCGAGCAGGGGTCGGGACSGAGCCCTGCTCGGCCCGGTTGGTTCTCTACCGGTCGCTTTCCTCGTTCCTCTATAGCTTGGCCTTTTGTCGATTTTCCGTTGCATAACAGACCCCATTTAGCAAGGGCACGAGATTTTGTAGTATTACTTACCATGAGAATTGTGTTCGAACTTTCGAGTAATCTTATTACCAAAATTCAAAATTCTTGATTTCTCTTGATTTCGAGTTTTCAAAAAAAGAAAAAAAAATTAAAGATGTCAGTCTTTAGAATTTCAGGTGAATTGAAATATTAAAAGTTTTATATACCTCCTTGTGATCTACAGTTATGAAAATACGATTGAGTTATTTCACATTTTTTTAATTGTGAGTTTGAATTTTACACTCACCTATTGCTAAAAAATAAAAAATAAAAAAAACCCCACTCTGCCTCATTGTCTCACTCTGTTTCAGCCCTAAACATTTCTCATTGTAGTGATTTCTGTACAAATGATATCCTAAATAACCCTCGACTTCACTCACAACAATCCGTTGCTTTTTGGGTTTCTTATGAGGTGGGGATTTGAATATGCTGACTCTTTCGAAATGCTTTAACCATTAAGCTAGGTTTAGATTAGTTCATACCTGTTAGTTACATTTCATATCACTTTTCTAATTTATTCCCTTGACCCATTTACCCTTTTCTTCCAATACAAAAGTAGTTTAAGAAGTTTTGTTTATATACTAGTTTAACTTGCAATGAACTTTAATGTGCGTTTGTATATATATATAAAAGTATTTTTAAGTGAAACATTTGCTATATGAGTATTTTAGGAAGAAAATTAGTTAAAGGTTTCCTTTACAAGTACTTTTAAGTTCTTTTAGTCCTTCACCAATACTTTAGAAGGCATTCGTAACACACACTTTGTCATTCATTGATCTTGTTCAATAAATTTTAATCGGTTGTGAAACTTCAGATATGTAACTGTCTTGATTCAGCAGCATGTTTTGATCTCCTCTCCACGAGAATGATCGCTCGCATTCAACAGCGTCGAAGAAGAAGATCAAACCGAAAAGAGACAGGATCAGCCATCTCCCAGATAGTCTTCTCCATCAAATCCTTTCTTTCCTAAACACCAAACAAGTCGTCCAAACTTGTGTTTTATCAAAAAGATGGAAACACATAATGAAAAGCCAAAATCCTTTTGCCAGTTCATTCTTCTAGTTCTATCAAGCCTAGCTAACAGTTGGTCTATCAAGAAACTCACTTTCTCTAACCCAAAACATGATGAAAGTCTCTTGAAAATTCTGTTTCGCTTTGCGGCATCGCACCATATTGAAGAACTCTCCATCAATGCAGAATATGTAAAGCATGCTAACTATTCATGCTGCTTATCAACATGTCAGTCGGTGAAGGTGTGTGGTAAGTTTATGGACAAATGGTCCCATCTGAGTGTTAAGGATCCCACATTGATAAAATAAGAGACCTAACAATGGTTTGTAATAGATATGGACTAAACAATGGTTTGTAATAGACATGGACTACTCTCATTGTCAATTGGTTTTGAGATGGAACGCATGAATATTGATACTGAGATCATGTAGGTTGATATTAGTGGAGATTGAAAATAAACTTTCTCGTGGTATGTATCTCAAAGGGGAAATGTTTTCAAGCTGCGAAAACCTTGAATCTTTGGTTCTACGTGGACATGTTAACTTTTATTCTTCTGGCAGAAAATGCAAGTGTAAAACAACGTGGAGGAGAAAGCCTGATCTCTTTGTTTCGACTGTTACAAAATGCAAAGTCTCTATCCTTGTCTTTGGATGTGGCAAAGGTATTAAAGTGATTTTGAAGGGTAGTTCTTTTTTAAAGTGAATCACTATGTTTCAGTCCTAATGTTTGTGTCTATTGTTTTTGAAGTTTTAATTATCTCTTAACGTTTCTTAATTTTACACATTTTTCGTACGTGGATGTTAATGGTTAAACTTAGTTGGCATGATACTAGTGAGCTAGCAGAAGTTTGGAAGTCTTGTGAGAGAGAACGTCTGATTTTCTACCAATTATTAGAAATTTAGAAAATGAAATAGAAATTTTCTTCCCTTGGATGACCTAATTCCACCTCTAAAATTCTATCAACTCACTAACGTGACATGTTTATTATTAGCTACATTTAACATAGAAAAATGTTAAAACGTAAGATAGTTAAATTACAAGTTTAGTTTCTGAACTTTTAGATTTGTGCCTAAAAGGTCTATAAATTTTAAAAGGTGTTTAATAAGTTCTTAAACTTTTAATTTGGCGTCAGACGTCAAGTTCTTGAACTTTAAAAAATATCTAATATGTCTCTGAACTTTTAATTTTTTATCTAAGTTGAGAGTGATATTTGAAGTTGTTTAGTATTTCCCATCATCTTCTTATTTCAGTATTATTTAAGCTATTTTACTATGTTACATTGTAGCCTATAATATTGCAACACATGTATGGACTTTAACAAATTTATCAGAGCTGCTGCCTTAGTGATACAGTGCTGGGTGCCATTTTCCTTTTTGTTGTTTGTAGCTGTTATTCCCTACCACCTTTTATATAAGTTTTGAATTTATTATACACTCCCAGAAGTTGTCAGGTGTATCAAACACAAATTTAAAAGTTTAAAGATTAAACTTGTAATTTAACTAAAATTATTTCAGGTAATCAAATATTTAAAAGTCTTTTGAAAGAGCTTTGAGATCTTGTTTCTGGAGAATATATAAGAATTTATTTCTAATTATATCAATCTTCTATTTGGCATGATTCGTGGCAGGCGTGCGTTTCTTCTTCAATGGAAGGTGAACCAAAATTTCTCGAAAATGTGATGCATTTGAGGTTGATGGCACACAGGAAGAAGATGGCAATTCCAGACTATGTATTGAGTTATTTGCTCAAAAATGCTCCTCTCACAAATTTGGTCGTCGAGTTCCGCTAATTCCAATGTAAGGACTAAATTGGACTCATTTGTCTTTTTGCTTTTAGTACTAAAGTAAGGAATAAAACTTAGGTACCACCATTGCGTTTTTTACTAGAAAAGAGGAATGCATGAAGTAAGAGAGAAGAGAGTTGTTTTGTAAAAAAAAAAAAAAGATAAATAGTTGACAACTTTTAATGGTGGTCGGTAGTACTTAAGTATTATTGAAAAATAAATAAAGAAGTAACAGGGAAGGAAATTCAATGGAAAAGTGTATGCATGTGTGAGAGTGTGGACATGCGGCTTTACATAGAACAAAAAAAAGATAAACAGTCATACGAACGATAGCGTTTGGAAAATTTTACTTACGAATAATATTTTTCCCTTCCACAGTTTGTCAGTGAAAACTAAGTCACACACAATACTAAGAAAAATAGGAAAAGCACAACACAAGCAATTTGTACTGGTTCACCGTCCCAGTTATGGGCTATGTACAGTCTTCCGCAACAACGGGTTCTACTATGATTTTGTGATAAATATAATGAGCCTCACAAACTAGCTCTACAAAGATCCCACAACAATAGTCACCTAACTTCTAAGAATTACGACAATAGCTACTTAGGAATACAGAATGAAAAACCTCACTAACCTCAAGAGAACGGACTGCCGACAACGCACTACAAACCAAGGTTCTTCTTTTTCTCTCTACCAAAGAACTTCACTACCGCCACTGTGATATGTATGCACCCACCCAAAAAACCACCTCACGGCTAGGTTAAGAAAAAGTTGTATTTTATATGTTGACAGCAGACTTTGTGAAAGAATAACAACAAAAAAGGTTTTGGCCTTTTTAAGTAACTTGACCGAACAAGCTACCTCATTCTCATTTTTTTAGTTTTTTTTTTTCCTCCACTAAATTTCCCAACAGATAGAATTGGAAAAGGAACTCACTTTTTCGTTCGAGAGATTTTGCCTAAAGTAGAGCTAAGAACATATTGTTAGAGCTTCACTTTTAAACAGAGAATTGAAACGTCTCAGAGATTGATTGAGAGAAACCATGAAAAATAGAAACTTTGGACAGAGTGTTTTGTGGGTTCTTTTTATTCAAGAAATGTCATGGGGATGGCTTGAGAAGGAAAAAATTGGAGGCTGAGGCTTTGGGTAATCAGATAAGAATGAACGACAAGGGAAATATTTCAAAGTTATTTTAGATTATTTCTGATTATTTGCTAGTTTTTAGAAGTGATTAAAGATTATTGAGGTATATTTTAAAGTTTTATGCAACCTTGATTTAGAGTTGTAGTGGTTTGCGAAATTATGAGTATTAGGTTAGAAATTGTTTTTCAAACCACTGGATCTTCATACCTGTTGGTGATTTTCCGTATACTACATGTATGAGTTTTGTGAAACATTAATTTGTTAAACTATGTATAGGGTGTAGTGTATCCATAGCATGACCAGTGATTGCTTTGTTATATATATTAAGATTATTTTACGCTAGTATAATCAGACTCGGGTATGGTTTGGTGATGAATTTTGCAGGCTCTATGCTTGTGTTTTAATGGCTATATTGTTACAAGATCAATTGGTTTCAATTATATTGAGTTGTTAATTGCTCTTGTATTTATCATGTTTTACAAAGTTAAACTTCTATCGAGTATGGAAGCAGGTTTTTCAAAATTACTTTCTTATTAACTTTTACCATCGATTGAGCTTAATTATCATCTTACTGTTTGTCCTACCAGGTTTTATATGAAGTTTCAAACAAGCATAGCACAATTGAGGTCTACCACCTGTCTCATCTCTGCATATCATTCTTTGTATGTACATATATTTCTTGGCCAGCAACCCATTTTGTTGTGCTTTGCAATGCAAGTTGTGGTTTATGAACCAAAGTTTATTAGTTTCCTTAATTTACAAGTGGTTAGTCAGCGTGGAAAATTGGTCTTAAATTGATATCAGTTTTGATAATGAATTTTGTTACATAGTTATGTCTATTGTTGGCATAGCTCCATAATCTGGAACGGGTTTAGTCAGTTTAGGGGCATAATATTCAAAATCTTTCTTATTAGTTTGTTTCTGTTTAGCTTGTACTTTGTGTATTAGTTATATTTTACTTGGTTAGTTTATGAATTAGCCACTAACTTTGATGTATTTAGGTGGAGAGTTGTACTCACTTTGGAATGATCAAATGTAGAGCATTCTTCTTTGATCTAGTTTTGTACTTGTTAAACCTTTGACAGAAGACAATTATAGTTCTCGGATTCATTTGAATCGTGTGAATAAAAGTTAGAAGGAAGTTTACTTAATGGTGTGGAAATGTAGCAATGACATCTTGAGTTCTAATATCCTTAATTATTCATACCCGTCTTTTTTGGATGGTATAGTGGTAAGGATATAAGGTCTTGTGGTATCACTTATCATTCTGTCCCCTCTCTCCCCTCTTCTATTACCTTCTGTTAGTTAAAAAAGAGAGAGAAGAAGAAAGGGAGAAATCCAAAACAAAATAGAAGAATGAGAGAAAATATCCATATACTACAGAAAAGAAAAAAAGAGAAGAAAACAAGGAAGATAAAAGAATGAATTAATGGAAAATGAGAGAAAGAAAAAAAAATCTGGAAAAAGAGGGAGAGGGAAATAGAGAGAGTGAAAAATTCTGGAAAAAGAGGGAGGGAATAAGAGAGAGAAATCTAAACAAAAAAAGTGAGCGGAGGGATAATGAAAGTAATTTGGTATTAAAGATAATGTCAGCAAAGATTAGAAAACATAAGTTTTGAAAAAAGTGGGTAAAAGGCTATTCCAGCTCAAAAACCCGTTAATATGTTTAACTTTGTATATGTGATCACTTATTTAACTTTGTTGCAAAAGTAATATTAGGTTTGTGTTAGATCGGTATAGCAACCCTGGAGGTGAATAGGGTTTAATTAACAGAATATAAACTTTTTAATAAATGAACCCAATTTAAACAAAAATAATACACTTTTTGAGATATGGAATTTTAACAAAGTAAGATAAAATAAATTCTAAGGCAAACAAGAGAAATTTAAAGYAAACAATAAAATTCTAAGATTAAATGCAAAAATAAATAAGAGAGAGGGTTAGAGAAATTTGACACCGGGAATTTTTACAGTGATTCGGCATAACTGTCCTACTCCACTTCCCAAGCACCTCTTGGATTGTAAATTGAAATTCTGACTCTTTCCACGGTAGGAGTCAAACCGATACACTGCTCTTCACAAGAGCAAAGACGATCCTCTGCACGGTGAGGATTACACCGTTACAATGAGTTGAAGATTTTGAAACACACACTTACAAACTCTCAAATAGAGTAAATATACAAATTTGAGCTCACAAAAATTTCAATCCTCACAACAATAAAATTTCTCTCACAAATAAGATGGAAAGAAAAATTGAGATCTTGGAGAGATTAGCAAAATGAGAATTTTGAAGTTATGGAGGATTGAGAATAAGAGAATTGTTGTGTAATTTTGAATGAGAAGTTTAGTTTAAATAGAGGGAAGAAAATGGTAAAAAAAATCAAGTTTAATTTTAAACCATTAGATCTTAATCATTAAGAATGAAGGGTTGAGATAATTTTGAAAAAAAATAAATTAAGAATAATATACATATATATAATAATGATAAAATAAAATAATAAATATATATAAAAAGAGATTGTGACAAGTTTTTTTAATTATATATATATATATATATATATATATATGTGAGAAAACGGTAAAGTTTTCAAATTTTTTTTTTAGACTAACACAGCATTTAATGTGACAGTGACGTTTTTTTTTAATCTTTTTCTTTTCTTTTTCAATATATATATATTTTTTAAAAAGAAGCTTGTCACTTGTCAACTTACGAACTGTTCACGTCATCTTCTCGGGTATTTTTCTTTCCAATTTGTTTCGATCGTAACTTCTCCGTTTGAGCTCCGATTTGGATGATCTAACAGTCGTTGGAATCGTTGTAACGAGCTCTACACTGTGGATACTTTAAAATACAAAAAATGTCAATAAATAAAATTAAGTTTGTCATCATCAAAACACTAATTAATTAATTAATTAAAATTAATTAATTTGAGATTAAGGCCAAAAAGCCAACAATCTCCCCTTTTTTATGATGACAAACTTCCGAAGAAAAATACATAGACATCATAGTAAATCCAAAATATCATACTTAAAAACCATTCAAAGATTAATTTCTCCATGAATTAATAAACCAATAAATCATGAAACATTTTTTAGAACAAATTTTTCTTAAACTCCCCCTTTGGAATCGTCAAAAAGAACAAAAAAAATAATTAATAACATAAAAAGCTCCCCCTAAAAATATGAACACAATTTTGCATAAATGCTCTCCCTATCAATATGCATTTAAAAAAAATAACAAATACAAAATCAAGATGTATCACAACGAATAATACTAAGCTCAAGCCTAATTTTGCAAAAGCATTCTTCATTTAAAGGCTTGGTAAAAATATCCGCTAATTGATTATTTGAGCTTACAAATTCAAGAGTAATATGACCTTTTTGCACATGCTCTCTTATAAAGTGATGCCTAATATCAATATGCTTAGCCTAGAATGATGTATAGGATTTTTAGTCAAATTTATGGCACTTGTATTATCACAAAATATAGGCACATTTTCAAACTTTAATCCAAGATCACAAAGAGTTTGTTTCATCCAAAGAATTTGAGCACAACAACTAGCAACCGCAATATATTCCACTTCGGTAGTTGATAAAGCAAGTGAATTTTGCTTTTTACTAAACCAAGAAACTAAGGAAGTACCAAGAAATTGGTCAGTCCCACTAGTACTCTTTCGGTCAAGTAAACTACCCGCAAAATCCGCATCGGAATATCCTACCAGATTAAATTCAACATTTCTAGGATACCACAAGCCTAAATCAATAGTTCCAAGCAAATATTTAAAAATTCTTTTAACGGCATGCACATGAGATTCTTTAGGACAAGATTGAAATCTAGCACAAACACATACACTAAACATAATATCGGGTCTACTAGCGCGGTTAAATAAAGTAAAGAGTCAATCATACCTCGATAAGTCTTTACATCCACACATTTACCTTTCTCATCCTTGTCAAGCTTAGTGGATGTACTCATAGGAGTTTTGACAATTTTACCTTCATTGAATTTGAACCTTTTGAGCAAATCCCTTGTGTATTTCTCTTGACTTATGAAGATACCATCCTTGAGTTGTTTGATTTGGAGTCCAAGGAAGAAGCTAAGTTCTCCCATCATACTCATTTGAAACTCATTATGCATGCATTTAGAAAATTCTTCACACATAGAAGGATTAGTAGAACCAAAAATAATATCATCCACATATATTTGCACTAGAAGCATATCATTTTCTTTAGACTTAATAAAGAGAGTAGTGTCAATTTTACCCATTTTAAAACCATTCTCAATAAGAAAATTACWAAGTCTATCATACCAAGCTCTTGGAGCTTGTTTTAAACCATAAAGAGCCTTTTTCAACTTAAAAACATGATTTGGAAAATCAAAACTTTCAAATCCCGGAGRTTGTTCCACATAAACTTCTTCCATAATATAACCATTTAAAAAAGCAYTTTTCACATCCATTTGTTACAAAATAAAATTCTTATAAGAAGCAAAAGCAAGTAACATTCTAATGGCTTCTAATCTAGCAACGGGTGCAAAAGTTTCCTCATAATCTATTCCTTCTTCTTGACAATAACCTTGAKCTACAAGTYTAGCTTTATTTCTAATGATATTTCCATTTTCATCCATTTTATTTCTAAAGACCCATTTAGTCCCAATTATAGAAGCATTAGAAGGCCTAGGGACTAATTTCTAAACTTTGTTTCTTTCAAATTGATTTAATTCTTCTTGCATAGCTAAAATCCAAAATTCATCACTTTCGGCATCTTTAAGATTTTTTGGTTCAATTTGAGAAACAAAAGCAATGTTATTAAACATATTAAGGGAAGAACGCGTTTTCACACCTTGTTCGGGATCACCAAGAATTAAATCCTTAGGATGGGATGGAGCATACTTCCACTCCTTAGGCATGGATGAAAAACCGTCCACCTTATTTTCGTTGATGCTCACTTCTTGCTTACTTGAAGCAATCTCTTTGCTTTTGTTACTAACAAGTAAATCTCCAAAATTTCTTTCTAAAGAATCACTACAAAAAGAATCATTAGAAACAACATTGCAAGATTCATCAAATACCACATGCATAGATTCCTCAACTATCAAAGTTCTTTTATTGAAAACTCTATAAGCTTTACTAGTAGAGGAATAACCAAGGAAAATACCAACATCCGTCTTAGAATCAAATTTTCCAAGCTTTTCTTTGTTATTCAAATGAAACATTTGCAAACAAAAACTTTGAAGTACCCAATATTCGGAATTTTGTTATGCCAAAGTTCATAAGGAGTTTTATCTAAAGAAGGTCTAATTAAAACTCTATTTAAAACATAACAAGCGGTATTAACGGCCTCCGCCCAAAAATAAGAAGGTAAACCATACTCATGTAACATTGACCTAGCAAATTCTTGCAAAATACGATTTTTCCTTTCAACCACACCGTTTTGTTGAGGAGTTCTTGGAGCGGAGAAGTTATGAGAAAATCCATTTTCTTCACAAAAATTCTCAAATGAATTACTATCAAATTCTCCTCCATGATCACTCCTAATTTTAGAAATCAAAAATCCTTTTTCATTTTGAACTCTTTTGGCAAAACTAGAAAAAAATTTCAAAGCATCATCCTTATGTTTTAGCATCAAAACCCAAGTAAATCTTGAAAAATCATCAACTATCACAAAGGCATAATAGTTCACTCCAAAACTAGCAATTCTAGAAGGGCCAAATAAGTCCATGTGTAATAGTTGTAGGGGTCTTGTAGTAGAGATCATATTTTTAGATTTGAAAGAAGACTTGGTTTGCTTACCCATTTGACAAGCATCACAAACTTTATCTTTTTCAAATTTAAACTTGGGAAGACCTCTAACCAAAGAATTCTTGGAAATATTTGAAATTAAGTGCATGCTAGCATGTCCTAGTCTTCTATGCCATAACCAAGAATCATCATGCAARMCCKATAAACATTTATCACTAATAGRAMAATCATTCAAATCAATARTATACAYATTTTCATCTCTATTTYCMACAAATAAAACTTTTCTATCACTAGCATTTTCAATGATGCAATTCTTTTTATCAAACACAACTCTAAATCCTTTATCACACAATTGACTAATACTAAGTAAGTCATGCTTTAAACCATCAACCAAAAGTACATCTTCAATCAAAATAGATACTACAACAAATATGCTATTTCATGACGGGCATTGCTCGACATTAAACATTAACCATGTCAGTCACTGACCGACATCTATACGAGTGTCCTTGTTTCTCTTTCATGTCGGACAGTTTTAAGGTCGGGCATTGCCCGTCATGTATATTTTCTTTCCATCCGGACATGACCATCATGAAACGACCCTTTTAAGGTCGGGCATTGCCTGTCATGTATAGCGTTTTCCATGACGGACGTGCCGTCATGAAAGAATAACCATGACGG
>NW_019104506.1:1621329-1640434 GCF_001995035.1 Momordica charantia
CGACCTCTCGGGTGAGGTAACGCCGAGCCCTGGTCATCGACTTAATTTGACCACCCTTGACAGGGGAGAACCGACTGAGGAGGTAGAATCTATCCCTCTGACAGCCGAAGATCAACGGGTAAACATCGGAACCAGGCTGGGGAATGAAGAAAGAGAAAGCCTTATAAACTTCTTCAGAAGCAATGCCGACGTGTTTGCATGGTCGCCGGAGGACGTGCCAGGAATCGAGTGAGGAGTCATGATACATCTACTCAATGTCAACGAGAGTTGTAAGCTAGTGAAACAGAAGCGTCACGCATTCAATCAAGAAAGGAACGAGATTGTAGCTGAATAGGTGGAGGAGCTACTGAAAGCAAGCTTCATTCGGGAAGTACATTATCCCCAGTGGATATTCAACACAGTGCTGGTAAAGAAGCCAAACGACAAATAGAGAACGACTTCACGGACATAAATAAGGCCTGTCCAATGGATTCTTTTCCTTTGCCTCGAATAGATCAACTGGTTGACGCCACTGTAGGACATGAAAGATTGAGTTTCATGGATGCCCAACTCCCTTCAATATCCATTATTAGCTTGGTTCCCTACCAACTCTGTTTTCTAAATCCAAAACTGGATGCCAAACGACTTTGATAAAACACCTTGCCTCGTCTACAAATATACTCTCAAAGGATATCGACAATACACTACCTTGAAAGTAGGGGCAATAGGTCATGACCGACTAAGCGACGCAAGCTTGGTAGAACCAGCCTGAGCCGAGCAAGCCGAGCAAGGCTCGGGTTCGACCCAACCGAGTACATCTCTGYTTGGATCAAACCACTGTTCGGCACCGACTAGGTGCAATGAGGCACAAATCTACATTAATCGACAGATTTTGAAAGCAGAATCTACGTTAATCGACAAATTTGGAAAGAATAATTAAACAATCTCAACACGGCCAAACCAGAAGCGGGTCGATTGACCTAGCACAGTTAAAACATGAGATGGAGTAAAAACGACAGCGGGTATAAAACCAGTGGCTATAGCCAAAGGGTTAGAAACCTATGAAAATGAAAGCAACAAAGTCAACTCCATCAACGAAGCCGAATATGAAGCTCTACTAACAGGACAAAAAGTGGCCAGGTACGTTGGGGTCAGGAACATATTGATACTAAGTGATTCACAGCTGGTTGTAGGTCAGGTGAAAGAGGAGTTTCAGGCTAAAGAACCGCGAATGGCAAAATACCTTTCACAGGTAAGAAACCAGCTTGACCAGTTCTCAAAATATGAGATTCGACAAATTCCACGTGCTCAAAACGTCAACACCGATGCGTTAGCTCGACTAGCTGCAGCTTATGAAACCGACCTAGGCAGAACTGTACCGGTCGAGATTCTACCCGAGCCAAGCATAGAAGCTTAGGAAGCAATGGATATCGACGAGCAAGGGCAACCATAAGAAAACTGGAAGAGCCCTTTGATCAAATATTTGAGAGACGGGATCCTGCCTACTGAAAAGATAGAGGCCCAACAGCTACAACAACGAGCAGCCAGATATGTGCTTAAAGACGGCAATCTGTACAAAAGAGGCTACTCGTTGCCGCTTTTAAAATGTCTAACGTCCGACGAAGCTAACTACATCATGAAAGAGATACATGAGGGTGTTTGTGGGAGCCATTCTGGAGCACGATCCCTAAGTCACAAAATAGTTCGACAAGGGTACTACTGGCCAACCATGCTGAACGACACGAAGCAATTCAGTCTACTTGACAATAACGAATCCGTACAGCTCAACCTCGACCTATTAGAAGAACATCGAGAAACAGCACGGCTACGAACGACTGAATACAAAAATCGAATAGCTTGATACTACAACTCGAAGGTTATTGTAACTAAATCTTTGATAGGGCGATCTTCCTACTAATAAAGTCTTTGACATTCGACGTGATACTTGAGTTTTTATGTTCATTCTGAAATAAATTTGTCAAGCAGGGGGTATCATATGAATATCTACATATCTACGACCAATCAAGAAACTCTAAATTGGGACGGACCTAGAAGCAGACCGATAAGCTAAAAGCCAATGAGTGAAACAAGGGAAAAGAATCTCGAGGTGCTGAAAAAGGCATGCGTACAGGCCCAACAAGGTTAAAACAGAAAACAAGTAAGTCTAACCAATCAATGAAACCCACGGGTAGAAAACCATACGGCAAAAGCCAAAATAGGTTAAAAACCCGAGGGTGTTGATTTAACTTGGGGTAAAAATCGGCAGAAGCCAAATATGTTAGAAACCTAAGGGTGCCGACTAAACTAAGGGTATAAAAGCCATTGGCAAAAGCCAAGTGGGTTAGAAACCCGAGAGTAAACCCTGAGGTATAAAACATGGGCAAAAGCCAAATAGGTTAGAAACCCAAAATATCGACATTAGTTCTGTTAAAGTTAGATCCCAAGGCCAAAAATAAATGGTTTAAACTCAGATGAGAATAAAACTAGGCTCAGAAGACTTGATTGTGGTCAACGAAAATTGGAAAAAACTTCCAATTCATGAATAGTATCGACAAGCTCAAAGCACAAAACCAGTGGCAGGAACCAAACACTAAAATCCAAAATTGGATCACAAGCTTTTGGTAGAAGCTCTGTGCGTTAGAAACCTTTACATTATTAGCCACTGATATACAATGATCTCGTGGTAACGACAAGCGACAAGTACTCTCTAAACAAAGATCTTGACACAATTATTCATCTTCTGTTTTGAGAGTGGGGACCATTGTTATAGAGAACAAAAACGACCCGAAACAAGACAAGGAGTTGAAGCCTTAGATCATCGATTGGGGGAGACCAGCCCGCGACATAACGGGCCGGCCCAAAGAACGACCTAGCGTCGAGGCAGAGAACGAGGAAATTGACTGGCGGAGAACCAACCGAGCTGAGAGAGCTCAGTCCCGACCCCTGCTCGGCCCATGGCCCAGCCCGTGAATCTCCTGCCTGCGATCAACGATCCCTCGGGCCCTACAACGCTGAGTTAGGGTTTAGCTACGGAGGTTCTAGAATCATCTTCACGGCTATAAATAACAGTGAGATCCAACCCTGACGAGGCAAGTGACTTATCCCTAGCTAACTATTTTCTCTACTCTCCTTCGCCAACTTAAACATCGGAGCCCGTGTGACTAAGGTCACACCGGTTTAGATCGGTTTGATTTTGCAGGTATTGGTTCCATTATCATCGAGTTAGGTGTGTGCGAGAAGAAGAGCCGGATGGTCAAAACCCATGCATCAACAACATATATTACACTTATTTCAATTCTTTTTCCTGATCGAAAATCGAACCAACCCGTCAGATTTTCACCCCTAGCTATACACTCAATGAATGATGACAACTAGGCAGGTTTACGTAATACCAAGTAAAATAAATCACTAGTACTTTCTACTACAATACTACATTCAAAGATCAACAAGTCATCCAACTCGTTTGTACCTTTTGTAACCTCGTTGGATGCACTTACATTTTCGGTATCAAGGATGGGAAAAACACTTTCTTGACCCATCACTACGTTAAGACCTTTTTGATGGTTTTGAGTGCCATCATCCCGAGAAATAACTTTAGCACTAAAATACTCCCTCTTGGGGTCAAGCAACTTGGCCATTTCAAATGCATATGCCCACCCCCCCATGGGGTATATATACATTAGAGTTGGAGCTTATACCCAAGAACACTTGCGCCTGCCTCAAGGTCAGAATTTGGAAGATATTGAGAGTTTTTGGTATTAAGCTCATGAAAAGTTTGAATTTGAGACCTCCAATCCAGAATGACTAAGAGACTTCAAATCCTTGCCAACTGGGTTGTCCTTTGAGGGTTTAATAATTGACTAGCTTATTTAAAAACGTATGCACAAATGGCCTCAACTTCGTCATTGTGTATACGAAGTTCAATAGAATAAAATAAGGTTGCCTTACGTGACATCTGTTCAAAATTTTTGCCACATAACTTTACAAACAAATAGGATAGCAAACATTTGACGTTCGTAGAATGGTTAGGATGATTGAGCCACCTTTTTACGATTAATTGCCAAACGCATTTTACCATGGCATCACAAGCACTATTTTACCAATTTTGAACTAAATTCATGTAACTATTAAACTACACTACAAATTTATCCATGGCAAACTTAAAGAACTAAATTTTAGATTAAAGAAGACCGTTTGCTGGCCTCTTAAAGAGTAGTTTCTCAGGTGGTAACAATATAAGACAACAAATGCAAAAAGAGCAAGGGTGACAACAAAATCACAATAGGAATGGAATAAAAGTGAACACAATAGAGAAATTACCTTAGAAAGTAGAAAAATGTACAAATGACAGGACACCATCTAAATTGTGAATATCTCATCCATTTTTTTAAAATAGGAAATTCAAGAGGTCGAAAGAAAGCAACAAAAATGGAAGACGAGGGTAGAAGGAGCAAAATAAAACGAGAGAAAATATAGTTTGAGCAAACTTAGATCAGATCTGTCAATTCTCCTGTAACAGGTAGGGAAAACATATATATAATTTTTTATTAGAAAATACTTGCCTCATCAACGATGAGGAGGAACCAAATATTTTCCTATTTAGTCAACCGTACGATGAAAGTGTTACGTTTAATTTTAAAGTATAATAAACATGATATATTTGATGGGTCTGATGTATCGATTTTGTGTAAAACATGTCGTGACCCTCGAGATAGGTTTTAAAAGCAAGATTTCTCTTTTATAGAGTTTTTCCAAATATTGATGAGCGTTCCAAAATCAAATTTATCTTTTAGATGTTTTGAAATATTTTTAGAGTTTATTTGAAAATTTAAAATTGAAAAAAGGGAAGAACTTAGAGAAGAATAAATCCTAAAACCTTGTTATGTATGAGGTAATCAAACCCCGTCCTGCTTACTTCATCATCTCTTCTTCGTTTGAAACACTTACCTGCCGAACGTCCCTTCCCCTGTTTTCTCCGGCGATCCCACAGCAGCAAGCGACTGATCTGCAACTGTGAAGGGCTGACGCGGTGAAACCTAGATCTGCAACCCTTCTTTCTTTGTCCATTTACCTCTTTTCATATGTAGGAGCTGTTTGTTTTGCGTTTTTATTTCCATTTATAAAACATTGCATAAAACTGCAAGAACAATTCTTTTTTTTGTATGTTTCTTTTCTTGTTGAATTTGCCTCTATTGTTTCTAGTCTTGGTATTGCATGTTAATGCGGCATTCTACTTATCTTTTTCTTTCATTTGGTGGATATTTCAGATGAGCCTTGTTACTGATTCTCCAGCTCACTCATCGAGTAGTGACGATTTTGCTGCATTTCTTGATGTCGCTCTAGATTCTCATTCCTCCGACTCATCGCCGGAGGAAAAGGCTGAGGGTGATAATAATGTTGAAAGTGAGAGGTACTACTCTTTGAAAAAAAAATTAATGAATTTCCATTGATCTTTGAAGTTAATAGTCTGAAGACGGTGGTTTAAGGTTTCTTGGAATTATAATTTTTGGTTAATCAATGTGTTCAATTCTTGAATCTAGAATTAAGTGGGAAGTATTTTATAGTTGCCTGGCTCTCCTTTGAATCCTCAAATAGAGAAAAATATTTCTCTATTCTTATGAGATTTTTATTATTTGTATGTCATTTTGTATTATTTCATTTTTCTCAACGAAAGTCTGGTCTTTTCCCTATATATATATATATATATATATATATATATATGTATGTATATGATATGATATGAGTGTTATTTTGATCATGAGTGATTGGTTCCTTTTTGCAATTTCTGGGTTGTCTTTATTAAAGAATCGATAGTATTTAGTATTGTATGATATTTCAAGTTACTTGTTGAAATACGATTTCATTACTGGTTTGACATTTCAAATTTCCCCACCTGACGTTTCTTGTGCTGGTTTTATAGCATTTGTAGGTTCTAAGCTTCTAATCTCAAACTCTCAGTTTTTTATTAAAGAAAAAATAACAAAATTTTCAAGGAGAAAAATGAAAGAATAAGAGCAAAGCTGCACAAAACAGGTCATAATATAAAATCAAAGACGAAACATTTGGCTAAATACAAATGATTAAAATGCTCGGTATGCTAATGACTTTATTTGTCATTTAGTTTCACTTTCATCTAATTATTTTCTTTTATAGATATCCCGAGCGTCTAGTTTATGAAAATTTTATCAGTTACCATATATGTAATTATTACTTTGATCAAAGTAAAACCACGGTATACAGGATGTTGCTGGTACCTTCTCATCATCCATTAAGTGCCATCTGTTATTTATTTGTTTGTAATTGGTATTCTTTTTCCTTTTACATGAATAACAACATTGAGTTGTGGCAAGTATCATTTCTGCACATAATTATGAGAGTTTATAGGATTGGTTATAAGTTATAACTGTATAACTGAGTTTTTGTAGTTTATCAATTTAACATGTCAAATATTTTTCATTCAATTCCTTATTTTTAAGGATAAAACGACGGAAGGTGGAGAAGCTGGAAGGCTCAGAGGAACCTCAGGAGGACATTATGTATCGAGTTGAAGAGCAAAGTTCAGGTAAATTAAACATCTCCTACTAACAAGTAACCACTTTTGTTGTCCCTCTTTTACTTGCTCTACTATTTACTCTAGCCAATTTGTGGCTGCCACCTGTACCACACTTAACTACTTCCTTACTACTTAGATAGCTAACTATATGACATACTTGCCGTGTTAGTCCCTTTTTCCTACCCACTCTGCGAATGTTTAAAGAACTCTTCCCTTCTGGCTCTTCTATTGCATATTGTGTTTTTGGTGGTTGTCTTCCGTTCCCTTGTATTTGAATATAATTAAAGGTTTTTCACCTTTTTTTATCCTCCTTTTATTTGAATTGTATGTGATTCTCTAAGAAAGGTATCAAGTTGGCTCCAAATGATCTATATATATATGTATGTATGTATATAATAAGCACCTACTTATTTTTTGTTAGACACTATTTGATATGATATATATAATTACAAAATGCAGGAAGCCTTCCCGGTATAACTGAGATGGACAACATCTTCTATACTTTATGTTAACATAGGATTTGCGATGTTCTTGTATATGGTAGTTGTGAGTGATCATGATCTTTCGTGTAAATGAAAATAGGAAATTTTAGTTTCTTGGTTGTTCAAGAACTAGGAATTACAGGGATGCCAGATGGATATGCATCTCAAATTAGTGGTAGCTGAATTTATGAACTATTTCAGTCTAGCGGTCCTGTGCTCACCATATATCCCTTATTTTGGTTCCTTCTTTCTTTTAACTATTGTGTACCAGTCAGTTTCATGTAATGTAATTGTAACTTATTAACTTGGGATTTAAAAGCCTTCGCATTAAAGGAAGTATTTGAGTCTTTGTATATCTGCATTGGGTTTTCACCATTTGCTGAATTTTATTGTTTAAAAATAATGATTTGTGCAGAAGTATTATCAAAGCAGCAACTTTGCGGTCATCCTGGTTCATTTGGTAATATGTGTATCATTTGTGGGCAGAGGTTGGATGGGGAGTCTGGTGTGACGTTTGGCTACATACATAAGGTATAGTTAAATAATCTCATGTAGTTTGAGATGTTTTGTTATTTTTTCCTTTTTAGTTATATTCATTCACCATAACTTGTAGCTAGTATATCGAACTATGTGCTAAATATATGACCATCTGATTATCTTGTAGGGACTCAGACTTAATAATGATGAAATTAATCGTCTCCGCAACATAGACATGAAGAATTTGTTGCAACATAAAAAGCTGATCCTGGTTCTTGATCTAGATCACACACTATTAAATTCTACTCAGCTTGGGCATATTACACCTGAAGAGGAGTATTTAAGGAGCCAAACAGATTCTTTAAAAGGTACAGTGTCCTGTTATCTGTACATTGTTCTGCTTTCTAAAGTAATCTCTACTGTGTTTACTTTTATTCCATTCCTATTGTGGTTTTGTTTACTCTATTTGTTTTTGTGATGCTCTGTGGTAAAAATTTTGAATAGATGTCACGAAAGGCAGCCTATTCCTATTGAACTCCATACACACAATGACGAAGTTGAGGCCATTTATCCATACGTTTTTGAAAGAAGCTAGTCAATTATTTGAGATGTATATATACACCATGGGGGAGCGGGCATATGCAGTTGAAATGGCAAAGTTGCTGGACCCCAAGAGGGCGTATTTTAGTGCTAGAGTTATTTCTCGGGATGATGGCACTCAAAAACATCAAAAAGGTCTTGACGTGGTGCTGGGTCAGGAAAGTGCTGTTCTGATCCTTGATGATACCGAAAATGTAAGTGCATCTAACTTAGCTGAAACTTGAATGTAGTATTGTAGTAGAAAATATTGGTGATTGATTTTATTTTGTAACACGTAAACCTGCTTAGTTGTCATCATTCATTGAGTGTGTATAGCTTTGAGGTTTCCTTCGTACGTTGAAAATGATAAAGTTTAACATCTTATAAACAAATACATCTATGTGATTCAGGATTGGATGTTGAGTTGGGATACTGTTTTCTTTGAACATGTATTTCGTCATATTTGGGTTGCTCAGCTAACCTTTTGTTCTTCATGAATATGGAGCTAAACATTGTCAATTGTTATAATAGGCATGGACAAAGCATAAGGAGAACTTGATATTGATGGAGAGGTATCATTTTTTTGCTTCAAGTTGTCGCCAATTTGGCTACAACTGTAAATCTCTATCTGAGTTGAAGAGTGACGAGAGTGAAACTGATGGTGCACTGGCGAGCATCCTTAAAGTACTCAAGCAAGTCCACACTATATTCTTTAATGTATTATCCCTGATCCTCTCTATGTTTACGTTTACCTTTTTGATTTTTCTCTGCCTCAATCTCACTGTTGGGATTCCTTCTGCAGGAACTCTCAGATGATTTGGTTGACAGAGATGTGAGGCAGGTTAAAGTTTTTTCTTCTTGAAAGTTTGAACATCTGTTTATGCTTCTTGTCACTTCAACTTTCAGTTGATTCTACATTCTTACACGACCAAATTTAAATTTCCGGTTCTCATATTTTCATTAGTATCTGTTCACGAATAAACATGGTTAAATTACAACTTAACAAGTCCCTCAATATCTAATAAGTCTTTGTATTTTCAATTTTGTGTCTTTGAGATCTCTTAACTTTAAAATATTAAATATCTAATCTAATAGCTCTATGAACTTGAAATTTTGTGCCTAATAGACTTTGGTCTATTCGAAATTTTTTTGCATCTCCAAACTTATTAGACACAAAATTGATAGTTTTTAATAGTTTATGATTCTATTAGACATATTGATAGTTTATAATTCTATTAGAAATTTTAAAGTTTAGAGGCCCATCAATTTGACACTTTGTTAAGTTCAGGGTCACAAACCTTACAATAATTGTATTTTAAACCCATAAACATTTTGACATTTTCTTCAACATTATTCTGCTGGCATCATGATATATAATCTTTGCACGAAGGGGAAAATTCAGTATGATGAATGGTTTTGTGCATTTATATCATAGGAGTTAGTATCTTAATTAGGCACCCTTCAATCCAACAGGTATTGAAGACAGTTCGGAGCAAAGTTCTTGAGGGATGCAAGGTTGTCTTCACCCGAGTCTTTCCTGCCAAATTCCAGGCTGACAACCATCATCTCTGGAAGATGGTAGAGCAGTTAGGAGGCAGTTGCTCAACCGACCTCGATCCATCCGTGACACACGTGGTCTCAACAGATGCTGGAACAGAGAAGTCGCGTTGGGCAGTGAAAGAGCAGAAGTTTCTGGTCCATCCACGGTGGATTGAAGCATCGAACTACTTTTGGAAACGACAAGCGGAAGAGAACTTCCCCGTTGAGCAAACCAAGAAACAATGACAGAGTTTCTCTCTTAAATAGAGCTTGCATTTGCATCTGGGGGTTTACTTGCTCTTGTGGTGTTAGTGTTCCCAATGTATATAATATTTTTACGGATCCTACCATCTCATTTTTGAAGTGTACCCCCTAAAATCAACTTCAATCAAGCTCCTTGGTTTTCGTTTAGATGTGTAGATGTCTTGTGTTGTAGTTTAGGCTAACCATTTTGAGTTTGGTTACATAGGGGTGTAGTTTTTCTGGTTCGGCCCGCGATTCTTTTGAAAAATACAAAGTCCTAACAGCCATGGTTCTCTGTGTTTTGTAATTTGTCTCGGAACGAAGGTATCGAAGGGTTTAATTGAAAGTTTCATGAACAGATTAGAACCATTGTAGAAATAACAAAGAGGTTTGGTTTTATTTTGGTTCTTCAACTTTTATGTGTTTTATTTTGATGCTTTGCCATTAGTATTCTTCTGATAGCAAAAATGTGATTTCAGGAGATTTAAAGAGTGTTTGATGTCATGAGTGACTTGTCAACTATGGATTTCAAATCGGAGTTGATAGCACATTTTGTGAAAGTATTGAGAGTATTTGTGTTATTTAATTTGATTCAACACGTAATGGAAGTCCAGTGACAAACTATGCAGATAGTGAAGATTTTGAAAACAACATTTGTCTGTTTTCATATTTATATTATTTCATGTCATTTCATTTTTGTTAAATTTTAAAAAAATGTAAAATATATTATATTATAAATTATATAATATTGTAAAATAACAATTCTAATGTTAATGAATTAATTAATAATATTTTAGATTAAACTAAATATTTAGCTGTAATTGACACTAGTTTACAGATGTATTGCTAAATATTTTGAATTTTTTTTTTTAAATTGATATTCAATTTCTAGATCTATTACCAAGCGCATATTAAAAAACACTGAAAGCATTTAATATAACTTTATTTTTTTTATTGAATCTCTTGTTTTCTTATCACCAATTAAACACATCATAAATTTCATTAAAAGAGAATTATGAGATTAAAATGCCTAAGATTATGTTATAAATTATATGTATGTTTATTTTGCGCGAGAACTTTAAAAATATGAATTTTATATGTCATTGTAAATATTGATTAATAACTCATCATAAATAATTAAATAATCTAAATTTCAATTAGTACCAGAAACTCAAACCTCTCTTAACACTTAGAAATATATGCTTGTTTCGAGGCCTCGGAACGGACACAACACTCCTGAATATGGGAGAGCAAAGCTCCAACTCTCAATTATCAAAAAGAAAATAAATGGTTGTTTCGAAGCCAACACCTCAAATTCTTCTAATTTTTTTTTAAAAAAAGCGACATCCTTGGTGCCCAGCCATTCAGTAACATCAATATCCACACCCCATAAATTGTTCTATAGTTACTCCTGTAAATTGTGACAAATAATATGTAAGAAATATAACTCAAATGGAAGCTATTTTAAATTTATCTCTCTTTCATAAAAGATGAGACAAAGTTACCTGATGAAGCCACAAAGGTTTTTAGAAAAGGTCAACATGGCAATAGCTAATTGGCAGCTCTATCATCTTGTTAGTCTCTGTTTTTTTCAACTTCAAATGTTTCAGATTATGAAACAAAAGAGGGAACTGATAACAGAACGTTGCAAATGGAGAACAAGAAGGCTTAGAAAATGCTGAGAAATCAAAGGGCCTAAATGGAAGAAAACAAAAAAAAACTTTAACGCAGGGTTCATTTGGTAATGTTTCTATTTCTTGTTTCTGTTTCTTTATTTTTAATGAAGAAAAATGTATTGTATGATTTCAACCTCTAAGAATTCAAGTATGATAAAACAATATTTTTATTTATGTTTTGGATCAAATTGGAAATGAGAACTTTTTATTGTTCCCAAGATTTTCTATACAATTGTGAGAATGTTTCCAAAAAAAGAGAAACAAGAAACAAATGCCTCGTTTAGTAACGTTCCCGTTTTCTGTTTCTTGTTCCTAAATTTTGAGAAACAGACATGTTTGGTAATCAATCTTGTTTCTCGTTTCTAAATTTTGAGAAACATTTCCAAAAAAAGGACCAATTTTTGGAAACTATGAAAAGTAGTTTCGTTTTTTCCGTTTCTATTTCTTTATTTTGTGTCCTGGCGCTATCTAAAGTTAAATAATATATTTGTTAAAAGTTTTTAAAAACCGTTAATGGCCTGGTGGTCCACATAATGAATTATATAGGATGTCTAGGGTTCAAGCCCATTTGATATACAAAATATTATTTGCTTTTTGTTTCTTCTTTTATATTTTATATTTTTTAAATCTAAAATGTTTTCAAATTTTATTTAATTTAAAACTATTGTATTTTCTTAAACAAAAAATATCTTTAATATTTTATTCTTTATTTAAATTAATAATTTATATTTTTATATCAGTTTATATTGTAAATTATATTTTTTGATAAACTATAAATTTGTTTTTTATTTTTGTTTCATATTTTTTAACTTAAGAGTATTTTGATAATTTATTCTTTATTAAAAGTTATTATATTTTATTAAACAAAAAAATTTCTATTTTTTAAATTAAAAATATTTTGAAACTTTATTTTTTGTTTAAGCTGAGCGAATTGTGGATACGTTTATATCAAATAAATTTATATTCTAAATTATATTTTCTTTAATAAATATTATTCTTCGAGTCTATGTTATATCTTTTTATATTATATTTACTAAATTTTATTTAACTAAAAATAAAAATTAGCTAACCTGAGTAAGGTATAAATTCTCGATCAATAGATTATAGTAGGTTTGAATTCTACCGCTACAAGTTGTTGTAATTAAAAAAAATAGAAACAAGAAACAAGAAATAGTTATCAAACATATTTTTGTTTCTATTTCTTTTTTTTTTCAAGAAACAAGAAACAGAAATGATTACCAAACATATTCCTATTTCTAATTTTAAAAAGAATAGAAACAAGAAATAGGAAACGAGACCGTTACCAAACGAGGCCAAAGTTAGTTGTAAAATACTTAGGTTTCTTAAGAAAATTGGAAACGAGAAACAAGAAACAGGAATAATGTGAAAAATTCTTACAATCACACAGATTTTTCTCCCGATCCCGATCCCAATTACACAAAGCAAATAGAACTGGTATACTGACTTAAAAGTATTTCAATTGGGATGATTGAAACCCAAAGCATAAGTTCCTTTTATAGTAATTGGAACACATCTCATTATTGTATTCTTCCGATGTGGGACAACTTCCATTCCAATATTTTATCAAAATACAACAGTTGAGTCGAATCGTGTGTAGCACATCAAGAATCCTACTTAATAGGCTTCTCCAAAATTATCAATTTGAGGAAGAGAAACTCAATTTTTCAAAATTTCCACCACAATGATGAGATAGAACTCCAAAAAATAAGTTCTTAAACGATAATTCTTTCACACGAGATTGCAGAGTTGACCCTATCAAAGTTGATAGTGTGCATACAAGTCCAGACGGTTTCCCATCTTTTTAATAGAACACACGTTTGGACAGCCTGTTGTGTGTTTAAGAACATAATGCAATGAATAAGAGAATCTGGTACAAGGCTGATTCTGTCCACATTCTTCTTATCCGACATTGAGCCACTACAAATCGGTGTACCTATCGTGTCCAAAAAGCTTTAGACGAAACTACAAAAGAATTGTTTGTAAACCGAACATGCTTTTGAATTTTTTTGTTACCACGTTAAGGATGAATAAACTAATACTCATCCGAAAAGCTTAATCTAATGGATTAGGTAAATTTAATTCATTTATGAGTATCTCAACCATCCTATTTACTTGTAGGTTAGAAAATTGCAACAAAATCCAAAAGTGAAAATCATACCAAATGAGGATGAATTTGAACGCATGACCCCGCTCTGATATCATATTAGAAATGAGAATGAGGACGGTAATAGTTTCTACTTCATTAATTTCTCAATAGTACAGACCTCCAATAAATACAGAAAATAAAATAGCACAAGTTAACCTATCTAACTTATGAGTTAGAAGTAAAACTAATTAGTAACAAATACATGTATCTTAATAATATTACCACAAAACTACAAGTATAATGCCCCAACATAACTAAAGCAGCACAAGCCAATAAAAATCGAAACAGTAAACAGTCAGTTGAAATTTTTCTGCCAAAACGAGCATAGTTAAGTGGTAATTATCGTGAGTTCAAACTTCCATTCCACGTGTCATATCAACTAGTAGAAGGCTGTCCACATTCTTCTTCTTTAGCATTGAGCCACTACAAATTAGTACATCTCGTGTCCAAGTATTGATAGAATGAGTGATTTTGAAAAAAGAGATTTAAGTATAATTGATTTTTCAAAATCACCCCGAAGTATTTAAAACTTCTTAAAATCAATTTCTTAATTTGCCATTTGCCAAACATGATCCATTGGATTTTGACAAAGACAAAAGTGAGGTTGATATTATTACCACAAAAGAATTGTTTGTAAACTAAGATGCTTTTGAAAATTGATGTTCATATTATTACCACAGAACTGTAACACCACAATTAAACTAAAGCAGCTATAAGCAAACAAAAACCGAAACAGTAAACAGAAAACAGACGGCTGTAACTTTTCCCAATTTTAAATGAAGCATAAGCATCGCCAAAGGGAATAATATTACATTTGCTTGCCGCGATTTCACCATTAGCTAAAGGGCATTTAAGGAGGTCTAGTAATGATGTTTCGTTTATGAGAAATTAAAAGAAAGAACTAAAGAGGAAAAGGAAACAACCTACGTTTTATTTTCCCAAATAGGAAAATAAACTTACCCGTTTAGCATGACCAGACCTATTCCAGTGAAGTCGAAGAGGCCGACCTTGGTCACTAAGCAGAAGAACCCAAGCACCAGATCCCATCTCGCAGTAGGGAACGGACTGGTCCAAAGCAAGGACCAAAGGTCGCTTAGTGGAGCCTGGCGGGACCGCTATCTACCCCATTGAGCGCTAGAAATACACCACCGCACCGCAAGTCCAAGTATGGAATCTGTCTGACGCTGATCTGTTGAGCTCGGATTATTACTGTCTTGGGCGTCGGAGTGGTTACCTCCCTGCAGGTACCCCAGGAATCGTTCCAAGTACAGTCGGACGACCTCTCAAGTTGTCTTCAAAGCCTTGGCAGATTTTCGCATCAACAGTTGGCACCGTCTGTAGGAACCGCTGTCATAGCCAGATCAACTAGATCGCTCAGCTGCTAGTCATGATTAAAGGTTCTCAAACATCAAGTAATCGAAAGCCAAAAGACCTGAAAGCTTGGCCAATCGCATCTAAGCCACTAGCAGGTCGGAAGGCCAAAACCCGATCAGACTCCTAAAGGTCAAAATCTCGCCTCCAGGTCAAGGTGGTGTTCGACCCGCAAGAAGAAATGAATGCCAAGAGGGCCCAGATCACAGCCCTAACTAAGGCGTTATAGACAGCGAGAGTGTCGCCCCTGAGCAGGAAGTCCAACGCGATCCCAAAAGAGGAAAAACAAAAACCACTAGAGCAGACTAGGAGAGGTCAGTAGGGGCAAACCTATCAAAGATCATCCTAGGGGGGAACGACCACCCTCGGGGGCGTGAGGACAAGTGCACCCGTCTTTTCTCACTGAACGAGCGAGATCTCCGCAAAGTTCTAAAAATATTTTACGAAGAAAGACGACCCCCAAACAAGGTCGGAGTCGGTCAACAATGAGAACCTACTGCAGCAGTTTGAACAACTCTGGATAGAACTCAAGAACGACCTCCGAAAGGCCCAGAGGAAGCCAGTCTTAGACGACGACAAGCTCGACGAGCCGCCCTTCACCCTACCTATCTTAACTGCACCGATCTCATCCAAAGGGAAGCTCCCAAGCTACGACAAGTATGATGGGTCAGCCGACTCGGTGGTTTATGTGGAAACCTATGAGTCACTGATGGACTTTCATGCCTACCCCGACTCAATGAAGTATAGGGCGTTCTCTGTAACTTTACAAGGTTCCGCGAGGAAATAGTACCGGCAGCTATTGTCTCACTCTATCTCCTCCTAGAAGCAACTCCGCAAAGCCTTTGTAGCCCAGTTTGCAATTCAGTAGGAGACCCAGCATTCAGCCCAGTACTTGCTCACAATAAGGCAAAAGATGAAGGAGAGCTTGAGGGACTACGTGAGGAGGTTCCTCACCACGCAAATCACAGTCTCGTGCAACGAGGAGTTCGCCTGCTTAGCGTTCGCCTCAGGGATTCACCACGAACAGCTAAAGTGGTCGTTCGTTAAGAAGCCTGAATTCACCATCAAAGTTAGCATCGAGCGAGCTAGAAAGTTCATGCAAGCCAGTGAGCCCATTCAGTCAAGGGAGGATCTGCCAAAAGCTAGCCCGACACGCAAAAGAAGAGGTCGGGATAGCTCCAAAAGGTCGTCGTAGTGCCAGCGATAGTATGATCTCGACTCTCGACAGAAGCAGGATCAAAAGTGCTGTCAACCTGAGCGGTATGATCGCTTCACACCCTTGAACGTCCCAATGGCTGAAATCCTCGCCAACATACAAGATTCGAAGCTCAACCTAATCACCGAGTCCAACCCCATGCACTGAGACCCTGAAAAGGTGAACAGGTAGAAGTTCTGTCATTTTCACAAGGATCACGATCACGACACCTCTAACTGCTACGACTTGAAGAGGCAAATTGAGGGCCTCATCCAAAAGGGATACTTCAAGAATTACGTGGGGCGAGCTCCCAATGGAGGAGGAAGTGGAGCCAACAGCTCGGGAGGAGAAAGGACGGAAAGAGAAATGACACATCTCCCCCAAAGCATGTAGACCGACATGCCGTGATCAACATGATCTTCAGAGGACCAAGTGGGGGCAGACAGGGAACAAGTGCAAGGCGCTGGCGCGTCGTGCCCTACCATATCACATTTTGGATGAAGACATGAGGGACTGCATAACCCTCACAATGATGCTTTAGTCATCGAAGCTCAGATCGACAACGTGACAGTTAGGTGCATACTAATCAATGGAGGTGCCTCTGGAAACATTTTATCATTTTCTACTCACACCGCTTTGGGATGGGAGCGAGGTCAGCTTAGACCGAGCCCCACTCCACTGGTTGGTTTTGCAGTGCAACCGGTTAGGTCTGAAGGATGCATAGAACTCTTCATAACTCTGGGAGAAGGGGAGCACCAGATCTGAAGGATGGCAAAATTTGTGGTGGTCGAAGCCAGGTCGGCGTACAACGCAATATTTGGCCGACCTGTCATCCACGACCTACAAGCTGTGCCATCTACACTACATCAAGCAATGAAGTACCTAACTCCCAAGGAAGTGGGGACGATACGAGGCGAGTAGAAAGTCTCAAGGGAATGTTACATGGTAGCCCTCAAACCCATTTGCAACGCAATCACCAGGGGCCCCGAGCTCCAGGCAGACAAGTCACTTGATGAGCAGAGCAGGGAGAGCCCGCGAAAGACCTGGAGCTTGTCCCGTTGCTCGGCCCAAAGAAGTGCGCAAGCATCGGCACAAAGCTGGGGGCCACCGAGAAGGAAGACCTCGTCTAGTTCTTGAAAAACAATACCTACGTGTTCGCCTGGTCGCACGAGGCATGCTTGGGATCGATCCAAGCATTATGGTGCACCGCCTTAATATAGACCCTTCTGTGCGACCTGTGAAACAAAAACGACGACTTGTAAACGCTGAAAGAAGCGTAACTATTGTAGAAGAAGTTCAAAAACTTTTAAAAGCTGAATATATCAAAGAAGTTAATTACCCTGTGTGGTTCTTGAATGTAGTGTTAGTAAAAAAATCAAATGTAAAATGGAGAATGTGCGTAGACTTCACTGACTTAAACAGGGCGTGCCCAAAAGATAGCTTCCCCCTCTCCAAGATCAACCAGCTGGTCGACGCGACAGCAGGGCAAGAGCTCCTGAGCTTCATGGACACCCACTCAGGGTATAAACACCCCCGACCAAGAGCACACCTCGTTCATCACCGACCAGGGGCTCTACTGCTATAAAGTTATGCCTTTTGGGCTAAAGAACGCTGGAGCGACCTACCAGTGTGTGGTCAAAAAGATGTTTGCCGACAAGATAGGTCGGAACATGGAAGTATGTGTGGACGATATGCTTATAAAGAGTAAGGAGACGACCTCCCACGTTGCCGACCTGACAGAGACTTTCGAAGTCTTCCGAAAGTACCAGATGAAGCTTAACCCGGAGAAAGAGAGAACGCTTCAAATGGATCCCAGAATGTCAAGTGGCTTTCGACGAGCACAAGGGCTATTTGAGCTCGGCACCGCTATTATCAAAGCCACTGCCAGACGAAGAGCTCACCATGTACCTCGCAGTGTCAGAAAGTGTGGTAAGCTCGACACTAGTAAGACAGAACGATGGCTGCCAAAGCCCTGTGTATTACATGAGCAAGGCCATGACGGACATCTAAACTCGTTATCCGCAGGTGGAGAAGTTAGTGATGGCGCTAACTATTGCAGCACGACGTCTCTGACCTTACTTCCAAGCTCACAAGGCAAAGGTTTCACTAACTTTCCCCTGAAATAGGTCTTCCAGAAGCCTAAGACTTTAGGAAGGCTCGTGAAGTGGACCCTTGAGTTGAGTGAGTACGACATAAGCTTTAAACCAAGAGCTGAGATGAAGGGCCAAGCGGTGGCTGATTTCATCCCAGAGCTTACTCCACTCCCCAGCTCGGGTAAAGAGAACTTAGGCATATGGGTCCTCCACGTCGATAGATCCTCAAACGAGAAAGCTAGTGGGGTCGGAGTCCTCCTCTAGGCGCCCAGCGGAGATCGGTTCGAGTACGCGGTAAGGTTCAACTTCCCCACCTTGAACAATGAAGCAGAATATGAAGCATTTATAGCAGGCCTGCGCATAGTTGAAGCCATGGGGCTACGTGCTTAGACATACGGAGTGACTAGTAGCTCGTGGTTAATCAGATCATCGAGGAGTATCAAGCTAAGGATAGCATGATGGAGAAGTACTTGCGCAAGGCGCACAAGCTGCTAGCTCGGCTGTAGGAGTACATCATAGAGCGGGTACCCCTGGCCGAAAACGCTAACTCTGACGCCCTGGCAAAGCTGGCATCTTCCTACCCGACCAAGCTACCAATGTCAGTCCCAGTTGAAATTTTTGAAGCACCATCTGTTCAAGAACTAGAAGCGATGAGCGTAGAAACTGTGGTCCTGACCTAGATGGATCCTATAAAAGCCTTCCTCCGAGGAGAAGAACTACTAGAACAGGTCTCAAGAAGATGCGACGCAAG
>NW_019104506.1:1640804-1679566 GCF_001995035.1 Momordica charantia
TGAATTGACCTCATTGGACCCATCCTACCTAGAAAAGGCCAAATGAAATTTTCTGTGGTGACCGTGGACTACTTCACCAAGTGAGCAGAGGCAAAGCCATTAGCCACCATAACCGAAGCTAAGATCACGAAATTCGTGTGGACAAACCTCACGCTATCATATCCGATAATAGAAAGCAGTTCGACAATCCTAAGTTCAATAACTTGTGCGCACAGCTCGGGATAAAGCACGTCAGCTCTTCTCAGCTCATCCGCAAGCCAATGGCCAAGTGGAAGCCATCAACAACATCATTAAGCGCAACCTAAAGCTAAGGTTAGAGGATCGCAAAGGCAGATGGGTCGAAGAGTTGCCCGAGGTGTTATGGTTCTACAGGACGACCACGCAGAACTCCTCTGGAGAAACTCCATTAGCCTTAGCCAATGTCCGAGGTGTTCAGTTCGAGTTGAACCGACCAAAAATTCATTTAACCCGTGAACCGAACTGAATTTTGGTTCTTAAAAAAATCAACCAACCCAACCCGAAAAAAATTCTAACCATAGTTTGGGTTGGATTTTTCGGATTGCTCGGGTCACCGAATTTTTTAAACACCCCTACCAATTATTTCCCGTAGGTTGGTGAGAATTTATTGGGGGACAACTGCAAATATGGAAAAAACATCCAAAGTCAAATATTATATTTTTAATTCCATCGTGGTTTTGATTAAAAAAAAAAAGGTGGAGTGGAATAATTATGAAATATTGGCTTTAATTGGAAAAGTAACCAGAGTTGAGAAAAGAATGAAATTGAAATTCAATTCCATTTATTTGGTGAAAGTATCAGAGTCTCAATTTTACAAAAATATCAATAAAATATCACTCGATATTTATGTAAAACTAAAGAGAACTTAACAAATTGTAAAAAAATATCTAAACAAATAAACAATTTACTATTTGTAAATAAGTTAAAAATAATTAATATTAATATTAGGTATATATTATTGACATTTTGTTGATATTTTTCATATTTTATCGATTTATTTTACTATAATGAAAATGTCGATTTACTCGTCGTGTCAATGTCGAATCCATAAATATATGAATATTTAATGGAAATGTCGTGTCATTGGTGATATATACACAAATTTATTTTAAATGAATATTCAATGGTCATAAAGTGCAATATATCATAATGTCAACTCCAATGATCAATAACAATTCCAAATTGTTTCAAAAAAATAAAAATAACAATAACAATTTCAAATATCTTCTAAAATTATGGAATAAAATGAGGCATCACAAGTCACGAAACAATGAGAAAATACGAGATTGAACAAAATATAAATTAAAATATAAATTTGAAATTTGAAAAATTGAAAAACACAATTTTAGAAATTAACATAAATTTAGAAAATAAGAACAATTTCTCTCCAATTTCTCTTGAAAATTCAACAAAGTTTTCCACCAAAGAAGTAGAAAATAGACATATGAGATATTGAGAATTAAGCACATGGATATGATCAACTTGACACTCGGAGACACTAAACAAATGAAAGAAATTGACACATGGGATTAGGGTTATTTAGATCTTCCATATTTTGACACCTAGTTGGGCATCTAATTTGGATAATGTTCATAATAAAATAAACATTATTATTGAATTAAAAGTAATTACACCATTAGAATTGCAGCCGCACAAATTCGATACAATCAAGAACACGTAGGTAGAGATCGAAAACAATAACATTAATAAAGAAAGAAATTTTAGAAATAAAACAAACAAATAAAAATCCTTTTGTTTTATATTATTTTTATTTTTTGCATAAAAGAAAATGAAAAATTCGAACTAGAGCCATGGGAAAATGACATAGATAACCTAAAAAAGTTTTTAGTTGGCTCAATTGACTTCAATTATAAAAATTGACTCAACTGACCCAATTTTAACTTTTCTGACATTTCAGAGAGTATGTAATTACAAATATACCCTCGAATTTCAAGGCCACAACCACGACCGTGGTATGACCATAAATTTGGACAAAATGTAAAGTACATCTAATTCACGGCCGTGGTCTTAACTTTCAAGGTCATGGTAAAGCAAACAATTTAACCACGGTCAAACCTTGCCCATTAGTTGTCTTTCATGAACACCACGGCCGTGGTGTTATTTTCAAAGCCATGGTCAAGCTAACAATGAGCTAGGTTATTTTCATGGCCATGGTCAAGCTAACAACGAACTAGGTTATTTTCATGGTCATGGTCAAGCTAACAATGGACTAGGTTTTCATGGCCATGGTCAAGCTAACAATGGGCTAGGTTATTTTCATGGCCATGGTCAAGCTAAGAATGAGCTAGGTTTTCGTGGCCACAGTTAGTGTTAGCTTGACCATGGCCATGAAAATAACCTAGCTCATTGTTAGCTTAACCATGGCAGTGAAAAATAGTACCACGGTCGTGGTGTTCATGAAAGATAACTAATTGGCTAGGTTTGACCGTGGTTAAATTGTTTGTTTTACCATGGCCTTGAAAGTTAAGACCGCAGCCGTGAATTAGATGTATTTTACGTTATGTCCAAATTCATGGTCGTACCATGACCATGGTTGTGGCCTTGAAATTCGACAGAATCAATATCCTCGTTCAATTTGCACGGGGATTGAAATTCGACAGAATCAAATTCACGGTCGTACCACAACCATGATCGTACCACAGGCATTGACTTACGTAACTTTTGACCCACAACAATACATAAAAGTTCAGAAATTTCATTCACTCCAACTACATACATCATATTCTAGACGAATCGAAAACAATATTATGAACCAATAAAAAACTAACCTCGTCCAAGATATCAAAGATGAAAAATTGACTTCCTTTAAGGTATTCAAGTTGAAAATTGTTGGAAAAGGCGTGAAAGTTCTTCAAAAAAATGTGAAAGATGTGCATGAGGACGATAAGTATTGAAACATACTTTTATTCTCTGCAATATGTGCGAATGTGTGGGTATATATTAAATGATAGTACAAAAAATTGGTGGGAAATTAATAAGTTCGTGGTACTTTAATAAATTCATGACCATGAATCAAGTGGAACTCGCCCATGGTTTTAATTACATCAACCTACATGATTCCTTGCCTGATTCGTTGTAGTTTAATTAATTCAGGGATATATTCGTAATTACATACCATTTGAAATGTCAGAAAAGTTAAAATTGGGTCAGTTGAGTCAATTTTTATAATTGAGGTCAATTGAGAAAACTAGAAACTTTATGATCTATGTCATTTTCCCAGAGACACCCTCTTAGCAACACCCAATTTGGGGCTCTTCAGAATGTAATACTAAATCGAAAACACATATTTACCCGCGTAGCTCTCCTCGATAATGTAAATGGGTTGGTTTCTAAACCCCAAATCCAGCTCAAGAACGCAGAAATGACAGCAACAAGATGCTTGGAAACAGACTATTGGTCTCTAAGGATATCGGTTGCAGGTGCAGCTATCGTCGAAGCCAATTCCGATAGGGATTGTCGAGAAAGAGAAGGTTGAATCGGCGATTCCAGGAGGCGAGATTTGGCTAGAGGGGAAAGGGTCGGATTGTTTCTTGGGGAAATTGAGGCGCCATGGGTCGAGCTCGAAGAAGTGGCCGATCATGGAGAGGCCGTCCTGAGCCAGATGATGAGGAGAGGGATTTTGGGGAGAGGGGAAATTGAGGCTTGGGCTTCGGGACACTATTTGCCGATCAAACCGCAGCAGGAAATGCTATTCGGGYAGTAGTGGATCAGGGTATGCAACGAGCGGAAGTCATGATAAAGGGCCCAGGTCTCGGAAGAGATGCARCATTAAGAGCTATTCGTAGAAGCGATATACTCTTAAGTTTCATACTGGATGTAACCCCTATGCCACATAATGGCTGTAGGCACCCTAAAAAACGACGTGTGTAAAAATAAACATTGAAGAGAAATTTCAAGAGAAATAAATAATTCAATGATTTGATCAAAAAAATATTACTATGGTTCGAGAGAAAATAAGAGTATTAACTAGGACACTAAAGTGGAAGTGTGTTGAATCAAGAGCAGACAGTAAGCGTCTTTCTTATGGACGCTTTAAGGACAACGGTACCTCTCGTGCCTCGAATATCTCCACAATAGTAATTTCAAGGCGCACCCGGGCGACAGGCAAGGCTATTTCGCCGAGGTACCCTGCAAGGTGTCCAAGCGAGCACCTTCAATCGAGCGCTCACCCTAACATGTCTTAGTGCACCTCTTGCTTGAGGCAAGGCGATCTGCCTCATTTTATTATTATTTTTATTTTATCTTTTAAGGTTAAGAAACTATTCTATCTCTCTACCTCACAAAAGAAATACCCAAACTCTAATTTCTCACTCTTTGCCTGTTGACTTTCACCCTCAACTCACTCACCTGCGGTCTTTGACCATCGTTGTCGCCGCCTCCTCCTCCTCCAACATTCACTCTCGCTCGAAGGTTTCTTTTTTTATTTTTTTATTCTTTTATCTTATGTATTCCTTTTCACCTATTTCATTTCACACCAATGCCAATGGTGGTTAGTGATGATGATGACGACACCGAAGAAGAAGAATTAGAAAAAGAAGATTGTGAGGATGTCCAAGATGAAGAGAATTTAGATTTAGATGAGGATGATGATATTTGATCACTTACCTTTACTTTTATTCTATTCCAGACTCCAGTATTTCTTCATGTTACTTGTCTTTGTTGGGAACTAATAGAATTTGGTTGTTTTATGTATCTTGTTGACATTTACCATGGCACTATTTTGGTATTGAGTCTTTAGACTATGTTTACTATATAAATTTATGCACTATATATAATTTTATTTATTTATTAAGGTGCGCTTCGCTTCAATCAAGCATCACCTCTCACCTCAAGACGATCAAAGGACTTATCGCCTTGCGCCTAAAAAACACTGCTAAAAAATACCTCTAACCTCCTGAATTAATCCAAAAAACCATAGTCATTATTAATAGATACCAAACTTCATTTGCAGCAATACTTTACGTGACACTGTCTAAAATCACACAATAAAAGGTATAATCCCGTACTCTTGTATCTTTTGGTCTTTCAAAGCTTCCTAGGGACTTCTAGTATTTGTGAGAAAGCACCTGTCACCAAGCAACAAAACAAACATACTATAGAAATCTATGTTTGAAGACTACACTACTGTAAATTTGACATTACATAACATTTAAGAAAACGTCATGAATAGATAAGGAAATTAGAGCAAACATGACGCTTGAAGGCATTAATAAGAAAAATGTATCAAACTCCTAGGCTCACCCAAACCAACTTCTAAATACAGTTCAGACCATGAACTCATTCCTCCATTTGCTTTAACCTTCGAAAACATAAAATATTCCAACTAAATAAAAAAGTAATGAACTTTATAATATGCTAATGGAACGCTTGAAGGCCTGCCAACGAACTGAATACTGCAGAATGAAAGACAAACCAAATATTGGCAAGAGATTAAAAGAACTTATACCTATATATTACCAAAAAGGTATATATTATTGACCAAACCATTAACTGGCAGATTTCTTGACCAAACTAGATTTATTGAGATGGCTATCACTTTGTTCGAAAAAAAAATCACCCTCACATCTTTGGAGGATCGATCTGTTCTATCCCATCATCAACTACTCCTGTAAGTTGAGGTTAATGATGTTAGACTAAAAACATAAATATTTGAAACTATGCTATTTTTACAATTCCTTTTTATGTAAGAGAAGATTTCGACAAAAGTTTTACCTGATTGGGATCAACCACCATAGTCTCTAAATTGGGGCAATTCTGCAAAAATGCAAATGTAGCGATTGGATTGGGACAATGCTGCAAAAATGCAAATGTAGTGATTGGCAACTCTATCACTATCATCTTCTTGTTCTCCTTTGTTTTCAACTTCAAATGTCTCAAATTATGAAAAGAAAATACGTCTAAAGGAGCGGCCATATTAATCACCTTGTAAACAAATAAGTAAAGAAGTTAATAAGGATTAGGAAGTATACTAAGAAAAAATGAAGGATCAAGAAATTTGAGATACCTCCATTGCATTCAAAGGCAATGTGAAAGACCTTGCCTTATGTAACTGTCTAAGCAACCGAGAGAAATTTTGTATACACATTTTCTTGTGCGAGCCTTCAAAATTACAGTCTTCAAAAGACCTTGCCTTTGTGTATGCATGCAAATTTTGAAGCAGACTTGAGAGTGGGTAAGACATTGCCAAACTTAAGAGTTTTGAGACTTGGTGCAAATAACTCAACTTGTGGAAGAAGCACATAATTCCAAATTCTCAAGTTTTGGAGCAGAAATAGTAGCACTGTCAAAAAGATAATTAACCAAAACCAAAGATTCCAAATTTGGACAACCAGAGAACATCTCAATTTCATTGTATTTACGGTCATACCGATCCCCCCAATCACATTCAATCTCTAAAATTCTCAACGATGCTGATTTCAAGGCTCCACAGTCATCAACGAACCCACATTTAATCTTCAGCACAAGGAGTGATGAACATGTTGATAAACCACATGGCCAATTATAGTAAATAGTTTTATAGGTACTGATGCAAAGTTCTTGAACCACGTGACTAGCGTAGCATATCAACCATTCTATTAACGACACCGTATCGTCAGAATCCCTTGAGCAAGAGAAATTCAATGTTATAATATTTTTGCATCCATGTTCAGATAAAACTCTCAAGATGAAGCGCTCAAACGATGGTTCTTTTGGATTAGAAGCACTGCTATTTCTGATTGACTGTTTAAATGGGTAGGAGTCGAAATCAAAGTTGAGTGTGGGAATGTCAGTCCAAAGGGTCTTCCATCTTTTTGATAGAACACAAGTCTGCACAACTTGCCTTGTATTTAACAAGGATAGAATGGAATGGAGAAGAGAATCTGGTAGGAGGCTGATTCTGTCGAGACCCGTCTTCTTCTTCTTCTTCGACGACATTGAATGGAGAATTCAGAGACTCCAAACTTTAAATACAACTAGATATAGCATATATAACAGAGATGCGAAACACTTGTTAATTTACCCACTAATTTTTATCACTTTTTTTTCTTGAAAAAGAGCTTAAATAACACTAAAAATAATGACAATAGGAACTTTGCTCAACGATAATGGACAGCTATCTCTAGCCAAGAGGTAAAAGTTCAAAATTTCCACACACTCGTTGCACTAAAAAACATTAATAAATAATGAATTATGTTAAATGGCCAAAAGTTTGAGAACTTTTTTTTCTTGGAGCGGAGGTTTGCTCCCTATTGGGGCACTCGCAGCCATCCCAAAACTTGGACCCAGGGTTTTTGTCGTTAAGCCAACAAGAAAGTAAATTCGAACATAAACCTCTAAACTAGTACTCAAAGACTCCAAGTCCTTGCGAATTGGAGTGACTATTAAGTCTCAAAAGTTTGAGAAATTTAAAAAAGTAGGGAAAAGGGAAAGTTTGAAAGGAAAAAAGAATCATAGAAAGAAGAAAAAGAGGAAAAGTACAAAGATACAGAGATGAAAAGGATGCTAAAACCTACACTCCAAAAACCCTTAACCCTAATCTAAAAACCATTTGTTTCCAAAGACTCAAGAGAAACCCTAACATTGCAATGGCCTCAATTAACTACGATTTCTTCAAATATTTCATAATTTATTCAAGATTGCTTCTTGACCCGAGGAAGAAGGCTAACAGTGCTCGAACATTGCTCTCTGGGCAATATGGTTTATTTTCTTGAATATCTCTGCCCCTCTTTTCCTTTTTCTTTTTTTTTCATAAAATGTTTTTAGAAAAGCAAGTAAATAAAAATAGAAAGATAGATTAAGAGGAGCATAATGCACATACCTTGAAACTTTGAGAGCACAACAAATGGTGAGGACGACCAGAGAATGAGCGGGAGAAAGATCAGGAAGGAACGGTTCCTTTTCTTTTATGTAAAAAGAAAGAAAGTAAATAAAATAAAAGGATTTTTATTTATTTTATTTTTAAAATTTCTTCAGTTATTAATGTTATTGTTCGATATCTTCCTTGCGGATAATTTTAAAATTTCTCAATTAATGGTTAATCAATAATTCAAATCATTATCTGCAAAAAAAAATAATAATAATTCAAATCATTATTGTCTTATTTTAAAATTAATAATAATCAACAATGTTTTTTCCATAGCATCAATTGCAATCATGACAAAAAAATATATAATCTTCACGTATGTTGTACTAAAAAAAATATTAAAAAATATAATAATAATAAAATTAAAAATAAAAAGAAGAAGAGGCCCCCATAAAAACTCTTTAATAGGTCAGTTTATAAACCATATTTCACAAATATTAAAAGTTTTCGAATTCTTACCTATTTTGATTTTCCAAGATTATTACTGTTTTATTTGATTACATGTTTTTTATTTATTTAAATGATTAGATTTGATTTTTAACTTTTTTTTCCTATTTCGATTTCAAATCTTTTTATCTGATACCCAAACTAAACAAATCTAATATTTTTCTGGTATCACAATTAATACTAAATCCTTAGTTTTGTAATCAAAATTAAAAAAATTCCTCTCTCACCGATTTTTTTTACTGTGATTGATGATTTCTCACGAAAATTGTGGGTTTTTACCCTTAAGCACAAAAATGAAGTTTTACTATGTATTTGTGTAGACGGGAAGAAAAATTAAGATACTCAGAACTACTAACAAGGGTCGGATTTCAAAAAGCTGTGCAAAAGCTGGGGAATTGAAAGACATCTTACCTAGCAAATGCAATCCAATACAATTACAAGATAAACCTATATGATAAATATAAAATATATCCAACTATTAAGTTCCTATAAGTACAAAAAATGGTACGCAGTGCTGTAATTCCTTTGCTGACAACCCACGACAAACAAACAGATTTGATGACACATTAATTTACGATAGATTTGCTATTGCCTTCCGATCGGCGACTAAACAAACCTCGGGATAAACGGAGTGTTCGGTCAACGGGCGGCAGACGACGAAGAAGAAACTATGATAGTTTTCTCCGACGACGAAGAAGAAGCTCGAATGGATGGAAACAATGACATTTGTGGGAGGAGAGCAAACGAGAAAGGAAGAAGAAACGACGAAAGAAGGATGATTTTTTGGAAAATCTACAATAATGGAGGATTTTGGGAATTTGTGTTGTATTTTGGGACTTGGTAATTTTTATTTTTGGAAAGTCTAATTAAGTATAAAATAAGAGATTTAAAATTTAACATTCAAAATAACCAATTTTAAATTTCAAAAAATAATTAATATTTAGGTGTAAACATAAAAGGATATAATGGTAAATTGATGATACTATCTTAAATAAGATTATTTTAGGACAAAAGTGTAAATTTTATACATTAAATTCTTTTTATATAATTATAGTGTCTAAATAGGTTATCAATATACTAATAAAAAAAATTACTTTTTATATAATTATAGTGTAAATATGTCCCAGATCAGGGAGAGAACTGTAGTTGTGGTGGAATGAAATAAAGAGGGGAGCATTTTATAAGAGGCGCTCTCCTCCCCTTCCATGAATCTTGGGAGAGGCGCTCCCTTTCACTCGAGCGTGATTTTTCTTGTCCTTCCTTCCTACTTTATTTTAAATTTTTATTATTATTTGAATTTTTTTATTTTGATTAAACTTACCGTACCTTTCTTTTCAAATTTAATTACAAAATTTTAATTTTATCCGCACAATTTCACTAAATCCTCAAATGTCGTTTTTTTATTAATTAAATTATTTGTCCTAGTTCAAGAATTATAACTATTTGTATATAATAAAATTTTATATTTCAAATTTTCTAAAATTATTTCATCGTCTATATCCTATTTAATTTGTAACTAAATCTGAGATTGAATTACGAAGTATAAATATAACCCTTTGCAAAAAATTATAAATATAACATAATTCAAGAACATTGAACTTCAATTTCTAGTTCAATTATTTCCATAAATCTTCTTCAACATTTTCATCGGCTTCAACACATTTTCATAAGTAAATTATTCATATTTTTTCATACGATGCGTTAAAGTGATCAATATATCTTAATTAAGCTACAATTAAAATTTTATTTACTAATTCAAATAATATCCATCAATTTTCAAAATTTTCGTAATTTTTTTCAAAATATCCGTCGACATCGACATTTCTGTAAAATTGAGACCTCAACATTTCTGTAAAATTGAGACATCGACATCGACATTTTAAACATTGGCTAGAAATATATATATAGGTAGATTTTTAATTTTAATCATAATTTAAAAAATAAAAAATATCAAGAAGTATTATTCTATTCATTGTCATTTACAATATGAAATATATCCCCGCACTTATTATAGTATACATGTAATAAAGGTTGGATACAGATTCCAAGTTGTAATAATAAATTGCACCAAAAGAAAAAACGTTGTTGAAAACAGTGAAGATATACTTTCACCGACCCAACTATGCCTTCTCGTCTTGCGCTGCCATCCATGCATTTTGGCACTTTTCATAAACCACTGCATTGCTCTCTCTCAGGATATAAATGTTGCCGGTTGGGATTATGGAGCCAAAACAGGAAACACATGTCACATGTCCTATTAAGAAAATGATTTTTCAACACTATTACCAATTCCGATCGAGTGTAGGATATTGTTGTATTACAATATTGTTTCCCTAGAATGAGGATATTTGGCCTCTTAGAGTCTTCATGTTAAGCTTTCATTTGTACAGAATCCAAATAAAAGAGATTTGTGAAAATGATTCTATATCCCGTGGGTTTAGTGAGTGTTTTTCATTCCTGTACCTAAGTATAATGCGTTATAATATTTAGAAGCTAGATGACTTTTGTTGGGAGGTCTAGAGGATATTTTTTGGAAGAGTTTTGTATTCTAATCCTTAAACAATTATCAGTGAATTACCACATCTGAGTGGAAGACTGGACGTAACTTTTATAGTGAACCAGTATAATTTGTTGTGTCGTTATTCTTGTGCTTTTACCGTTTTCTTTCTATTTTCATATATTTTGGTTGTGTTTGGATATTTATGTTAAAGGGGAAATTATTCAAGGTCTTGAATTTCCCAACACTGCGTTCAAAACTCTTCCGAAGTACCAAGTTTCTCTTGTTAACTTCCCCTCAAAATTGACCTTTTAATTCTGATCCTTTCAACAATGTCCAACAAGAATGACGTAGACAGAATCAGCCTTGTACCAGATTCCCTTCTTCACGGCATTCTCTCATTCTTGAACACAAAACAGGTTGTGCAAAATTGTGTTCTTTCAAAACGGTGGAAAACTCTTTGGATTGATATACCCACTCTCAACTTTGATTTCCCCTCCTACCCATTTAAAAAAATGCTCAATTTTTGACTCCTGCCACCCAAAAGGAAGATCCTTTCGGAACTTCTTCATCTTTAGAGTTTTATCTCAACCTCGTACCAAATATATTCAAAAATTGAGTTACGCTTACCTGACATCTGACGAAGGGGATCTCGTGATGACATTCTTAAGCTATTCGCAATGCAGAAGGGCTCAGGAACTTTCCTTTACGATCTATGATGCAGATGAAGCGGTATGGTCATGTTTGTTGGCTTTCAAATAGCTAACTGTACTCAACATTTCGTGTAGGTTTGTAGATAATTTGGCATCCTTGATTTTACCTTCTTTGAGAACTTTAGTCATTAAAAGGGTATCAGACCTTCTATGGGAAGAGGAGGACTACCATTATGGCTACGACGATTGTGAGGATGAGGACGAGAAGGAGGAAGATGTAGAATTAAATGAAGAGACATTCTTAGGTTGTCCAAATTTGGAATCTTTAGTTTTAATTGATCGTCTTTCGAACATTGCTTGTGTTTCTGCTCCGAAACTTGAGAATTTGGAGGTAAATAATTCTCTGCAGGATACCCATTAAGATTTCCAGAACTTGAGTTATGTGTCCCAAATCTCAAAAGTATCCAGTTTAACAATGTTTTACCTTGTGTAAAATAAATCTGCTTCTGACTTTTTGTGCATAGACAAAATATATATAGAAGTTGATGATTATGAATCCATTAGAGGCCCAAGTCGGCGACGGATGGAAGAAAATATCTCTCAGTTGCTTGGAGTTTTTCATAATGCAACTTCTATTATGCTGCCTCCCAATACGACACAGGTACTAAAAAGCTTCATGTTTTGCCTTTCTTTTTATGCATATTGTTCTACAATCGTCTAACTTGTGTATTTATTATTTCTGCTCACAAGGTTCTGTTTAAAGCTCCTTCTCTAAGCCAGTGTTGTTTTCGTAATTTGAGGCATTTGAAGTTCAAAACAGAGAGAGGACCAAGGAGATGATAGATATGCCAATTGGTCCAAACACAATCTCCAATTTCATAGAATGCCCCAATTTACAGACTTATGCGATTGATTCAAGAATAACTAAATCATTAAGTCAGCTGAATTTACAGAACAAATTTTAGTATTTTATCAGCTGCTGCTGCTTGAGGAAGGTAAGATTTTGGGCATATGATTAGGAGATATCAGAGCTTGAAGTTGCTGAATATGGCTGCCGAGGAGGATCTCCTTTTACAACTTTTATGTGATTTTTTATTTTCTACTTGTTGGGTTATGTTATTTCTTTTTATAATTTGATTATTTCCAGCATAAGAACATCTAATTAGTACAAATTTTTGTTACCCTATGGAATTTCTTTTTGGTTCTGTTACTTTCCTTCTTGTATTTGAATTCTAGACTACGAATACTCTTATTAATTATAAAGCTCTGTTACTCCTTTGTTCACTTTTTTTTTTAAGTACAATTCCTATTTTGTTTATATATTTACTCTTATATTTGAATTTAAGCATAGGAAGTTGTTTTATTATATAACCTTTTCATCTCATTAGCTAAAAAAAAAAAGAAAAAAAGATTTCGTAACCTCACAAAAAAAGAGGTGCGACTCTCAACTGTCTTACTATGCAATCAATTCTTAGTTGATCATGAATGTTAATATTTAGGTTAATCTCATGAGTACTGTTTTTTCTTACCTACAAATCTGCAGCCTTCTTCGATTTAAAAGAGACTTTGATATTCTAGAGAAACGAATAGTAAGACCCCTGCGTGTTCCATCTCCTCGGTCTCCTTCTCACCTTTTTGCTTTTGTTTTCCTTATGCTCCATTTTTGTATGTTTTTCTCCCTGTGTTCCCCATTCTGTGTGTTTTCTCTAACAACGGGTATCGTGCGAGTGCTACTACACCTCGTTAAGAGGCCACAACACAGGAATTGAGACCTCTACTTCGAAATGATCATTGCTACTTTGGCGACCAATGAAATAGGGTTTAGGGTAGATGCAACCTTTCAAGGTTATTTTTTGTTTTTCTCTTTTCCTATGATTATGTTATTTGATTATGCATTTATTTTGATTCAATAAATTTCTTATTATCTACTTGAGCAACCACTGTCACTTCTTTCCGTGAACTCCTCAAGTAGGGGGCATGGTAGTATATGGAGCAACGAAATATGGAAGAACAATTACAGATCTCGATCAAGGCCAAATCAAAAGCGGGCCACTTGGTCTAGCACGGTTAAAACACGAGGTTGAAGCAAGGGGCCGAAAGCCAAGCAACAACCTGAGTAACAGGTGAAAAACCGCTGGCCATAGCCAACGAGTTAGAAATCTACGAGAATTAAGGGCAGACAAAGTCGACTCCGCCAAAGTTAGAGCCTTAAGCAAATAAAGAAGCTTGAAGAGATTTAATTGGTAAATCCGACATAAGACCAACAAGGTAATAGGAAAAATCACAGAAACATAACAGATAATTTTCCAAAACGTGAAGCATCAACAGACAACTTGACCCACTCGTCCCTACTCCTTGTCGTTGTCGTCGTCCATATCGTCAGGGGCATCACATTCAGCCCTAAAACGCTCCTGAAGAAAGGAGTAATCGATGTCAGGGTGTTCATTGGAGACCTGATGGAAAGACTAGGAGACGCCACATTCCATGGCGGCATTCTGCAAATCGACATAGTCCTGGGTCTTCTTAAACTTCTCAGCCAAGAATTCAGAGTTGGAGAGTTGGGCATTGGCCTCGTCGAGCTTCCTCTACAGAGCAGCTAGGTCGTCTCGGGATCTCCTCCTTTCGGTCTCCAGGTCATGCTAAGCATTTGCCAGCAGGATGTAGCCTGGTCTAAAAAGGCAAGAGCTCAGTCCAGTTCATCTCAAGGAGCGTAGTGACGACAGAGATGGTTGATTTCATCAGCAACTCTACCAGAAAACACGACCAAGCGGTTAAAAACCTACTAAAGCCAATAGCGAACGTTAGGCTAAATGCGACATTGAATACCAAAAGGAAACTACGAGACTGACCTGGTGAAGATCACTGAGACAGGTATGGATGCTTTGTTGAGGGTTTGAGTAACCAAAACTCGACCCACTTGACGACTTTCCCAGTCCTTGCCAAAGGCTGAAAGCTCTCTCCAGATAGGCCTCCCCGTTGACATCGGCCCCATCCTTTCCAACAATGAACCCTAAGAAGTTGACTTGGTCTTGACAAAAACTACAATTTTTGAAGTTGGCATAAAGCTTTTCTTCTCTAAGTTTTAGTAAAATTGTCTTTGACATGCAAAATATGATCATTCAAGCTTTTTGAGTAAACAAGAATATCATCAAAGTATACAACAACAAATTTTCCAATGTATTCTCTCAAAACATGATTCATTAGCCTCATAACAGTACTTGGTGCATTAGTAAGGCCAAATGGCATGACAAGCCACTCATACAATCCAAACTTTGTTTTGAAAGCTGTTTTCCACTCATCTCCCACATGCATTCGAATTTGAAGGTAACCACTTTTAAGATCTATTTTTGAAAACAGATTAGCACCATGTAATTTATCTAACATGTCATCCAATCTAGGAATAGGATGTCGATACTTTACTGTGATTTTGTTGATGGCTCAACAATAAACACACATCCTCCATGTGCCATCTTTCTTGGGCACCAAAATTACCGGAACCGAGCAAGGACTCATACTTTCTCTAACATAACCTTTCTCCATGAGTTCTTCCACTTGCCTTTGAATCTCTTTGGTTTCGGTGGGATTGGTCCATAGGCAGCCATGTTTGGGAGAGTTGCACCAGGAATAAAGTCAATTTGATGTTCAATCCCTAAAAGAGGAAGTAAACCAGTATGTGCATCTTCTTGGGGAAACATGTCATTAAATTCCTGCAAAAGAGACTTAAATGCACTTGGCAAAACATCATGAGATTTTGGTTCAATTGCTAAACACATACCTTTGCACATAAGCACAAAATGTGGCTCTTGGGTTAACAACACATTTATCAATTCACTTTCTTACAATCAAACTTACATTCTTTCTTTTCAACTCATCTTTTTTTTTCTTGGCTTTTACTCTCATTTTGCCTTTCACTATTCTTTTTTTTTCACTAGTCTCACTTTTGCTCTCTTCTCTCCTCTCTTTTTCTTCAAATTCTTTTATTTTCTTCTCTAATTTCAAGTGGTCACAGTGTACTTCAAATGGAGACAACGGAAGTAAAGTAAATTTCTTTCCGTTCAAAGTAAAACTATACTTGTTCAACAGCCCATCATATGTGACCTCTTTATCATATTGCCATGGTCGGCCCAACAGTATATCCCCCGCATGCATAGGGACAACATCACAAAGGACTTCATCTTTGTATCTTCCCAAGGTAAAAGGAATAAGAGCTTGGGAGTTTACCTTTAGTTCTCCTTTGTTTGTCAACCATTGAAGTTTGTATGAGTTTGGATGTGGACGTGTAGCAAGTTGAAGTCTCTTAACAAGAAAACTACTTACCACATTTGTGCAACTTCCACTATCAATCACCAAGCTACATGGGTTTCTTTCAATTAAGCATCTTGTGTGAAACAAGTTTTCCCTTTGATCTTCAACTTTCTCTTCCTTGATTTGTACATTAAGTACCCTTCTTGTTATCAAGGATATGAAGTTACCTTCTTCAATATACTCTTCATCATGTTCTTCAAATTCTTCATCATGTTCTTTAAGACTTCAAGATTGCACTTCAAGGAAGACAAAAAGTTGTGTTAACTAAGTAAGGCAAACAAGAAAGGACCACATAAATTTTCAAGAAGAAAGAAGTGACATATCCATGGAAGAAAATCATAAAGCACCCACAAGGTAAGGAACAAGTTGTTGAAGCTTATCATTGGACTAACTTGATTCGTTTTGATGTAATATCATCCTTTTTAGTCTTCTTATGTTTGGACTTGGACAAATTCTTCGTTCTTTCCAAAAGTGCTTCCAAACCCAATCACTTGGTTTGTTAAAATTGTGTTTGGATTTATATTTCCTCCACTTGGTACTTTGAATTTGCATTCTCCAACACAACACTTTGTCTTCTATGACATGGAATTGTTTGAAAGACTTATTGAACAAGTATTCCACAATGCCTTTCAACTTAGGTTTCTTTTGTTCATGGTTACCTACACAACAAGGAACAAGTTAGTATATTCAAAATCAAGATATATTTTATACTTACCTTGTAATACAATCTTTAGATCATGAGTAGATGATAGGATAACTCTCGTTGGTTCCATCATAGCTTCCACCGTGACTTGTGTTCGACCATGCTTGATTTGAAGAGTTGGAACTTCCTGCAAAAATCTTAGAAAAGTAGAAAGACTAGGATAAAATATGTGAGCTTGATAGTAAGGGTCCTTATTGAATGATGCTATATGATTTGGCTTATATTGATAAATTGATTGGATCTTGCTCTTTTCCTCTTCTTTCTCCTTTGAATTCCTTTCTCGTAACTCCTCTCTTTCTTTCTTTTCTTTCAACTCACTTTCATCAACATCAGAATCTTTGTTATCTTGTTCAATAAATTCATCAACATGTGCTTTAGATTCTTCCTCAAATTTTGCATCATATTTCTCATAAGCATCATTAGAATCAACGACATCATTTCTTATCACCATGACTTCTTTATTGACACATTCTTTGCTCATGTGTCCAAACCCTTTGCACTTCCAACATTTAACAGAATTAGTCTCCTCCCTTACCTCCTTTGGAACTTCATTGTTTTTGGCATTGAAGCTCTCGGCCTTCACTCTGTTGGCAGCACCAAACTTCCCTTTTGGTTGCATAAATTCATTCCTTTTGGAATGCTCCTTTTCTGTCCTCAATTGATCTTCAATTTTGATAGCATGGTGATACATATCATCTAAGTAAGGTGATGAATTTCTATCAATAGGATGACAATTTCCATATTCAAACCTCTAAGAAATCTAAACATGGTATCTTCTTCTTCTTCTCGGATTTTTGTCTTATCCATTAAAATCTTCATCTCTTGATAGTATTCAGCAACACTTTTTGTTTCCTGCCTCAAAGCTTGCAATTTAGTTTTCAAATCATTTTTATAATGTTTGGGAGCATATCTCTTTCTCATGGCTTTTTTGAGTTCTTCCCAAGTTTCTATTGGATCCTCCTCTTTCCTTCTTTTCTCGGATTTGAGAAATTTATACCATTCATTATCATGATTAATGAATTCGGCAATGACAAGTCTAATCTTCTTATTCTCACTATATGTATAGTAATCAAACACATGCTCTATCTTCCTTTCCCATTGCAAGTAAGCCTCGGGGTCCGCCGTTCCACTAAACGGTGGAATGTTGAGTTTAACTTCGCCATCTATTTTCATTTACTATTTCCCATCTCCTCAGTTGTATATTGTTGACAAAGTTATTCCTTCCTCTTCCTCCAACTTGTCTTTCTTGGACATCGAAGTCAAACACGCATTTATCTTCTTGTAAGACTCGTTATTCTCTTTGTTGTTGTGCCCTTCTTTCTTGCCTATCCTCCTTCATCATATCCATCATACCTTTAATTGCTTGAAGAATCGTCATATTTGGATCTTGTACTTGTGGTACTCCATCCTATGCCATTTTGTTAGAATAATAATAATAATAATAATAAGGACCTTACCACTCACCTCACCAAGATTTCACTCAAGGACACTCGTGTTTATCACTCAATGGTAGGCTTTTGGTACTAGGTCGAAGATATAAGGGTTGACTTAAATTTTGGTGCAATCTTGCTTAAAGCTTGATATAACTAATTCAATGATCAACTCTCACAAACTAAGACTTAGAGTGACTCAATCTTAGAATCAAAACCTCGAGAATTGAACAAAACACTATCAATGATGAAAACTTTTCATGTGCCTCGAATCTTTGAATATTTTTTTTTCTTGCTATTGATTTTTTTTTCTATCTTTTGCTACTGTTTTTTTTTTCTTTTGCTTCTAATTCTTTTTTTTTTATGATGATCTGAGTGCAAAGATTAAAGAAATTCAAGACAAGTTGTAGTATGTCTTGTTACACTTTGTAAGAAACTACTTTCGAAAAAGAAAAATAGCAGAAGATAAAGTTACATAAAGTAAAGATATTTCACCTCTAGAGTCGGCCAAAGGATGTCAACCAATGCTCTGATACCAAATGATAAGTGCCAATGTTGCTCAGGTTTACAAAGCTAGAGGTCCTTCTAGGATCCTTGCAAACTCTCACAAAAACAACTAACTTACCGAATGATTGCAACCAAGAGTAAGGTTAGAATAAGATGAATCACTCTAAGATCAGACTTATAATCTACAATGGTCACTTCTAGATCCTAAGACGACTCACTCCAGAATTAGCTTGATCGAGACTAATCTAATGAATCGGTTTAACATCAAACCTAAAGCATGATTTGAAAGAAGCAACACCAAATGTGTTAAGGAACAAAAATTCTTGAATTTCAATCTGTTAAATCTGCGAAAACAAGGTGATTACAAGCCTTTAAATAGGCCAAAAAGTCGTTCAAGAAAGGAATATCAAAAGTCTTTCAAAATCCTACTTAATGCAAATTGAAGAAAATAACACATGCAAATTAAAACTTGATTGCACATCAAACTAGAAAACTAAATGCGAATCCAAAAACGTAGAATGACTTTAAATTGTTTTGGAAATCACATGTAGGAAGCGCTTCACATTTGGATGAGTTTTGACAAGCTTTAACCTACAAATTCCCAAGAGGTGCAATCTGCAAAGGCACCTATTCACAAATCTGCACATTTTTTTTGTCCTCCGTGCCATCTCTCAAAATAGACAACTTTTCCCGTGTCATCTTTGCTCCATTCTCTTCTTGACTGATTAAAGTAACATTGTAAAGAATTTTGGCCTCATAAACCTTCGTCTCTTCATGTGCATTAGCTAGCCTTTGAAGATGTAATATGAAAGCCTCTTGACTCTTCTTTGCTTTGCTTCTTGTAATTGCTCCCTCGGGTACATTCAATGGATCCGTGGTTGGATTTGCATCAGTATCATCCCCACAAACGGCGCCAATTGTTGATTCTTGGATTCTGGTAGACCGGTTCACTTCACAATGTGCACCAAACTCGAATCTCAAAGGACCGTATACCTGCAAAATCGAACAACCCTAAATCGGTGTGACTTCTGTCACACTGGCTCCAATGCCTAAGTTAGTTATGGGAGAAATCATTAAGCAAGTAAGACACTTGAAAGTGTAATTTGGCTTACCTTTAAGGGGTGACCCCTACCTATTTATAGTCGATCTTCCCCCTAGGGTTTCATAAAATGCCAACCCTAGGTTTGATACACGTGGGCCTATGGGCCGGGACGCCTCTAACAGCGGTAGAGGAATAAGGACGGGTCTCGGCACCGAGCAGGGGTCGGAGCTGAGACCTGCTCGGTCCGGCCCGTCCTTCGCAGGTTATTTTGCCTGGCCTAATCTCTCCCTCGCTTGTCGTTTTTTACCTCATAACACCTCCCATAGACTGAAAAGAGATTTAGAGGAGTCTAAGAAAGTTATGTTATTGAGCTCCAACCAGGTGTTCCACAAAAGAAAAGCAGTTGCATTACTCCACAAAGAGAGCGGGAGAGAGAAACACTCATGTATAAAGTACGAAATACATTCCCGTCGCTTAAGGGACGAAAGTTTATTTCATCGCTGCAGCGACGAAATTAAATTTTGTCGCTTGAGGGACAAATATATTTTCATCGCCTAAAACTTGTGATGCGCCCATTTTTGTCGTTGGAGACCAATAGCAACACTGCTCTAGCGACTATCCTTACGTCGTTTTGTTTTTCGTTTCTAATTGAGACCAATGACGCAGTTATGCTTCAACAACTTTTTTTTTTTTTTTTTTTGCAGTGCGGAGAGCAAGAACAACTTGAAAGGTCTAAAAAAGGCGGGCCTATAGAGCCACAATGAAGGGACAATGAAGAAGCAGATGGTCCAGAGATTCATTGGAAGATTTGCAGAGAGTGAACCAATTGGGACTGATATATAGGAATGATAGGCAGCTTTGGAGCTTCGATCTCCTATGTATTAATGGATCGATGAAAGATTAGCAAAATAATGCATTTGTAATAAGCTAAAATTAAGAAGAAAAAAAGGGTATAATAGTAATTACAATATATATTATTCTTATCCTAAAAAGAATATAGGTCAAATTCATCATACATCATATTTATAACGGCTGCGGTGAGTATTATTTCACACTTCTGCAAAAATGAGAAGGTAGTTCGAAATTACAAATAACTATAAGTTTTTTTTGCAAGTGTCCCTCAATAAAACTATAAAACTAGTAAAATTAAGGGGTTGAAGTTTGAAGTATTAACACAACGATGAGTGTTGTTGTAGTCGGTTTGTGGCCGAATGGAGATACCTCCTCCCTGCTTTGAACCCGGGTGCTTAGTCCATTGATTCCGGATTATCAGGAGAAAGAAATTGAAGTATTAATGGATGGAGTATGTTTTAAGTAGTGGACATATTTTCGTAGGAAAAGATTTGATTAATTTAGTTTCCCTACCAGGGCCGTTTGTCCCCTCTGCATCTGCCCCATGCATTTAAACTAAATTTAAGTGCCAACCACTGAACTAATTGGACTGTCCGTTCGTCTCTTTTACTCAATATGAGTTGTTCCATCTTCTTTTATGTCTTTCTTGCTTTGGCTATCTGCTATATATATGGCGTTGTACGTTCCATCTTCACAAGTTTAAAACCATTTGGTCAATAATTTCGAGATCAAGATGGACGTGGATCGAATCAGCCTTCTACCAGATTCTCTTCTCCACCACATTCTCTCCTCCTTAAACACAAAACTCGCTGTCCAGACTTGTGTTCTATCCAAACGGTGGAGGAGTGTTTGGTTTCGTATACCAACACTCAACTTTGATTTTGACTCCTACCCATTTGAAGAGTCAACTAGAAACAATCCCAAATCCAAAGAAAAATCGTTTAAGCGCTTCATCTTCAAAGTTATGTCTGAACATCGCGGATATATTCAAAAATTGAGTTACTCTTCCCCCCGTTTTCACGGAATGAATGTAATGACATTGTCTATATGCTATGCACAATGCCACAATGTTAAAGAACTTTACATTACAGCGGACAGTTATGATAGCACGATTTGGTGTTTATCGGCATGTGATTTTCTCACCGTACTAAAGGTGTCACACGTGCTGGTTTACCATGACTTGGGATCCTTGGTGTTACCATGTTTGAGAATTCTAGTGGTTGAAAGCTTGTGGAAGAAGCCCGGGTACGACGACGACGGTGGTGGTGGTTATGGCCGTGAACAACTAAATGAAGAGACCTTTTTAGGTTGTCCAAATTTGGAATGTTTGACTTTGATTAATTATGGTGATCTGGAAAGTACTTGTATCTCTGCTCCAACACTTGAGAGTTTGGAGATAGGTGCTTCTTCACATTGGGAATTAACATTTCCAAAACTTAAATTATGTACACCAAATCTCAAACGTGCCAAGTTTGAGAATGTTTTGCCGTTTTTGAGGTATGCTAATTCGCCCTTGGCTTGCATAGAAAAAGTAAATATAGCCGTTGATGACAATGATTTCAAGAGGCATGGCGCACGTAGGACAAAGATGGGGATAAATATCACTCGATTGCTTAAAGTTTTCGATAACGCAACGTCTATTACACTGCCTTGTGATGCAACACAGGTATCTAACATTTCGTTCTCTTCAAATTTTATGCCTTTATTATTTCACAGCATTTTCTAACTTTTTGTACTTATCTTGTTATAAGGTTATATTTAAAGAAGCTGGATGTCCTTTGAGTGGTTATGAGTTTCCTAATTTGAGAGACTTGAAGTTCAAATCAGAGGAGACCAAAGAGATGATAGACTTGCCAATTGATTTGAACCCAATTTGGGATTTCATGGAATGCCCAAATTTAGAAACTCTTGCGGTTGATTCAAGAATAGCTACATCATTCACCCAGGATTTACAGGAAATATTACAATTCCAACGTCGAGTTTGGGGCAGGAATATTTATAGGAATCAAATTGTCGAGCGGATTTATTTATAGTTGTGTATTTGAATGGCTTGAATCTGCTAAATGACTGGCGAGGGAGGACGTCATTTTACTACCTTCTTTTCTCTGATTTTGTGATTTCCTACTTGCTGGGTCATGTTATTTTTCCCTTCTAATTTTTTTTAAAAGTTTGATGATAAATTTGTTTTATCTCTCCTACTTTCTTCCTCGCTTTGTCCCCACGCCCACTTCCCCCATTTCTCTATTCTTTTTTCTTTTTCTTTTTTTCTCTTTGAACATACTTTTATCTCCACCTTTGCAACTCCCTTTTCTCTCTCTTAATTCCCTCATTATCTTTCTTTCACCTTCACTCTTCCTTAATTTTTTCTCCGCACATCTAAATAACTATTTATCTCTTATTTTGTTTTTTTTATCTTTTAAAATTATAATTCCACTTAATTTCGTTAGAATATGAAAAGTTTTATAATCTATTTCATCTAGTTTTTAATCACTTGTAGAATATGAAGTGTTTTTTCTTCCTCATCTCCCTCCAAAACGTCATCAATCTATGTATTAATTATGGAACTTGAGAGGTGTTCTCAGCCAATCTCTCATTTCTATATATTTCTTGAGGCTTCTAAAATGAATCAATGACTATAGAGTTCATCATCCTATGAAAAGCCCCTCATCAACCAATTTAATAAGAGTCGTCGTAATTGTTAATCTATATTCCACGATGTATTTGGTTCGGCTTAATTTTATTTTAATTGTTTTGGTTAAAAAATTACATTATTTTATTAGTTTTAACGTAAAGTTTTAATTAACTTAAATTTCAAAAAAGATAGTTTTGTTTTAAAAGATTTTGATTTTATAAAAATATGTAATAAAAAAGGTTTCTTTACTAAAACTGATTTTGATTATGTTTTCCTTGTCAAAACTCTATAACACGGCGTTTTCTTCTTCATCTTCCTCCTTTTTTTCTCTATTCTTTTTTCCCCTCCCTTTCATTACCGTTGCAACTTTGCATCATTTAGGATGGGGCAACACACAGAAAACAAAAACATGGAACATTGAGAGCAAAGTAAAAGATGAGGAAATTTTGAAGCAAAAATATTTTACATCTGTTTACTAAAAAAACTCACAATTGTTATTGTTTTCTTAAACACCAAAGTGTCTCTTCTTCTTCCTTTCCTTTCCTTCTCTCTCTAAAAACCCCACCCTCTTACCTTTTTATTTTTTGGGTAAATTGTACAAACCACCCTTAAATTAAAGTACGATGATTGTTACAATTATACCCCTCAAACCTTCAATTCTAAAAATTAAACCCTTAAACCTTTACAAATGTAAAAATTAGACCCATAAACTTTCAAATGTAAAAATTAAACCTTCCCAAATAAAAAAATTGGATTCTAAACTTTCAGTTAAAAAAAAATTAAACTCTTAATTCGTTTTTAAATAAAAAAACTAAATTTATTTTTCTTTTCTTTTCTTTTTTCTACTCTCTCTTCTTGGATTTTCCTCTCTACTATCGCTCAAAGAGAACTTGTGGTTTCTCCTTCGTCCTTCCTCTATCTTGCAGTACACATTCCTCCATCTTGCAGTACACATAGAAAATTGTTGCCCTATATGATCTTCTCATTTTTCCCCAAAATCTCCAATTCCAAATTCCAGCATGCCACAAAAATTCTCTCACCATCGTCACCATGGCCCCCAAGAACACGAGTTATAGAAACTTTTTTCTTTGTTTTGAGAGGCCGATGCATCGGTCATGTTTTTTATTTTCATGTTGAATAAGATAGTTGAAGTTGTTTCTTTTAGCTTGAGTTTAATGTTTGGTTAACTGTTTAGTTTTGTTTAGGTTCCTATTTAAAGAATTATTTAAAGTTGTGAATTTACTATTCTTTTGAGAACCATAGTTTTGGTTATCTATTCGGATTGTGGATTTGAAGTTTATTGAAGTTAGCTATCATTGTGTTGTTCCAAGGTGAAATGAAACTAGTGTTGACTTCGTTGATAAGAGTTGTTTAGTTGATAATTTATGAAACTTAGTAAGGTTGCTTGGTTGAGGTCATGGAATAAAGTGTAGTTATTTTCTTGATTGTATTGAGTTGAATAAGATGTTTTAGTAACGTGCCCCATTTGAGTTGTTTGGAATTTGGGGGCGTTACAGATCCAGTCATACCCTAGATTCTGGTTTTGCCCTGGATCGGGTCATGACCAGTTATGTAGTTTGCTTGTCAGGTCTTTGCAGTAGCTTTGTCCTTCCGTGGACCTCGGACCGACGTAGGTTCCTTTTCTTTTTGTTGTTCGAGTTTTTCAAAAAAATGGGGTTGTGTTCTGTTGAAACACTCCCTTGACTTTTCACAACTGCCAGTTTGTCTTTTGGATGCTTTAGAACTTCATCAAGTTGCTTTCTCCATTATGAGATTTGTTGATCGTTTCTCTCGGAACCTATTTTAGAATCTATCGATTTACCTAATCCAAGATCTCTCCTGGAACTTGTCGATTTGCTTGCTCTAGGTCCTGCCCCAGAACTTGTAGACTTGCTTTGCCCTAGACCTCATCGGGTATGAGCAGTTATTCTCTTCTTCTTCTGCTCGGCATCGAGGAGGTCGCCATGTGCCGGCCTCTTTTCTTGGTTCGTGCCTACTTCTTGGTCTTCTTTCGGCCCTCTCTCGTTTCGCTGGATATTCTATTTCTCCCTATAACAGGCATCATTCGACGTTTGAGAATTGGCTCCTTGTGACGATCCTTCTCTAGCATTGTTTAGCCCGTTCATTGTTTCTTGCAACTGACTTAATTGAGCCATTGCTTATTTAAGTAGGCTTTGTTGCGTTTTTACAACAGATTGTAATTGAACGATTTGAATTATTGACTCTCTATTTCTTTGAGAACTTCATTCATTCTGAGCCGTTAACGTCGGTGGTCCCCATCCAAGTGTACCTCGCTTGTCTAGTACTTGAACACTGATTTTTCGAGCTGAAGGAGGTTATGCACCTTCTTCCATTAGTGCATTTTCGAGTTTAACCATTTGTTCCTACAATGTTCATAAATAATATTAGTACACGTAAAAGAATACAAATATCAAATAAGCGCATGCCGTTTTACCTACATGTTTTTGACTAGCCACCGGGCTCACCCACTCGTTGTTCGCTCTTTTGTGTGTTACTTCGAAAAGTTAAATGTTATCTACCTCTCATCTCTCTTTGTTTTTCTACATAATTCAAACAAAGTTATGAGCAGTGAAATATTTTTGAAGTTATAACAAGAAAAGAGATACATACAATATTTTCTATGTGATGTAAAAATGCGATCGTTCCTACTGTATGATCGTACGGTACAGACGCTCGAGATCTAGTGTTTGTTTTAGAAATTGTCTGAAATATATATAATAGTTAGTAGGAAAATAATTAGAATAAAATTAATTCATATCTGCAATACATACCCCAAACTTCTTCGTTTCCCAGCAATCGTATAAGCGATGCCAATMTTCATCTCGTGGAATATCTTTATGTTTGTGATTTCGTGCTTCTTCTGGGGAATATTGCATGTAGTGTTTGTGCAACCTGTACCAGAAATCTGTATGCCTACTACTCATTTCATGCTCCAAATAACGATAAACAATTGGACTATTGAGATCGAGAATGAATTGGTTTTAACAATAAACAATAAAAAGACGACGTGTTAATGATAATCACAATATAAACGAAAATTTTAAAAATGCCACTAAATGAAACTTACTCGAAGTCTATTTATGATATTGTTTTTATCGTCTTGGTTGACATCTGACCAATGTTCACAGTTCAGAGGAACGATTGACTGCACCCAGACCCCAATTTGAGAGACCACTTTCAAACTATGCCTAAAAACTGGCTTGTCATCCTCTTCTTCGATATGAATTTCTATAAGACCATGCTCTTGGACATATTTATCAACATTCAGCCCTCCACTGTTATGTCTACCTTTTCTTTTAGTCATTCCAGAACCTACACGAAAGATATTAGATATTTATATATTTAAGTTTAACTTGGAATAAAAAAGGATTTCTATTTAAATATATACTCTGTGATGCTTGATCAATCTCTTCCGGTTGAGTGCCTTATATTCTATCGACATTACTTGTGTAACTCTGTCGGTTTCCTGGTCCAAGATTTGAAGACGACATCCTGTAACATAATAATGGACAAAATCAAACTGTAATTAATAATAGGTCGAAATAGAAAAATAATGTAAATATAAGACGAAATATTACATGCATATTTATCATCTTACAAATTTCAAACTCATAAACTTCAGAATCAATATCCAAAAACTACACTTCAAAATCCATCACCAAACTAAGTTTTATGGCAAAATCTCACAGTTCAAAGCATTAAATAAGAACCAAATAACACACACTACTAATTTTGTTACACTCCATTGCAATAATTAATTAAGATTCGCACATGAACAAATAAAGAACTTGAAGCTAATCTAAATATATAGTTTCAATCTAAATTAAGCTGAAATTCTCATGAATCAATAGTTTGGACCGAATCAATTCAATTTCTAAAAAGAATTTAACTAATATTCACACGTGAAGAAAGAAAGTTTAAGGCTTAGGCTTTGAGGCTCCCGAAAAACTTCAAGCTAATAAGCTTAAAACCGTTCTCTACTCAAATAGTTCAATCTAAACCCTATCTTAGTTCTCAATCATTTCTAAAACGTAACTTGAATTCCTAGCTAAATTTTTAAAATTAACAAAACAAGATTTTGTTAACTAATTTTCTTAGTTTTCAATACCACCCACTTCAATACCACAATTTCAAAAAAAAAAAAAAAATCAACTTCAACTGCCTTATATATAACTTCATTCGACCCAACTCCCTTCCATTCCATTATTACTCCCACAAACCACATAAAAATCAATTTCACCAACATCCCAACACAATAAATATCAAATGACATCATAATAAATACACAAACACCTCAATATTTAATTTCAATTCAGATCCATAATGTCGATTTAAAAAAAAAAAAGTAAAAAAACATCCATAATTTTGAAGCTAACCTCACGATGGTGGGGTACAGCAGCTGACACGGGTGGATAGTAGCCAAACAACCCACGCAACAAAGACACGACGAAGCAAACCTGAAATTAGAAATTATAGAAACCATAAGCTTAATCGAACAACATTTTGACAAAAAAAAAAGATCAATTGAAGAACTATAGCATACTTGTGTAAGGTTGAGAGATGAAATCCCAATCGATCCGCGGCAGTACGGCGAACTGTCATCTTGGGTGTTAAGACATAATCACACTACTATTCTCCTTTATGCTCTTGTTCTTTATCTTGTACTTGATAGTAGCTTTATGTCTTGTTAGTCATTCCTCTTTAATTACTTTAGGTAAAGTATAGTAGGTGAGGTTAGGTGGTTTCTTATTTTTCCAAACATGTTTGTTTAGTCTTTCATGTTGTACTTTTCACTCCTTAAGATGTATATAGATCTCTATATACAAGAAGAATTATCATAAACCTTCTCTTTGTTTTCCAAAACTAAACTTGGTATCAAAGCATTTCCTCGATCATGGCTGACCTTAGCAAAGAAACTTCATCTTTTGCTACAACTCCTAAAACCAACCCTAACCAAGCCATCTCAACCTCTATACAAAACAAAACAGAAAACTACCTTGTGAAATCCAAAGACACCCCGGTTGGAAATCCTATCTTCATAAACCTGCTGAATCAAGTAACCTCTATCAAACTTGATAGAGGAAATTTCCTACTATTTGAAACACACCATGCCCAGAACAATCAATCATCATCCCACCTTCAGAGGATGAACCAAAAGGCCTCTTGTTGCCCAATCCTGAAGCTGATATATGGATGGCTGCGGCCAACTCCTTATCGGTTTGCTGTACAACTCCATGACACCTGAAGTGGTTGCACAAGTCATGGGTCATGATGAAGCAAAAATACTGTGGACTCCTATCCAAGAATATTTTGGAGTTCAATCGAGATCCCAAGAGGATTTTAACCGACAAATGCTTCAGCAAACTCGAAAAGGTATTACCAAAATGGGTGAATATCTCTCAACTATGAAAAAGTTTCATGACCATCTTCAATTGGCTGGGTGTCTCATGGATATGCGTTCTTTTATCTCTTATGTAATTGGTGGATTGGATGAAGAATATACTCCTATTGTATGTGTTATACGAAATCAACATATGACTTTGGAGTGAAATTCAACTTCAACTTTTGTCTTTTGAACAAAGACAAGATTTTCTTCAAGCACAAAAAGGTGCTACTACTATTCCCATCAATTTTGCTTCTACCAACCTTTCTAACACTAATAAAGGCAAAAACACTCACCAACAATCGTCCCATATGCCAAATCTGTGGCAAAATGGGACATTCTACTGTAACTTGTCATTATCGGTTTGTCAAACCAGAAAATACACCAACAACCACAACTCTGTTGAAAAACAGTTGAACACCAACCAAAACCCATCTGCTTTGATGGCTTATCCAGAAACCTTGACTGATTCGGCTTGGTACTTTGACAGTGGTGCTACCAACCATGTAACATCCAATCTTGGACAACTCTCTATCAAGGGTAAGTACACTGGTACACATCATATTGTTGTGGGAAATGGTCACAAATTGCCCATTACTCATTCTGGTTCATCTTATTTAGTGATCGAACGTGGAAAGTTACTTCTTCACAATGTTCTTTTAGTTCCCAAAATGACCAAGAATCTCATAAGCATTTATCAGCTAACAGCAGAAAATTCAGCAATTGTTGAATTTTATGCTCTGTTTTGTTTTGTTAAGGAAAAGAAGACCAAGGCAGTGGTTCTTCAAGGGAAACTTGAGCAAGGTCTCTACAAGATTAGGCCACCCTTCCCCTCGTATTTTGAGTGAGATTCTGAATCAATGTACTGTTTCTACTAAGGCTAATGACAAAATGCACTTTTGTGAAGCTTGTAAATTTGGGAAATCTCACGGACTCCCTTTTCAATTATCTACTTCTCGTGTTACCCATCTACTTGATTTAATCCATACTGATTTGTGGGGACCTGCTCCTCTTCCATCCACCATTGGCTACTTGTACTACATTACCTTTGTTGATGACCACAGTCGATATACATGGATATACCCATTAAAATCCAAAAGTAAAGCTATTGTTGTCTTTAAGGCATTTAAACTTCGAGTTGAAAAACAATTTGACAAATCCATTAAAACCATCAGGTGTGATGGTGGCGGTGAGTTCAAACCATTGGTACACTTTGCCAGAGAACAAGGCATCAAAATTCAGCTATCTTGTCCTTATACATCTGCCAAAAATGGACGTGTTGAACGAAAACACCATCACCTCGTTGAGACAAGCTTAACACTACTAGCTCAAGCACATATGCCACTTAAATTTTGGTGGGAATCTTTCCACACTACTGTCTACTTAATCAACCGAATGCCAACCCCAATGTTAAATCACCAATCACCATACTTCATTCATCACAAGCACTCCCCAAACTACCAAGAACTTCGCACCTTTGGCAGCACATGTTATCCATGCCTTCGACCATATCACAAACATAAATTTGCTTTTCACACTAAAAAGTGCCTATTTCTTGGATATAGTGATTGCCATAAAGGCTACAAATGTCTTAGCAATACCGGAAGAATCTACCTCTCAAAACATGTCAACTTTAATGAACTTGAGTTTCTTTACTCTAAGTTGTTTCCCTCAACTTCCACCACAGAAGCTTATCCAACACCATCACCATCTTGGCTGCCTCTTCCCTCAATAGCTTCACAACACTTGCCTTTACCCACCTCATCTCATACCAATGACCTTGAAGCTTCTTGCACATCTCCTATTTCTCCCACCATCTATCCCTCACCTTTCCGACCATCTACAATTTCATCACCTGCAAATTCTCCTATTTCTTCTTCCTCACCTCCAAATTCCTTCGACACCTTACCTATGGCCCCTTCCAATCAGCACCCCATGATCACCTGTGGGAAATCAGGAATTACCAAACCCAAGCAGTTTTTTGGTGGACTAACCAAACTTCACTCTAGCTGTGATTACTCACAAACTGAACCACCAAATTTTCATGAAGCAGTCAAGTTCCAGCTTGGCAAGAGGCCATGAACACTGAATTTTCTGCCCTTCAACGAAATCACACATAGACCTTAGTCCCTCCCTCTTCACACCAACATTTGGTTGGCACTAAATGGGTGTACAAAATCAAGCGGGATGAAGATGGCAACATTCAAAGATACAAGGCCCGTTTGGTTGCTAAAGGCTACCTACAAACGCCTGGACTTGATTATGGTGAAACTTACAGTCCGGTAATCAAACCATTCTCTATTCGAATCGTTCTCACATTGGCCATCACCAATCATTGGCCCATCAAACAGCTTGATGTCACCAATGCTTTTTTACATGGCACTCTCCATGAGGATGTCTTTACCCCACAACCTCTCAATTTTATTATTCCAATAAACCTACCCATGTATATAAATTGACCAAAGCACTTTATGGGCTCAAACAAGCCCCACAAGCTTGGTATGATCAACTTCGCAGTGCACTTACAGCTTGGCACTTTGTACAATCTAAGGCTGACATGTCTTTGTTCACTTATCATTCTCCCCTTGGTGCAGTTTTTGTACTCGTTTATGTAGATGATCTTATCATCACTGGTTCCACTTCCAATTTAATTGATACTTTCATCCAGAAATTTCAAACCTCTTTGGCCATAAAGGACCATAGAACCTTCATTATTTTCTTGGCATTCAATTACATCACACCGATTCTGGTCTTATCTTAACACAATCTCGCTATGTGCAGGATCTCCTAAATAAACTAAACCTCCAACACATTAAACTTTCACCCACTCCCATGATTGCTGGTAAACAATTATCCATGCACGATGGTGACCCTCTCCTTGATCCTAGTCTCTACCATACTTCTCTTGGCTCTCTTCAGTACCTCCTCCACACTCAACCTGACATTGCCTTCGCTGTCAATAAACTTAGCCAATTTCTTCAGGCTCCTACTACCCTTCACTGGCAAGCTCTTAAGCGGATTCTTCAGTATCTTTAGGGGACCCTCAACCCCTCTCCATCCAACCAGCCACTTCCATTACTCTCACAGGCTACTCTGACGCAGACTGGGCCTCATCTCCGGATGATCGTAAATTAGTTAGTGGATATTGTGTCTACTTTGGCAATACTCTTGTCTCATGGTCCTCCAAGAAACAAGTTGTTGTTGCTCGATCTAGTACTGAATCTGAATATCGTGCTTTATCCCATATAGAATGTGAACTCATCTGGATTCGCTCTCTACTTCATGAATTAAAGGTTGGTCTTACTTCTACACCTATAACTTTGTGTGACAATGTCAGTGTTGCTGCCCTTGCTCATAATCCGGTGTTTCATGCTCGCACAAAGCATATAGAAATTGATGCTCATTTTATTCACGATCAAGTGTTAGCTCATCAACTTGTCATCCGACATCTTCCGTCCAAGAATCAGATTGCAGATTGCCTCACCAAACCATTATCTCATACTTAATTTCACTGCCTCCACGACAAACTCGGGCTTCGCCTATCTCCCCCGTCTCGTTTGAGGGGGGTTGTTAAGACATAATCACACTACTGTTCTCCTTTATGCTCTTGGTCTTGTATCTTGTACTTGATAGTAGCTTTATGTCTTGTTAGACATTCCTCTCTAATTACTTTAGGTAAAGTATAGTCATTCATTATTCATTGCAGTAGGTGAGGTTAGGTGGTTTCTTATTTCTCTAAACATGTTTGCTTAGTCTTTTCATGTTGTACTTTTCACTCAAGATGTATCTCTATTTAAAGAGATAAATATCTCTTTGGAATATACAAGAAGAATTACCACAAACCTTCTCTTTGTTTTCCAAAACTAAACTTTGGGAGTGGAAAAGTTGAGATTGTTCATAGATTCGATGGGCGAGTTTCGTGTAGAGACGTTTGTGAGCTCATGTTCTTCCCTTATGAGTTCTATGGCATGCATCGTCTAATTTAAATCTCTTCTAATGGTTTCTTTTGAAAGTCTTTTTTCTTTTTTCTTTTTTTCTTTTCAAGAGAAGAATTGGGACTAAATTGTTTGGATTTTTTTCTCTCTCCCTTTTGTCTCCAATGGGTTAGAAATTTAATTTTATCCCTAATTTAGAAATGAATAATACTTCGGTGTTGATCGATGAATAGTATTTTATGTTATTATTATTATTATTCTTCTTTACAAAAGAAACAAACTTTATTAAGAGCATAAGTAATGAAAATTAGCGAAACAATGTAACCAATCTGGTAAACAGACTCCCACGCTATTGTTTCTCTTATTGCGATGCTCAGCGTGCGATTTCGTGTGCAATATTGTTTGCCTCTTATCTGATGTGAGAAATGGAAGTTACTCGATCATTGAATGTTTGGATTTTCTCCACTATCCATCAAATTTTAGTAAGATCCATGCTTCCCGCTTCCCGCTTGAGTAGCCTTTAAATTTTAGTAGTATATCTTCAACTTGCTACGACAATTATATTTGTTTACATTAAAAGAGAGAAAAGAAAAGAGAGATTTTTCCATTTTAATAAATAGATGTCAACTGATGCTAGTGTCGAGTTAAATAAGTTACTACGCAAATTGTCGACCGAAACATTAAACTAGTTAAGGCATCAATGACGGGTTGAAATTTCTGCTCCTACCTTATGTTGTACTTTTTTCTTTTTTGAACGGTTAAACAAACTTCACATGCAACGAGGTAAACTCAATTTCAAAACACCAATTCATCACCCAAACAAAATGGGAGGGCCCCTTCTTGATAGTTACTCCGACCCCCATGGATCCAGAGCCTAAGTTACAAGAGGCATCATAATTAATAGTAATTTGCTCCTTCAAAGGGACAAATAAATCACTGCTATTAGGGTTGACATCCCCCGGGCATACCTCCTTTTTGGATTACACTCGGGAGACATTTTCCTGAAATTTTCAAGGTAATTGCAAATCCAATCCACCTTAGTTAGTATAGGCACTTGTTTACCCTTACAAATATTATTTCTGTCATTCCAGAGAGCCCACATTACCATTGCCACTAATTCCCACTCCTCAACTGCAAGTGTACACAGATCACGTAGCAAGTGATAAAAATATCGAACCAACAATGATTGATTTACTAAACGCTTCACTAATTACTCTAGAAGTAGAAAAGCAAATAAAAGATAACTTGAGGTATAACTAATTGTGACAATATAAGTAAACTCGAATAAATCTTTAAAATGAAGGGCTAGAAATAACATTGTTTTAGCTTGAGATCACAAATCACAAATGAGAGGCTAAGGTTTAAACAATAAGGAAAAAAGAAAGGGGGAGGTTGTATATTTTACTATAATGCAAGTGAATTATGCACTAGCAACAAGGATGTTAGCATTACGTCAAACTAACACGACATCTTCTCAGATTGCCTAGATTTCACGCTATTCAAATTTTACTCAGAACAACAATGTTTTAGCTCCATTTTTAGCCATACTAGGCATGTCTTATTCCTAAGTACCCACACTCTATATTCAAATGTACATCTAACACAAGTAAATGTCACTCTCTATTACAATCTCCCAAAAGTTAAGAAACAACTCATCCAATATGGCGATCAAGCACGTCATTGAACCAATAAGATATAAACAAACTTTAACTCAGCAGCAACATCTTTCCTCCATTAGCTTAGCTAGTCAAAGCCATAACAAAGAAAAAGAAAAGAAGAACTCTCAAGCTCATTTACTTAGTGATACAAAAGAAAAAAGAAGAAAATAAAATAGTAAACTCCTACTCTGAACCTTTCCTTATTTGATGCTTCCTCTTGTTCGTCAAGGTTCTTTTCTTTGTCTTTGTCTTTTCGTGCTCTAGGGATTTGTGTGGAGTGAAAGGATGGAATAGAATGGAATAGAATAATGTTGTAGGCAGCCTTAAATGTTAATTTTTATATCCATCATCGATTGTAGAGCAACACAATGGATAAAGTGGGACCCAGCTCAAATTTTATATGTTTTCTCCATTTTTACTGCAGTGATTCTTGGATAAAAATCTGTTGCTTTCAACTTTCTTTGTTTTTCTATTTTAAGCTCAAATGCTGCAATATCAATAATGCTGCCACAAGAAATTCAAAGTTAGAAAATGTTTCGCAAAAGTCACAACATTAACTAGCAATGCAAAGATACTTTGAGCCTTTACCTATTAAGTCTAAAACAATGGTAAATTGAGCTTCTTTGTGAAATTTCTCTCTACCCAAGACATTTTTCCTCTAAAATAACTTCCTTATGGAGAGTTTATCACCAACGAAAGTGCACACACCTCCCAAATTCACTATCCTCTGACGCAGTACATCCAGACCTAAGTCCCCGTTTCCACCTTTTTTTTATCACACCAAGCAATAAGGTCCAATCCTCAATCTTGTGTCTAATAGATTTATAAATTTAAAAAATATCTAATAGATCAGTTGTCTATTAAACATAAATTTTAAAGTCCAATTTCAATAAAATCACAAGTTTAAAGACTTATTAAATATGAGACATTTTCAAAATTCAAGGACCTGTAAGATACTTAATTGAAAGTTTATTAATCTATTAAATAGTTTTTAAAGTTCAAGAACTTGATATTAAACAAACCTTGAAAATTCATAGACTAAATTTATAATTTAATTTAAAACAAGAATTTTTACAATATATAATTTTAATTTTTAAAATTAGTTTTTTTCCCTTTTTTTTCCTTCAATTATATCTCCCTATCTAACTAGGAAAAGGCCTCCAAAAATCAAATCATATACCATTATTTAAATATATTAACAAATATTTAAGAATTATAATATAAATTAATTTTAATAAAAGTTCTTGATGGTAATTTCATAATTGAATTAAAGTTAATTATTAGAATAACACAGATTTAAAAAGGCAAATAAATTGATTATAGATCTATTCACAAATAATTTTATCAAATTTTGTCAATATATGTTATTAATTAAATTAAAATATCACTTACCAAATTAATTAAATTAAATGTATTTATTTATTTAAATAATACAAGTTAGAAAATGATAAAGAAAAAATCAACAAAGATATCTACCATAATCAAATAATTCAACCAATTTTATAAAATAAAATAAAATACATAAAATAAAAATTAAATCTTAGGTACACAATATTTCATCTTCTCTTCATTCTCATGTGCTTCACTTACTTCTTCAGGCCAACTCCGCTCTCCTTTTCAGCAAAAAGGAGCTTAAGAAGCTTTGTAAATATTTTATTGTTTCTAATTTTCTATTTGAATTAAGAAATCTATGCATTGAACAGTTATTTATGTTTTTCAAAATGGTAAACTTTGGAGACAACAAAAACAAGTTTTTTGTTTTATTTTTTCCCCTCCCTCCAATTTATTCTAAACCATAAATAAAAATATTATTTTATCAGTTGGGAGTCATACAATTCTATTTTTCTTTATTAAAAATTAGAAAGAAAGTGTATGTTATCAAACGAGTCCAGGAATCCTTAAGCTGTAATTCAAAATAAAAGAGTAAAATAAGTATTATCCAGGTTAGGAGATCACCTAAAATCACAAAAACAAGAAAATAAAGAACGGGGACATCTCCATGCAATCCCTTCCCCATCGATCAAAAATCCTTAACAGTCCTATCATAGTCGTCGTCCTGTAAATCCATGTCATAAAAATGTAACATTAAGACACAAAGATCGAAATTAGCTAATTTAATTAGTTTTCTCCCTAATCTAACAACATATTAGGCAGACAAATATTTAAGAAAACACACATATGGTTACCTCATCCACAATGGCCAAATTTTTTAATTTAGGTTGTTTTAGTAAATACGCCAATTCACCGATGGGCAAGTCTATCCACTTGCTCGTCCTCTCTGCTTTCAACTCCAAATGTCTCAGATTAGGAAAATATAATCCTTTTGAATAAATAGGAGCTGACAAGGTAACCCAGTAAACAAACAAGTTGATTAGAACAACGGTATGCAAGTATCCATTTTGGACATAATGATTTTGCTTTTGGTTTCATCCAAAAAGCTTCGTACCAATGGAGATAATTATCAACATCTATATATCATGAATCACTTACTTCCCTAACCAACGTCACCAAAGCCTGACATTGTTTACACACTTTTTAAACCCTATAAAAAGAACAAAAGAAGTTCTTCGTACCTGTTGTGTTGGCGTCAAAGGCAATATGAAAGACCTTGCATTATGAAAAACTCTGAACAACTCGGAGAAAGCTGCTATTTTATTTTGACAGAAATAACCGTTACCGCTTGAGAATTGATAGTTATGAACTTCTATATTTACTTTTTGTATGCACGAGAATTCTAAAGCAGAATTCACAGTAGGTAACATATTGCTAAACGTGACATTTCTGAGACTTGATGTACACGTTAGTTCAACTTCTGAAAAAACTAATTCATTTCCGGAACATAGTACCAAATTCTCAAGTTTTGGAGCACAAATGGTGGCGCTCTCAAAAAGATAATTGATTAAAACCAAAGATTTTAAGTTTGGACAGCCCGAGAACATTCTAATTCCTTTGTAATCTGCATCATCCTCACAATCTTCCCTTCGATCTCTAAAATTCTCAACGATGGTAAAGTCAAGACTCCCCAGTCAGCCACAAACCCACACACCATCTTCAGCACAGTCAGTGATGAACACGCCGACAAACAATATTTCCAGTCATAAACACTAATGTAATAAGTGTCTAGGTAAAGTTCCCGAACATTGTGGCGTCGTGCAAAACATATCAATAATTCAACCAAAACCACTTCATCTTCATTTCCTGAGGAAGTGTAGCTCAATTTTTGAATTTTGGTGCGACAGCGTTCGGATAGAATTCTGAAGATGAAATTCTTGAACGATGATTGTTTCGATCTACAAGCATTTAGACTTGGCTCTTCAAACGGGTAGGACTTGAAATTGAAGTTGAGAGTGGGGATACTAGTCCAAAGGGTCTTCCAGCGTTTTGAGAGAACACAAGTTTGGACAACTTGTTTTGTGTTTATGTTGGAGAGAATGTGACAAAGAAGACAATCTGGGAGAAGGCTGATTCTGTCTTCAATCTTCTTCTTTTTCGACATTGAAAGACCAACAGAGAATTGAGGAACTCGTAACTGAAGAGTTTCAAACTTCAGAGTATATGATATAGCCGCAGAAATTCTTTTACTGTAGCTGAAAAATTCCCGATTGAAAAGACTACTGTTATGAGATTAATATGAAATCGTTTTTTAGATATTATTTTAATTGAGATGTTTTATTCCTATTATGATAAGATTAATTCCTAATCATAATAGAATAGGAAATCTAATTCGAATAATATAATCTAAACTAAATCTAATTCATAAGCTAAATCCCAAATCATATCAAAACGATTCCCAAATCATATCGATTCCTAAAAATCATATCAATCTCATAACAATATTCTTTCTATAATACAATGATGATATGTTATTAGCTCGAAAAAGGAAAGAAGATATTAGACTTGTCAAGGATTGCCTCAATGCTGAATTTGACACGGACTTAAGAGAATAAAAAGGATTCTAGGTATGGAAATCCTTAAACAATCTCGGTCTCGGATTGGACCGGGATCCTCCGCACCTTCATTTTTTTTTACATCTATCCCCCTAGTCCTCTTGTTGTCAATTAAATCCGGACATTTAATATAATATTAACCAAAAATTGATTTTTTTTTTAATTAAATTCGGACAAATCTTATATAATTATGTACATTTTCGATTTTTTCCATATTAAATTTTTAATTAAAAATTTGATCTTTTCAAATTCGTAATGGATTTTAGATTTGTGGAGGGAATAAGGATGGAAAAGAAAGTTGCTGTTTTTTTAATAAAAAAGAGAGAGATGGTTAATTTTGAAACATAGGGTACTACAGTCATTTTTACCTTTAAAAATTATGTAATGGGTAAAAAAAAAAAATAAGGGGAGTGTCACACATTCAAATTTCCCAAAAAGGCCCTACGGCTAAAAAGCCTATTAAAAGATTTTGGTATCTGTTGTGATAATGAAAGCACAATCCATCTGTACAAAAATCAACAATTTGACGATAGAACGAAGCATATAGATGAAAAATATAATTTCAACCAAACAAAATAATTCGAATATTGCTTAAACTTGATTAGATCAATGCATGAAAGGGTGTCATCAACTTGTGTTTTTCCTCTGATTAGTGAAATTGCTTCCCTCCTTACAGTGGACGCATGTCATGAACACCGATAAACCCTAAATCTCTCTTCGTATCTGCAACTACCGGAGAAAACAGGGAATCCAAATTACTCCACAATAGCAACAGGGGATTGCGAAACTTGACAGATGGACAGAAGACGAACAGGCCTAGGCAACACTTTGATTAGGAGTCATTTAATTAGGTTAATGCCATATTTTA
>NW_019104506.1:1710024-1727064 GCF_001995035.1 Momordica charantia
TAAGCCATATAATGGATTTGAGACTAATTCTAAACCGTGATGACTGGTTTCCGGTCACGTTGACTAACATTGTCCATATAGATAAAACCACTTCTAGGCTGAAGGGTAGGTTAACCCCAACCCAATTAGACATGTTTAGGCAAACCTGTTTCGGTCCCATTTTGGACATGGACGTAGTTTTTAACGGTCCATTAATACATTATCTATTGTTGAGAGAGGTTGAAGAGCCTAGGCAGGACATCATTAGTTTCGACCTGTTTGGGAAAAGGGTCTCCTTGGGTAAGCGGGAGTTTGACCTAATGACCGGCCTCAGTCATAGGATGATTAGGGTAGATAACGATATTCCTGGCAGACGACTTCGAGCCGTTACTTTAAGGATAGTGTCAGGGTTAAGTGTAGTGAGTTAGAGAAGATTTTTATGGAGGCAGTTTTTGACGACGATGAGGATACTGTCAAGGTTGGCATAGTTTACTTCGTTGAGCTTGCCATGATGGGGAAGGAGAGGAAGCAGTTTATAGATACGACCCTTTTAGGGGTTGTGGATAGGTGGGAGCTGTTCTGCAATCATGACTAGAGTTCGTTGATTTTCGAAAGAACACTTTGGAGCCTGAAGAATGCCCTGAAGGATAAACTGCCGGAGTACCAACAGAAGGCGAGAAATGACCCCACACACCAAGAGACGTATAGTCTCTACGGGTTTCCGTACGCATTTCAGGTTAGCGAGCTTTAAGTCAACTATATAATCGAATATATTATTTAAATGCATTATTTATTTGACTTCACTGGATTCTAGGTATGGGCTTACGAGACGATATCGACGTTGAGTCTGTGCGTAGCCACGAGGCTCAGCGACGACGCCATTCCTCGACTCCTTAGGTGGTCATGCACTTATGCTCGTGGGTTTCTTACTCTGCAGAGAGACGTGTTCGATAACACGATGGTAAGTAATTATCTTGTGGTCGTGCGATTCAAATTTAATTTTTCATTTGTGTCTAATCATAAGTTTTTTGCAGTCCAAGGTTAAGGAATACTTGGTTTCGACGAATGTTGAGGCAGAACACATGGTCTGTATCATGTGTCCACCGGAAGCCCGCGCTATACCTGTCCCGCCGGCTGTACCTGACCCGCCTGCAGTACCTGACCCAGCTGTTGTACTTGCCCCGGCTGCAGTACGTAACCCGGCTGCAGTAGCTAACCAGGCTGCAGATCTGGAAAAGGGGTACTCAGGAAAGAAGGGTGAAGGACCAAGGAAAGAATATCATAGAGGACCCGGTAGAAGAGGCCGAGATATTGGACGATGATGCATTACAAGGTCCTATATTAGACGATGCTGGACCCAGTGGAAATGACGGCGAAGCGCTACAGAAGAGGTCGAAACGGAAAAAATTAAAAAATAAGATCAGTAGACGGTTGAAGAGGCTCGATGACCGAGTTGGTGCTATCGAGGCCACACTGACTGGCTTCGAGGCCACACTGACTGGCTTCGGGGTCGCCCTGAAAGGTATCCAGAGATACCTGAAGAAACTGTCGAAGGTACGCATTTTATATGTATATAACATTAGGTATGCTTAGTTATTAATTATGATTAGTTGGGTCCGAGATAACGCTTATTGGTCCGTACTTTTCGTGCAGGGTAAATTCCCTGATCCGACCAAATATTTTGGACGTGGGGGTGGGCCCGATGATGATGATCCATCGGATCAAAGGCCTGATGAGGCCCCAATGCCAGATGGAGGTCCGAAGAGTATGGATGAGGACCGGAGGCCGGAAGAGGTCCCTAAGACTGACGAGTATCGGACCATGGAGCATGTCCGAAGATTATGGACGATAATTCGAAGAATATGNTATATAACATTAGGTATGCTTAGTTATTAATTATGATTAGTTGGGTCCGAGATAACGCTTATTGGTCCGTACTTTTCGTGCAGGGTAAATTCCCTGATCCGACCAAATATTTTGGACGTGGGGGTGGGCCCGATGATGATGATCCATCGGATCAAAGGCCTGATGAGGCCCCAATGCCAGATGGAGGTCCGAAGAGTATGGATGAGGACCGGAGGCCGGAAGAGGTCCCTAAGACTGACGAGTATCGGACCATGGAGCATGTCCGAAGATTATGGACGATAATTCGAAGAATATGGACGAGGATCCGAAGAATATGGACGAGGATCCGATGATTATGGACGAGGTTCCATGCAACTCTTGGCTTGCCTATGATCCCGTTTCAAAACTCCACCGTTGCATGTATGGATGCTATAGTATTTTTTTATCTTGAACAGATTGCAGTCCCTCAGCTTTGTAGCTCGAAGTCTCCAGGTGCAACTAGTATCAACGCAGCGTAGTATATATAGTTCCGGTGTCGACATTTTTACTTTAAACTGAAAATTCAGCCGCATTGCAACTAAATGCATTCTCAAACTCAACTCCTTCGTATCAAATACTTCGCCCTCCTTAACATCATTTGTTGCAGAAGACTGTACTATGAGTTGCAACTTCTAAATATTGTATGGGATAGATGGCACAGGACATCACTTTTCAAGAACATAAAAAAAAACTAAACAAATGAAGTAACTTATTTCATTTCAAGAACATCAAGAAAAGCTAAATATGGGAGGGTGAACGAACAAAGAACAGTGAAGAACCAGTTGACGGAAGTAGGAGGAGCGGTGAAGAAGGATAGCCAAGCTCTTGTAGTTCTAACCCGCCATTTGAGTCCATCAAACGAAAATCCCTTGCAAAATGACTGTGGGTGAAAAATGCCCGTGAAATTAGGGCTTTTCGAACAATTTGAGGACAAAGATTTGGGGTTTTTTTTTTCAATAATGTTTTTTTTTAACTTATTTTCAAAATAATGCTAGTCTAAATAAAATCAAATAAAAATACATTTTCTCAAATTTATTCTAAAAATAATATCTTTGAAATTATTCCTACACTGGATTGTCAGATCATCACATGTGGCGCTTTCTTGGCACCACATTTTTTTTATTATTTAAATCATGTGTTGGCATGTATTTGTGGAAAGACGACTATTCGAACATTGTTTTTTAGGAAAAAAAGATATTATTATGCATTATACAATAACCTTAATTACCAAATAACTATTGGTAGTGAAACAGCTACCATATATCATATCCATCCCAGGTTTGAGTCATAGTGTCTTTTTTATTTTATATATTAGTATTTATTTATAGGTCCGAACTCCAGTTCCAATTTGAACTTGGGAATGGAAGGATATAAGAGTAGTGCTTATTTATTTATAGGTCTGAACTCCGGTTCCAATTTTATATATTATTATTTATTTATAAGTCATATTTAGCTTTTTTATTTTATATAAGGATCGACTATGCTACCGATGGTTATTTTGTAATCATAGCTTTGTATAATATATAATACATAACAATATTTCATTTTTTCCCTAAAAAAATAATATTCGGATAGTCGTCCCCACAAATGCGTGTCAACACATGATCGTCTCTTGTCTTAATTTAAAAAAAAAAAAAAATCAAACGTGGCACCAAGAAAGCGCCACGTCTGATGGTCAGAGACGATCGAGACAACGTGCTAGAATAATTTCAAAAACAATATTTTTGGAATAAATTTGAAAAAATGCATTTTTTATTTAATTTTATTTAAACTAACGTTATTTTAAAAATAAGTTTTTAAAAAAACATTATTAAAAAAAACCCCAAGATTGGGGAGGATGTAAATTTAGAAATTAAAAAAAAAATGAAGCTAAATCCCTACATTTTTATTTATTTTTTTAATAATACATTTTAACGTGTGCATAAATGTAATTTATGATTTCACTCCCTGTTAGGCCTAGACTCTACACAAAACTTAAAATATTGAAAATTTGTTAAAAGTATTTAAAGATCTATATTTCATAAATGTACAAATTATTTACGCTTTTTTAGATTTTTAAGTTTCTTATTCAAGTCACTCTATTATTTTTCTTGAGGTTGGAGATCTCTCATCCTTGTAATATTGTACTAAAAATAAATAGGAATGCTTTCCTATTACATTCATTTAGTTTTTTTTAATGGATTATTTCGTTTATATAGTGATTTATGACAAATATTTACATTTTAATTAACTAATTAAACAAATAATGAATGTTAGGGCTTTCTAATAATAAAGGTTAGGGGAAATTATGGGATTTGTTAAAATGTAATGACAAAAAGTAACGTGGTTTAGAAAATATTTTCAGAAGTATAGTAGTGAAATCGTAGTCATTTGTTGTGACTACAGTTACCACGCACCAAATGACTATGATTTCTTGCCATGATTTTAGGCGAAGTCACGGTTAATAGCTACGATTAATGTGTCACGTGGCTCCAAGCTACCAAATTGGAGCCACGTGTTGTTGATGGGTTCGCATGCAATATATGCGATTTCTACGGATTCATCCTTCCTATCCACTTTATATATGATGTGTTGGAACTTAAATAACTTTTAGTATAGTGATTTTTTACTTTGACGGACACCTACCCTATTTTTATCAATAATTTACCTACTTGACTTTATTTTGTAATTTTTTAAAAAATTTACATTACTTTGATAATTTTTTTAATTAACCTGAAATGGGATTTATTAGGATTTTTTTTTAAATAATGCTATTTTCGAAAGTATACGAAAATATGCTACTTCCCAAATAATTTTCAAAAATAATGTTTTGGAAATAGCAGGCAAGAGACGACCTATTGTGAAGTGGCAAACGCAAAGCGCCACATTAATTTTTTCTTTAAAAATAAGGTTTGGTCATCTTTTGGAGAGAGACAATAATATTCTAAGCAAAAACAAGATAACAAGTACGAACCCATGTCCTTTGACTCTCCAGGCGGTCCTTTACAGAAAAAAAACACCCATATAATTGCTCGAACCCATAAAGCGTTGTGTTATAAATATATACTTATTATTTTGTTTTTGCTTAGAATAATATTGTCTTCTCTTCAAAAGACGATCAAGCAGGATTTTTCGAGATCCCGCCAAATATGTCGTCTCTTTAAGAGACGACCAATCCTTATTTTAAAAAAAAAAAAATGAACGTGGCGCTTCAAAGCGTTTGCTATTTCACAGGTCGTCTTTGATGACTTGCTATTTCCAAAACATTATTTTTGGAAATAGTTTAGGGAGGGTTCAAAAATAGTATTATTAAAAAAAATCCGGATTGATTAGAGTAAACTAATAATTTAATTCCTCCCAACTTTTTTATTTCATATTCTTTAGTTTCTTTGCAGTTTTGATGGATCTACTGTTCTTCGGCGACTCTACTATTTTCCAGCGACTCAATTGTATTTTTTGCTCACGCTATAGTTTCTTTTAGTGCATCATAATCTTCTGTTTCTCTTACATAATTATTTTATAAAAAAAAATATGTAATTAATTAATAATTATCATATTTTTCTTAATAAGTATAACTTGTGATATAATTATCCTGTTGCGAATATATGATATATAACTTTTTGTATCTACTAAACAACTTATATATAACCCATGAAGTATATATAGTATACTTGGTTGTTTCCAAAATTTGTTGTTATAAAATGTAATAATAATGAATTCTATTTTAACAATTTTATTGATATTAATTAATAATAACCTAGTAAAACAATTAATTAGAAAGACCTCAATCCAAAAGTGTGCAATAAAATGTTACCCTGATTTTACAATAATTGTCTAATTGAATAAAATTTTAACATTAAAAATTTTGGAATTTCGATCAGTTTTGAAACTAACTCAAAATTACTTCTAATTATATCAAAATCATTCCAAACAAAACATAAAATAACTTGTATTTAAATCACTTCAACAAAAGAAATCAACTGTAATTAAATCCCTTATATATCAAATCATTCATTCTACCTCTCATTCTCAAATATGCCCTACACCCACTTTTGCACCCAAATATGCCCTACACCCACTTTTGCACCCAAACATATGGAAGCCAACCTAAACCTAACTCAATAATAATTGATACCTATCTCTTTTCTTTGAAATCTAATGTTCAAACTTCTATAAACCCAATTTGTTATCCTTAGAAAACAAGAAAAGAACATTGGAAACTAGCCAAGTATGAGGCTAACTCTATTATCCCTATTAACTAAGGGTCGTTTGGTAAAGTTCCAAATTTCTTGCTTCTCGTTTCTAATTTTCTTAAGAAATCAAATATTTTATAAGTAACTTTATTTCTTGTTTTTTTGGGAACATTCCTCACAATTGTATAGAAATTTTGAAAACAACTAAAACAAGTTTCTCTTTTCTTGTTCACATTTTCAATTTGTTCCAAAACATAAATAAAAATATTATTTTATCATAGTTGAATTCTCGAAGGTTGAAACTATGTCATATGAACGGACCCTAGAAGACTATTACGATGTTAAAAAAAAAACCTAAAAGACTTACCTTTGCGGGAAAAAAAAACTAAAAGACTATTAATGAAATTTGAATTAGAAGCCTGTTCGTTTCCACTGCCATTCTTGAGTTTCGTGTACTTTGATTTAAAGTGGGCCAGGATCCACGAGTTTCACCCATTTCACCCAATGCATGCAAATCCTTGAAGTCTTGTAAAAGTTCGAACACAGAACCTCCCACTCTATACCATATTAAGGACGATGAATAAACCACCACTCAACCCAAAAGTTTAAGTCAGATGAATTATTTTAATTGTGTATCTCAACGCTCTACTTCATCACATTCTCTCCTCCTTAAACACAAAACAAGTTGTTCAAACTTTCAAAACGGTGGAACACCCTTTGACTCGTATCCCCACTCTCAACTTTGATTGCCAATCCTTCAAATGTTGAAGGTTATGATCATGATATGGAAGTAAGATCATTTAAGCACTTCATGATCTTCAAAGTTTTATCTCAACATCGTGGCAAACATATTCAAAAACTTACTTTGGATTTACCAATGAAGTAGTATTAGTAGAGTTATTGATATGCTATGTATTAGATTTGACACAGAGATGTGTAAATTGACTTTTCTAATTTATTCTAGAAAGTACAACATTACTTAAATAGAGAATTTACAACTGAAATATATCAATAACAGGAAGCATAACTAAATAATCAATTAGTTAGCTATTTACAATAATACTCCGATACCCCATTCAAGATGGACGATATATATCAATAAGTCCCATCTTAGAAATAATAGAAGAAAAAGCAGTATAGGGTAGAGCTTTTGTGAAAACATCTGCAAGCTGAGAGTGAGAACATATGGGCATTAATTTGATGAAACCAGCAAGAATACGTTCACGAACAAAGTGACAATCTAACTTAATATGTTTAGTCCGCTCATGAAAACTCGGGTTAGATGCAATGTGGATGACGACCTGATTATCACAAAACAATAAAGTTGGCTGTTGAACAGGGATCTGCAACTCAGACAATACACTCGTAAGCCATACAACTTCACATGTTGTAACGGCCATGGCTCGATACTCAGCTTCAGCTTAAGAACGAGAAATGGTAGACTGCTTCTTAGCCTTCCAAAAATATACAAAAGCCTGTCGTCGAACGCCAAGTATCAATACAAGAACCCCAGTCAGCATCACAAAAGACATGTATTTGAAATGATGAAGAAACAGACCAGAAGATGCCACGACCAGAAGACCCTTTTAGATAACGAATTATAAACGGCGTCAAGATGAACTTTCTCAAGACGAGAAACAAACTGACTAAACTTGTTCACAGCAAAAACAATATCAGGGCGAGATACGGTCAAGTACAAAAGTTTGCCAATAAGACGACAATATAGGGAGGGATCTTAAAGAAGTTCACCATCAGTAGCAGCCTGAAGATGAAGATTCGGATCAAGAGGGATGGAAACTGGCTTACAACCAAGTAAGCCAGCATCTTCCAACATAGTCAAAGTATAATGTCACTGAGAGAGACAAATTCCATTAGAGCTTCGAGCCAGTTCAAGGCCTAGAAAATATTTCAGAAATCCCAAGTCTTTAAGCTTGAATTTGAGATTGAGAAGAGACTTAAGCTCATCAATAATGGAAGACGATGCAACAGTAACAATTATGTCGTCCACATAAACTAACAATGCCGCAAATGATGCCCCTGTCCCTTAGTAAATAAAGAGTAGTCGGCTTTGGACTGAGAAAACCCAAAAGACAAAAGGACAGACGAAAACTTTGCAAACCATTGTCTAGAGGCCTGTTTAAGTCCATAAATAGACTTTTTAAGGTGACACAGAAGACATTGCCCCGAAGAAACAATAGAAGTTGGAGGTTGATAGCGAAGAGGCAAATCCATATAAACTTCCTCAAAAAGATCGCCATGAAGAAAGGCATTATTGACATCTAACTGGACAAGAGACCACCCTTTGGAAACAGTAATGGTGAGAAGAACTTTGACCGTAACCATTTTGGCAATGGCTGAGAAAGTCTATATAAAATCGACCCCTCTTGCTGAGTAAAACCTTTCGCCACCAAACGAGCTTTATAATGCTCAATGCTCCCATCAAAACGATGCTTGACTTTTATAAATCCACTTGCATCCAATGGTATGATGCCCATAGGGAAGGGGAACAACATCCCAAGTTTTATTAAGCACCATAGCATCAAGTTCAGCTGCCATTGCAGCCCGCCAATGTGGGAAAGAAACCGCTTGATGATAGAAGTTTGGCTCATATTGAGAAGAAATTGATACTACCATAGAAAAGTGGTTGGGAGAAAGATTGGTATATGAAACATAACGATGTAAGAGATGTTTGGTAAAATAAGTTAAAGGCTGGACCCCTTGTAAAAGAGAGCAATGATAATCTTGGAGATAGGATGATGTTTTAGTTGGTCCAGAAGAACGCCTTAATGGAGCATTGGACGAAACACAAACTTGATCAACACTATCACCAATATCCATAATAGGAGATGGTACAGCAGCTGGAATATGGGATTGAGCAACCATAGTTGGGTCAACATCATTAGTTGGGTCAACATTAGTAGGTAGTAAAATGCCAGTGGTAGGGGTAGTAGCTGGTATACCATTGGGACAAGACAAATCAGGCATAAGGGTGGTAGATGCTATATGACAAGAATGGTCAATAGGCATGGAAGTAGAGATGGCTGATTCGTTATGTGATGGAACATTGCAAGGACCATTGGACATATCAATGCTGATGAGCAAAACAGTGTCTGGAAATGGATCACTTATAGGGGAAGTTGTTGCATGATCCGAAAAGGGAAAAATGGTTGACACAAAGAAACATTTGAGTTGAAGGTCATAAACGCGATATCCCTTCATTCCAAGTGGATAACCAACAAAAACAGCAGTAGATGCTCGGGGATCAAACTTATGGCGATGAGAAGTAAGTGTGGAAGCAAAGCACAGTGAACGAAACACCCTTAATGAAGCAAAATTAGGCGATTTGCCATAAAGAATATGAAATGGAGTAGTCCAAGCCAGAGATAAAGACAGTGTTTTGTTAATCAAATATATTGCAGTTAAAACGCAATCTCCCCAGAACTCCAAAGGAACATGAGACTGAAAATAAAGAGCTCGAGCCACGTTGAGGATGTGTTGATGCTTGCGCTCAACAACTGAATTCTGTTCTGGTCTCCCAACACAAGAGAACTGATGTATAACCCCTTTAGATAGGAAAAGAAATCCTTAAAAGCTAACTCAAGGGCGTTGTATGATTGAAAACTTTTGATAGATGCCCCAAATTGAGTCTTAATATATGTGAAAAACCGAGGAATTATGGACAGATCATCAGACTTATTTCTCATAAAAAATATCCAAGTAAATCTACTAAGATCATCAACCACTGTAAGGAAATACTTATGACCATTATAAGTAGACCGTGCAAATGGACCCCAGACATCAGCATGCAACAAATCAAAGGGACGAGCAACTTTGTTATTACTGGAATCAAAAGACAAGCGTTTTTGCCTAGCCAAAGGACATATCGAACAAAGATGCTGCTTACAAGTATGTGAATCAAAACACAAAGTATCACGTAATACATTCAAGCGTGTAAATGAGGGATGTTTAAAACGATTAACGATTGTGCCAAATATCAAATGTATTACTAACAGCCATAGAAGTATGAACATCATAATGTAATGAGGGAACATCACCAGTCAATGAAGAATCCTCAAGAAAATAGAGACAATTTCTCAATTTACTTCTTTCAATCATCCTCGAAGTGGACTTGTCCTGAGCAACACAAGAATTATCCGCAAACAGAATCTGTACGTCTAGAAATTCCTTGGTTAAACCACTGATCGAAATCAGGTTGTAGTGGAAAGTAGGAATATAGAAAACATTAGTGATATAAATTTCTGATGTGAGCTTAACAGTTCCATCATACTCCACTGTGAAATTGGACTTATTATGTAAACCGACAACAACCAGAGAAATCTTCGCCAAAGATTGATAAAGAGATGCTGAACAGCAAATGTGCACCGAAGCACCATAATCGAAAATCTACAATCGATTTTCAGGCAATGAATTAGGTGACGTACCTGCCATATATGAATTTGCAGAGTCATCTGAAGTGTTCTTGGAGGCATTCATCTGAGATTGAAGAAGCTGAATCAATTGTTGACACTAAGCAGCCATGTCAAAAGTGGTTTGAGAAGCAGTCATTGCCTAAGAATCAACAGGCTTCGATTGAGGAGTAGGACTTTATGAGGAAGAATTGCTTGGCTTATGTGACGAAGCAGATGAGAATGACGCTGGCCTAAAGATTTAGAGCCAGGGGGATAGCCGAGCAATTTGTATCAATGCTCAACTGTGTGACTTTTCCACAGTGAGTGCAAAAAGGGCGCTAACGATTTGTCCTTGAATTGGATTTAAAATTTGGCTTAGACACAACCTTTCCAGAGGGCGGCGATTGTTGAACAGCGAGCGCAAATGCAGGTGAAGCGGAATTCGACGATGAAGTCGTATTGATTGAGCGTTGTTGTTCTTCTTGATTAACAAGAGAAAACGCTTTATTGATGGTAGGTGGAGGTTCCATGAGTAATAGTTTAGCACGAATTTGAGCATAGGATTCATTAAATCCCATGAGGAAATTCATCAAATACTCATACGGAAGGAACTCAGCAGCAGATTTGGCACCACCGCAAGAACACTTGCAAGAACATATCGGTTGATATTAACTTAATTCGTCCCATAGCGACTTGATTTTGGTGAAATAAAAACTCACCGAATGTTGTTTAGAGCGGGTAGCCAATTCACGCTTCAATTGAAAAATACGAGGTCCATTGCTCTTCTCAAATCTTTCCTTTAGGTCGATCCAAATGTCCCAAGCAGATTCCGGAAATAGGATGCTCGTGGAAATTTCCTTGGACACCGAATTGAGGATCTAGGCAATAACAACGTGATTGTTTCGAATCCAGGCATGGAGTAAATCTCTAGAAGGAAGTAGAATGGTTCCATCAACGAAACCTAACTTGTTCTTGACAGAGAGTGCAATTATCATCGATCGACTCCACGACGTGTAATTCTCCTCAATGAGAGTTGATTCACAAGAACAAGACCTGTGTTATCAGTATGATGAAGGTAGTAGGGATTCGGAGGAGAATCATTGCAAGATGAAGGAAGAGATGTAGAAGCCGGAATTGTCTCAGAAGACAACGACGGTGTAAAAATGGGGACGTTGGAATCAGTCATGACGAACGAAGAATGGGAAGAAAGTCAAAATCGAAATATTACTTCTGATACCGTATTAGATTTGACACATAGATGTGTAAACTGACTTTTCTCATTTATTCTAGAAAGTACAAGATTACTTAAATAGAGAATTTACAACTAAAATATATCATAACATAAAGCCTAACTTAATAATCAATTAGTTAGCTATTTACAATAATACTCCAATACTATGCACAATTCAACGATGTTCGAGAACTTTGCATATCATTACCTAATATATGGGGTTTTACGATTGGAATTACTATTTATTGGCATGTTCATTGCTCACCATGTTGAAGATAGTATGTGAGTTTGTGGATGATTCGGGAGCCTTAATATTGCCATCGTTGAAAATATTAGATATTTGATTGGGGATGGAAGGAGCATCAAAATTGCAAGACGGGTGTGTTAAAAGTTTAAACTTTTGTCATAAAATACACCCTTTTAGATGGAATCCATTATTATTTTACAAATATATCCCCTTCTATATATATGTAATTAATATTTAAGGATTAAAAACTAAAATGGAAAAGTAGTCATTTATTTTTTAAATCCCACATTTTATTTAAAAAATTGATCAAATCCCTTCATCTTCTCCATTATTCTATTTTCCTTTTATGGGCAGCCGCTGCAATATAGTGTCTCTCTCAAACGGCCAGTTCTTCGTCTTCTTCATTCTTCTTCATCTAACATTCCGGCAGCCGGCAGCCATTTCCGATAGTCGGAGGTAAGCTTTGCTTTCAATATCTGTGTTTCTTTATTTAAACACCATATTCAACTTGAGCACACATGCAAGAGAGATTTTTTGCGTTTGATTTTGGGTATTTAAATATTCTACATTGGTTTTTCGATCTTCGATTTTGGGGTATTTATAACTTATCCAATTTTTGTGCGTTCGATTCTTGATTTTCGAATTGTGTTTTTCTATTTTTGTTGTGAGATTTTTGTGGGTTTTGGTTAATCGATTTTTGTGGGTTTTGTTGCAGTTGAGTGCTTTCATTCATTTGGTTAGAGAGGAATCTCAAGGTTTTCAAGGATAAGGGTTGTCTCGGGAGGAGTTTTGAAGTATTGCACACTAATGCTTTTCCATGGGTGTTGAAGTCTCCATTGTTTAAGAACTTTCTCTCTTTTTATCTCTAACAATCTTCTCCATGGTATGTAAGTTATAACCCAACATAAATAGGTTGTATATAAAGTATATTATTAGATCCCTAATAATAATTGATTTCAAAAGTAACATATTATATATGTTATATCCTATAATAAGTATATTTATATATAGCATTAACATAAAATGAAATTAATAAAAAAAACAAGAACAAAATTAATTGACATAATAAGAAATATATATACACATAAATTAAAATTAAAATATTGTACATATTAAAATAGTTTTTTAAATTTTATAATAATACATGATAGGCAAGTTATAATCTAGTATAAAGACGTATAAACAGTATTTAATTATATCACTAATAATAGTTGATTTCAAAAGTAGTATTAAACTGATGAAAGAAACATAAAAAGAATTGATTGACATTAATAAGAAATATATATATATATATATATATATATATATATATATATATAAAAACTATATTTTAAAAATAAAAATATTCAATCATACCCATATATTTTGAATATTGTATTGATGCAGTCAGAACTTAGATGCAAAATTTGTGGTGAAACGGAACTATTATTGCCGGATACTTGAGTTGCTAGACATAATTTCTCAAACAAAAGAATTAATAGTCACTGGAAGGGAAAAATATAAATTGATGAAGCATGGCATGACATGTTTCCTCGTCTCTATGAAATATTGTATATATGGGGTATTATAGTGAGTTTGATTCCTTATACTGAGTTGAGTTGGGTATATTTAAAAAAAATATATAGAAATAGTTAGAATCATTTAGTTGTAACTATTAACTAGTTTGAATTAGAATATTAACTAAGGAGATAGTTGTAAGTAATTTGACGATAATGGTAGGATATTGAAGTCTACATAGAATTTAGTTTATATCCGAATATATCTTATAACTCAAAAAGTTTAGTCGTATATAATTTATAATGTTCAAGTAGTGAATTAAGCGGAAATCCAACAGTGGGAAATTACAGAAGGAGAGAGAATGATTTAGATATTTTTGTAATTAATAATATTGGTAAATCAAAAGAATAAATTTTTTTTAAGGAGTGAATTAAGGGATTAGTGTTGAAAATTTGTATGGGGCCCACACTAATTAAAGGATTATGATAACAATTTATGGAATTAAATATTTTATATTTCAAAAAAAGAAAATAACTATAATAAATATAAATGCAATAAATTCAATAATACAAAATCTCAATTTGAAAGGTCTGCGTATCTCTCTAATTCAATTTTTAGGTATATATTTGAAAAGTCAGATAATTGGGATTGTGGGTTCAAACCTATGGTTACTTTTGAGATTATAAGCGTAAAATAAGCATTGAACCCGAGATACGGTTATGCAGTTATCTTTTGAACGTTAGCGATTAGATCGGTAACTTAGTTGTAGAGTAGTTTAAGTTCGATAGTTTGACGCTCATTATTTCACGACTAACTTCGTGAGAATCACGCGCAAAGTCTAATTGACGAACTAATCCTGACATGTCTCTTGGCAAAATTTTGACCTCCATTTGGTTTTGATTGACTCTCTTTTGAGAGAGTCCTACTATTTATGCTCCAAAGCTTGAGCATTCTAAATTGTGTGCTACTTTCGAAATAGAATTAACTTTTCCAAAAGTTGAATTACTTACCCCAAATCTCAAAAGTGTTAATTTCACTTTTCGTGATGATTTTTAAACGCCATGAAAAAGGATTTCGTGACTTTTTAAGCCGTCGCGAATTTCACTTTTCGTGATGTTTTTTAAATATCACGTAAAAAGAGATATCGTGACAGATTAAGATTTTGTGACGGTTAAAAGACGTCAAGAAAATAGATTTCGTAGCTAAAAAACTTCACGAAAGACAGATTTCGTGATGGATAAAAAACGCCATGAAATCTATTTTCCGTGACATTTTTTAAACGTCACAAAAAACAGATTTCGCGATGTTTTAAAAATGTCATAAAAAATAGATTTCGTGACAATAGGGAAACGTCACAGAAATGGATTTAGTGTTGCTAAAAGACGTCACATAATAGTTATTTAATGACATTATGTCACTAAATAATAAGGAAAAACAATCTATTTCATTGTTCATCAACATAGCGAAGACACGAATTTTATATAACAAAGTTGAACATTCATATACATATATGAACAAAGTATGATACAATTTGCAAGTACAATATTCTTTGCACATACCAAGTACAATTTAATACAAGTACAATTACAGAATGGAACATATATCTCACACACTAACTAAACAAAGAATCTCATTCATCAATTAGTTGCATTCCTAATTCTTGACTTCTTTGAGTTCATGAAATACCTAATGAGGAAAACAATACCGGAGTTCGATAAATGAATAACCAATAAATAGATAAGGGAAGAGAATCACTTATAAAAGAACAAAGTTCTATCTATTAAAGAATGCAAAGGGTCGAGAGGATAACTAGATATTCCACATTGTTAGTGTTGATGTGTGAATTTCAACCCTCCGATTCTCCTTATCGCACACACCCAACTCGATTATAAGGGAACTGATACCTGGAAAATCGAATTGATCTAAACCGGTGTGACCTTAGTCACACGGGCTCCGATACCTAAGTTAGCAAGGGGAATTGAGAAATAGTGAGTTTCAAGTATGTTACCTGCCCCATCAGGGTTAAGCTGCACTGCTACTTATAGCTATGAGAATGGTTCTAGAACCTTCTGCAGTTGAGCCCTAATTCGGAGTTGCAAGGCCAAAAGAGAATCGTCGATCAAAGGTGGGTGATTTCCAGGCTCGGCCATGGGCTGAGCCCGGCTCAACGCCGAGCAGGGGTCGGGACCAAGCCCTGCTCGGCTTGGTCTGGTTCTTTGTCGGTTGCTTCCTTAGTTCCTTTTGATCTGTTGGTCGGCCTATTGTTGATTTTTCGTTGCATAACAATTGCCCCTACTCCCAAGGCGATGCTTCCGATTTTGTCCTCATCTCCTTGGGAGTATTCTGACAAGGGTGTTGGGGCACATGATTAAAAAGCTTTATCAGGGTGTAGTCAAATCACCCCTTGGCTTTATGTATCTTGTTTGATCAATGACTTAAAGGAAATATCTTGTCGTACTAACATTTCTGTCGTGATTTGTCTTCCATGTCAGACCTGTGACTGAGGAGATCACGGGCTCCTCGGGGACCGTGTCGAGCACGTCTCGGTTTTACGGTCAAAGATCGTTGGTCCGAGCCAATTGGACTGTTCTGTCATTGTGGGACCCGAGAGGACCATAGGTGAGTTGAATTGTCCCATCCTCACGGGACACAAAAAGATCGCATGTTGATTTACCCCCTCTTTGCAAGACCGGAGACGGTCAATCATGTAGTTGTCGCATCATTTGTAAGACCTGGGACCTACAAGGTAACAGGGTGTTGGGTATCAAGCCGAGAACACCTCGATCCATTGGTTAAAGACCACTAGGTCGAGAGCTGTGGTCTTATGTTGAGGGCTATTTAAACCCCTTCACTTTCTCCATTTCCTATCATCTTCCTTGCAAGGTACACTTCTCTTTATTTGCTTTTTGGTTGTGTTTCTCTAATCTTATGACTGATCTTAATTTCGAGTGGACCTCTTCAGATGAGGGATCATCGTCGAATCCTTCGTCTGAATCTTGACCCTATCATTCGTCCTGGGTGGATAATTCCACTCTTACCGCGAGGGACCTTCGTCGCTTGCATTCAAAGTACCACATCCCGGATTCAGTTAGCCTTTGTCTTCCAAATCCGGGAGAAAGTATCGATGGATCTTTTCTCGGTGAGGTTGTATTTGACGCAGCCATGTTCCAATTTGGAGTCCGTCTACCGTTGCCTCTTTTTCTTAAAAATTTTTTAGCTTTCAATCAAGTAGCTCATTCCCAAATCGTTTCAAACGGATGGTCTACTTTGATCAGTTGCTTTATTTTGTGGTTGTACCTCAGGGGCGAGCAACCTTTAACTACCACAGATTTCATGTCGCTTTATTACCTCAAACACAGTCCCAAGGATAATTTTCACTTTTATGTTTGTTCTTGGAATCAGATTCTTGTTATGGATCCTTCCTCAGTGAAGCATTGGAAGGACGAGTGATTCCTTGTCGGTGGTGATTGGCTAGCCCGTGACGAGAGAGGACTATACTTTCCTGTCCCGGCTGAGTGTAGGGAGTTAGGTAAGTAGATTCCCGAGCTCTGTCAGGACTTTTGTAGATATCTATTATGATACTTTTCTTTCTTTGTTGACAGTTTCTCATAATTGTGAGTT
>NW_019104506.1:1727419-1741831 GCF_001995035.1 Momordica charantia
TTCAGGTTTCAATCTTTCCTTTCTCTTGCCCGTATAGTGCTGATGTCGATGGGGCAGCCTACCTGGAAAAGGCATTTAACCTTTGGTAAGGGCTCGGTGAATCATCGAGTGGGCCAGATTTTGGCCTGTCAAATCCACAGCATAACATCAGCACATGCCTTAGCGACCTCCATGCGGTGAACACTTTGTAGCTTTAAGTATTTGTCATAGCATCTTCCCCTAACGTCGGTTTCTGACCTTGGCAGGTTTTCAATCATCTAGTGGTATTCTCGGGTCGGGTTGCCGATGAAATTAACCACCTTTGCTACCACTATGCTCCTCAGGAAGATTTGAATCAAGCTCTCTCTTCCTTGAACCAAGCGAACAGCCTTCTAAAGAATACCCGACGTGAGCTGGAAACGGAGAAGAGAAAATCTCGAGATGAGCCGGCCAACCCGCAGAGGAGGCTTGATGAGGTCAACGCTCGGCTCTCTGATTCTGAATTCTTGGCCGGGGAATTAAAAAAAACCCAGGAGTACGTCGATTTGCAAAACTCTACCCTGGAGTGTGGCGTTTGTGGTCTCTTCACCAAGTTTCTAATAAGCACCCCGATATTGACTACTTCTTCCTCCTGGAGTGTTTTAAAGCTGAGCATAAAGCTTCTAACGACATGGATGACGACGACGATGAGTAGTAGGGTAGCCTGAGAGGGTAGCGAGTAGCTTTGCCTGTGTTTAACGATTTTACGAATTTTATGGTGTTGCTTTGTCATTATCTTCATTTGTATTTCTTTTTGGAATCATCAATTAACCCTCTGTTACCAACAATTATTGGCTTACGGCGATGGAGTGATGGAGTTGACTTCGTTACCTTTACTTTCATAGTTTCTAACCCCTTGGCTATAGCCAATGGTTTTTCACCTGCTGTCGTTTGGCTTTTGATTTTACCCCATCTTATGTTTTAACCGTGATAGGTCAATTGATCCGCTTCTAGTTTGGCCGTGTTGAGATTGTTTAATTGTTCTTTCCAACTTTGTCGATTAATGTAGATTTTTGCCATAATTGTAGTCTCATCGCACCCTAAGTAACAGAAGAGAAGAAAGTCAAATCTAGCAATGGGCCAAGCCTTGTTAAGCACTGAGCAGGGGTTGGGTCCGAGCCTTGCTTAGTTTGGGTTGGCTTTACCAATTTGGCTCATCGAGTCTTCTGATCGTGACCTGTCGTTCTTATCTCATAGTTATGTTGCCCCTTACTGTCAAGATAGTGTATTGTCGATTTTTGCTCCTTGAGAGTATTTTTGTAGATGGGACAGAGTGCTTTTATCAAAGTCACTTTGCATCCAGTTTTGGATTTAGAAGACATAGTTGATAGAGAACCCAAATAATGGATACTTTATTGAATATGAAAAATAAATAATCTAAAATCTCCATAAAACCAGAAAAAGAAACAATCTTAAATCCATCATACTCGTTAGTTGAAGGGAAAGAGGAAAGAAAAGAAAATATCAATGGCCACCCGCAGTAGAAGCCTTGTCGTTGCCCCTCATTGAAGTGTAATAACACTCACGCAATACTTGTTGCTCTCCTTTGATCTCACCGATTCCACCAGGTGGTGGGAATTTCATAGACTGGTTATATGTAGATTGTATTGCCTTGAGCATGTGCATTGTTGGTCTTCCTAATACTCTTTGAGATACCCTCTCCGAATGAGTCATTCCACTTCTTCTTTGAGATCGAAGCAATCCTGAGTGGCATGACCGTGGTCTCGATGGAAAAGGTAATATCGCCCTTTACTTCTTTTACTTGGAGGTGCTGTCATCCTCTCCGGCCACTTGAGCAAGCTTTGGTCCTTGATTTCCATCAATTCCTACTCAAGTGGGATCGTGGTTGGGTTATATTTCTCGGACTTCCTCTGAGGCGGATCCTTCTGGCCAATCCGATCTCTTTCTCCCACCTCGACGACTGTGGCTTATCCCCAGATCTCTCCCTCTTCTTGTCAGACCATTTTCCCTCTGGTTCTTTCTTTGAGTGGAAGAATTCTCCTACACTCATGTATTTTTGAGCTCGGCTCAATGCCTCTTAGAATATGCTCGACATCTTCTTCCCAAAAGAGAATGAAAGGTGCTCGTCCTTGATGCCGGACATGAAGGCTAGTGGAGATACCGCATCCGTGAGACCCTCAACCTATAACTTTTCCTTATTAAACCTAGCCACGTAGTCGTGAAGGCTCTCTGTTGCCCTCTGTTTGATGGTTAGAAGATAAGCCACGGGTCGGATTTGACTTCGTCCCTCTACGAACTGGGTCACAAATGCCCTGGCTAGGTTCTTGAAGCTCGAGATCGATCCTCGCTTCAACTATCGAAAGCATACCCTGGCCAACCCACTCAAAGTTGTCGAGAATACTCGACATGTAATCGCCTCTGACACCCCATAAATGTCCATTTATTCTCGTTAGGCGTCAAGATGGTCTATTGAGTCGGCCGACCCATCAAATTTTTTCACCATTGGCAGCTTGAATTTTGGAGGGACATTCTACTCCATGATTTCTTCTGTAAAGGCGAGTCAGCTTGATCTAGTAGTTCTTCGAGATCGAACCCCTTTTCCTTTTGACTTTGTTGTTTTTCGGACAACTCGGGCCGATCTACAAGCTTGTCTTTGTCGAGGTCTATGGGCTCCGCGTTCTGTTTATCTTTGTTGCTCTTGCCTTCATCTGGTACCGATGACCTCTGTAGCTTTTGCTGGCCTCGGGAGTCGAAAATCCGAGTTCGTCGTCTGTTATTTCCCCCTAGCCTCAACTTGCTCCCCGCACTGTTCGTTGACTCTTCAGTCTCGCTCTTTACTGGGCCTTTTCCCTTTTGGGGGTCTCGGACGAGGGGTACCTCGCTGACCTCTCATTGCTCTAGTTGTTGAAGTAGTTGGGTCGTGCGTTGAAACATGCCCTCTACCTTTTTCTCTAAGCGAACTGACTTTGGAGCTGTTCAGGGACTGTTGTCGTAGGTACCTTAGGTAGCCCTTCTTGGTGCTCCAAGTTTTATCGAATCAGTCCTGTCTCGCCCTCGGGTCCTCCTATCGGGGGGTCATCCTAGTTTAACTTCTTCCTTGCGTAGCAGTCATCGTCAGAACCCCGTGGACTCCTTTCCGGCGTCATGCTGTTTGGCTTGTTTTTCGTTCCCCTACAGATAGGGCCAATTGTTGATGTGTGGATTTTGACCCTCTGGTTCTCTTTCTCGCACACACCCAACTCGATTATAAGGGAACTGATACCTGGAAAACTAAATCGATCTAAACCGGTGTTACCTTAGTCACATGGGCTTCGATGCCTAAGTTAGCAAGAGGAGTTGAGAAATAGTGAGTTTCAAGTTTGTTACCTGCCCCCTCAGGATTAGGCTGCACTGCTACTTATAGCTGTGAGAATGAGTTCCATAACCTTCTGCAGTTGAGCCTAATTTGGAGTTGCGAGGCCCAAAGAAAATCGTCGGTCAAAGGTAGGTGATTTTTGGGCTTGGTCATGGGCCGAGCCCGGCTCGGTGCCAAGCAGGGGTCGAGATCGAGCCCTGCTCGGCCTGGTCTGGTTCTTTGTCGGTTGCTTCCCTAGTTCCTTCTGATCTGTTGGTCGGCTTATTGTTGATTTTTCGTTGCATAACAGTTAGAAACATCATATTATCCATGGTTAAAGCAATGTTTCTTCAAATTCATATTTATCAAATCGATAAGAAAAGAACTACCTCAACTTCAAATTTATCCATTGTTAGAGCAACGTTGCTTTACGAAACTGTAACACAAATGTACCAAATTGTACAAAATATGATTTTCCTCGTGAAAGAATTAAGAAATTAACATTTTGAAATAAACCTAGCACAATGACCAACAAAGATCCCAACAAAACATAAGCGATTGAAATAACCAATATGGTTACACTTCTTCTTCTACATCATTTAGTAATCTAGCACAAAATATCAGTAATCAATATAGCACAAACTAGTATATCACAAGGATTGAAAACAATCATCATCTAATGAGACTATCAATAATCAATATTCAAAACTTTCTTGTGAACTTACTTAATAATCTGATAAATGTGGTAATTTAGATATAGTTACAGCATATAACAAGACTGATTCAAATTGATTTAAGATTTCAATACTGAAGTATGAATAATGACCACAACAGTTAATAACTTACCTGTGTTATATTGGAATTAATAGCTTACCTTTTTTATACCGGGGTAGCACAATCCCGGACCAGGATTGCATGAAGACGATTAAATATTTTAACAAGGACGATCCAATTTTTTTCTTCTTCTCTTGGCCCTCGTTGTCAATTAAATCTCGGACATTTAATGTAATATTAGTCTGAGATTTATGGAATCGTGACTTTTTTTTTAATAAAATCCGGACAAATATTGTGATGTAATTATGTAAATTCGGTTTTCTATATTAAATAATTAAATATTTAATATTACATTATGTAATTTCAACTTTTTTTAATATATTTTCTCCATATTGAATTAATAATTAATTATTTGAGTTAGATTTTTTTTTTCAATTTGTAATTGATTTTCCAAGTTTAAAAGTTAGATTTTTTAGATTTGTAACTGATTATTATGAGGTCTATGGTGAGAGATTGGTGGAGGGAATAAAGATTGTGAAGAATGTTGCTTTTTTGAATAATGAGAATATTTTAGTAATTTTACAAAATAAAAAAATGAAAATAGGTAAAAAATTAGAAGAGAGGAGTTATGAATAAGAATTTTAAAAATGGGTCAAAAGTCCAAATTGAATTAAGAAAATGGACAAAAATCTTAATATCCTGGCATGATATAGTATCTTCAATTTAATTAATTTATTGTGCCGTTTTTTTATTTATAAATGAATGAATTAATGGTACTAAAATAATAATAATGAATTAATGAATTAATATTACTAACTTAATGTCGTATACGTGATTCAATAATTTATCGAAACAAACACAAGCAAATTATTAGAAGGCTTGCGGATAAAGTATAAACTTTACCGAGTTGGCTATTTGTTTCTCCGCAACGTTATTGTTGATTGCCAAGATTTCACGCGCTATATTTTGAATGTACATGTGGGCAAAAATTTGGGCCATTATTTGGGGTTGTCCTCCACCTTCTCAAGATCGAAGGGTGAGGACTTAAGGAAAATAAAATAGCGTGTTTGGCATCAATTCAGAGATGGCAAGGTAACCTTTTTTCTCTGGGCAGAAAACAAGTTCTTATCAAAAGTGTAATCCAAGTCATTTCCACCTATGCAACGAGTTGCTTTAGATTATCGAAAGGTTATTGTGAGGATCTAACAAAAGCAATAGCTCAAAGACAAGTACTTCCCTGATTCTTCGGTTCTTGAGATTATGGATCACCCAAGCGACTGCTATCTTTGGAAAAGTCTTCTCTGGGCGAAGACTTGCTTCTCAAAGGCTTGTGGAAAATGATAACTCTATAAGTTTCTTCAAATACAAATGTATCCCAAAAGAGGACAATTTTCAAGCTTACCACTCCTCGTGCCGAAATAGATTTAAGAAAGGTGGCAGATTTTATCACTCCAAATCTTGATTATGATCCACTGCAACTGCAAATGGATTTAGATGAGATTTTAAAAATTCCTATCAGTAAATTAGGGGCTCTCGATTCTAAGATATGACATTTTGATAAGAAAGTGAAGTCCTCGGTGAAGAGCAGCTACAAGTTGTATATGTATCTTAAAATAGATTCGACGTCCTCAAGCATAGATACAATATGGAATGGTGGAAGACTCTATGGAACTTAAAAATCTCCTCAAAGATCAAGATTTTAATTTGATGACTTTACATAAATTCCAACTAGAGTAAACTTATTGAGAAAAGGGATAGATCTCTCGCTAGTATGCCCCCTGTGTTCCAAATCGAGCGAGACAACTGATCACGTTCTGTTTACTTGCAAAAGGGCTTAGGATTTATCGAGAATGGTTCTTCCAGTTTTTCAAATTCCTAAGAATTTTCATAATAGTATTCAAGATCGGTTTCAGTACCTAGTAGGGGACTTGAGTCAACAGGATCTCAAAGTTGTTTGTGTAACTTGCTGGTCCATTTAGAATGACAGAAACCATATATCTGCAATTCAAGGCAAGAAGTAGGCGGTGACACTCCTGGCGCAACCTAGCCCAATTCCGGTGTACCACGACTGCTTGATATTTTCTCTTTGTGGGCCTTCTTGGGCCTTCTTGAGCATCTTCATGATCCTTTCTTGTGAAGAGATTGAGGTGTTTGTGCGGACGTTGGAGACGACCTCGACAGCCAGCTTGCTGCTCTGTTCTTTGGCTTTAATGGCTTTATCAAACATGTTCTTTAGAAGAACTCGTCTGGCGTAGAAGCAGATGATCATCAGAGGTTGGACTGCGATCATGACTAGGGCTAGCTTCCATGATATCATAAGCCGCATTGTGAAAGCTATGATTATTGCTGAGATGGTTTGCAGAACAAGTGTCATTCTATCACCCACAAACGACTGCACCTACCCCAACAAAAATTTATCATGAAGACGTAGAGCTACAAAATTTTTACAACGAAGTAAGTTTTAAATAAAAAATAAAAAAAAAATTAAGTGGAAGTGGAACCAAGTGCATCTGCTTTGTTCTTTTTGTGTGATAATAAGAAATAGAAAAGCGAAAGAAAAAACTGGCAAAAGACAATTGAATTTATTCATTAAAATGCTTACCACATTGGCATGTGTGGATAATCTCAAACGAGTTGCACCATTGGAGTGTTCATCTTGATCAAACCACCCAATTTCGAAAGTAAGGATCTTGGACAACATCATCTCCTTGACCATCTTGCTCAGATACTCCATAGAGAAAATACTGCAAGCCCAACAAAAATACGTCGCACAAAATTCTTGTCTTCTCCTTAATCTCCTCATGACTCACCACAAGAAATTTTATTTTTGGCGACGACACTTTTGACGACGAATTCAATTTCGTCGCCATAGGGTATTTTCGTCGCCAAAAGTTTGTCTAATTTAAAAATTTTTAGGCAAAACTTTTGGTGACGAATTGCAACTTTCGTCGACAAAAAGTAACCTATGGCGACAAAATTGCAATTCGTCACCAAAGTTTTGCCTAAAAATTTTTAAATTAGACAGACTCTTGAGAAATTGCAGGAATCTTACCGCCCAATTTGTTTTGGTAACTTTTGATGACAAAATTTGGGATCGTTGCCATAAGTTTCGATTAAATTAAGATTTTTTATTCATAACTTTTGGCGACGAAACCGTGAATTCATCGCCATAAGATACTTTTGGCTACGAAATCAAGATTTCGTTGTCAAAAGTTATGAGAAATGGCGAGATTTTTACCGCCTAATTTTATCATGGAGAACAACTAGCTCCTTCAAGTAGTCATACAAGACACGAAACTCCTTTGCATAATGATTTAAGTAGAGAATCTAATGTTACGAATAATGAGGATGGTGAAATGTATGGTATGCTCAATGATATACAAGCCTCCATTGTAGAAGAAAATGTTGATGGGGAACAATTTTGTTTTGATACACCCCTAAACGAACGTGGAAGAGACACGTTTAACACTTTCCAGCAGTTGTTCAACGAAGCACGTGGTCAGTTGTACTCAGGTTGTACAAAATTTTCATCATTGAATTTTTTAGTAAAGTTGATACATCTCAAGGTCATTAACAATTGGAGTAATAAATCGTTCAATATGTTACTCGAATTGTTAAAAGAAGCTTTTCCAACCGGTGCATCCATACCTAGTACATCTTACGAGGCTAAAAGGAGACTGCGTGATTTAGGACTTTCATATGAATCCATCCATGCCTGCAAGTATGACTGCATATTATTCAGGAAAGAATATTCTGAATGTCAAATTTGTCCAATATGTTGTGAGTCTCGTTATAAAAAAATTAATGGAAAAGCCTCACAAGTCCCACAAAAAGTTTTACGACATTTTCCGTTGATACCAAGATTGAAACTGTTCTTTTCTTCCACTCATTTTGCTTCTGAAATGAGGTGGCATAAAGAAAAACGAGTTGAGACCAAGGGTGTGTTACGACATCCAGCTGACGCATTGGGGTGGAAGCATCGAGACAACACCTTTCCTCAATTTGCTTTAGACCCACGAAATGTTCGTTTGGGACTAGCTCAGATGGATTTAATCCATTTGGGAATATGAACAATTCATACAGCATGTGGCCAGTGGTACTTATTTCGTACAATTTCCTCCTTGGAAGTGTATGAAGGAATCTAATTAATTAATGTCATTGCTTATTCCTGGGCCGAAGTCACCTGGAAGAGAAATCGACGTTTACTTACAACCATTAATCGAAGAGCTGAAAGAGTTATGGGATACTGGGGTTCGTACCTACGATTGTGCAAGTGGTGAGTACTTTCAACTACATGCAGCTCTTTTGTGGACTATTAAGGATTTTCCAGCATATAGTGACTTGTCGGGATGAAGTACGAAAGGATACCAAGCATGTCTCATTTGTAAAGAGGATAATTCATCGTTTCGAATAAGAAACAAAATTTGTTTCATGGGACATCGACATTATCTTCCTCAAAATCATAGTTGGAGTGGGAGTAGACGGTATGATGGAAAGCTAGAACGACGACCCCCACCAGTGTTAATGGATGGAGATGCAATTCTTCAACAAGTACGCTGAATTTTCCAGATTTTGGTAAGAATCCAACCAAACAAAAAATAAAAGAAAGCGAGCTCTAAACTGGACGAAGAAAAGTATATTTTTCGAACTTCCCTATTGGTCGAAACTTATGTTACGACATAAGTTAGACGTGATGCACATCGAGAAGAATGTATGTGACAATCTAGTAGGAACTTTGTTAAATATTGATGGGAAATCAAAAGACACGATCAATGCACGTTTGGATTTAGAAGATTTGAAGATTCGGAAAGATTTACACATACAAAAGGATTGGAATAAAGTTGTAAAACCACATGTTATGTATACATTAATGCGGCTGAGACGGTAAAGTTTTGCAGATTTTTGAAATCAGCTAAGTTTCCAGATGGATTTGTGTCAAACATATCGAGATGTGTGAGCGCAGAGGATGGAAGAATATGGGTGTCGCAACGTTATCGCGACGTGGAGCGATCGACGTCATCCCTTGACGGGTCTCTTTCGAGATTAGGGTTTGGAGTCGCTACCAATCATCTACGAGGTGTGATTGGTCACCTATTTAAAAAAAACTTGGTCTACCAAAACAGAATTTTGGTTCGGGAGTCGGTTTAGCATAGGGAAGGTGTTAGCACCCTACGACACCCGTTCGAAAACGATACCATATTTTATCGAAAATTATCATATTATACTTGGTCCAAAAAGAAAAATACTTTTGTGTTTGATTTTAAATGTCGCAAATTTATTGGTTTACGATAAAATATGAACCAACAAGCATGAGTGGCGCAAAGACCATTAGAAAAACAAATTATCACCTCGAGAATATTGGAAAGATTCAATTTCTGTCATTCGGGTTTTCGAAATAATTATTTAGTAGAAAAGAAAAATTAGTAAATAAAAAATAATTTTAGTGTAGGGCCCATTAAGACTTGAACTTGTGACATAAGAGTTAATATACAAACTTCTTACAAATGTGCTAACATCATAAGATATTACTTAATATTTTATATAAATGTTTTAAGATTTGAAATCCTATAAAAACGAAAGTTTTTTTTATTAAATAAAACATTTTATCTAAAATAGCTGTTTTGTAAAAATAATGAAAAAAAAACATTAATTTTGGCAAACAAATACTCAAACCTGAGACATGTAACTTACTCCTAAGTAACCTACCACTATGCCAACACCACATGATACAACTTAACTTTAATTCTTATCATACAAATCTTTATTTTAAAAAAATTGTTAAAAAAAACTAAAACTGAAATAATAATAATAATAATAATAATAATAATAATAATTTATTTTGTTTTAGATTTGAAATGTCTCTAACAAACTTCCTTAAAACTAAAAAAAAAACATTTAAAACAAACTTGTTTTAAAAAAAATATATCATATTTAAAACAAACTTGTTTTTTTAAAAAAAAAATCAAATCATATTTAAAACAAACTTATTTTTAAAAATAATCAAGTCATATTTAAACAAATTTATTTTAAAAATATATGTATATATATATCAAATTTAAAACAAACTTATTTAAAACAAATTTATCAAAAAAAATCAAATCATTTCTAAAACATTTTTTGCTATATCACGTACTGCAGTGAGGAAATCTTTGGTGTGCCCGCGGGTCTGAAACCGTGAAGGAGCACTCGAGGTCGGAATCAAGTTGTCGGTGATTCGTGCATCGGTTGTAGAAGTTGTTCGTTATATTATTGTTGTCCGTCGGGATTATAGAGCTTTGCGCCGGACTACTGGCAGGTTGTCTGAACTTGTGATCACCGGGAGACGTGTGCAGTCTGTGTATCATCGGGGTCGCCGGTCTGGGTGAAGAAGAAGAGAAGGTGATGGTAGAGAGAAAGAAGGAAGTGAATTTTTCTTTGTCTTCTCTATATGAGTGTTCTGTCTGCCTTCTCCTCCCCACTGCAGCCCTCCTTAAATACACCTAAAAATAACGATAAAAAAGAAAAAGAGGCAGGAGAAGAAGAGAAGGGGACACACGTACGAAGGAAAAAATCAAATGAGAGAAAAAACTGTTTTTTTAAATCTTAAAATCAAAAACCAAATATTTTCAAATAAAATCAATTTTAAAACTTAATTTGATTTAGTTAAAACTTTACATTAAATTTTATAATAAAGTAAATTATGTTATTTTAAACTAAATCAATAAACAGAATAAAATAATAAATAAATCAGTAATAAATTTTTTTAAAAAAAGCGAGCCGAACCAAATACGGTGTCTACAATGGGGGTTGAAAACTCACGATTGTCATGTTTTGCTACAACGACTCGTACTCGTTGCCATTCGAGCGTATGTACCGAAGTTTGTGGGTACGGCCATCATTGAGCTACGTAGCTTCTTTCGTGATATATGTGCAAAGACAATACGCATTTGTGATTTAGATCGATTGCAATCGGACATTATAGTCATACTTTGTAAACTGGAGAGAATATTCTCACTAGCATTTTTTGATGTAATGGTACATCTTACAATTCACTTGCCATACGAAGCAAAAATAGTGGAGCCGGTTAGTTACAGTTGGATGTACTCTATTGAGCAAAGTCTCCAAACATTAAAACAATATGCACAAAAGAAGAATAGAGCTCGTCCTAAGGGTTCAATAGCCGAATCATTCATCATGAATGAATCTTTAACTTTCTGCTCATTGTATCTGACTGGAATTGAAACGAGATTCAATAGAGACGAATGCAATGATGATACTATTGCTGGTGATAAAAATTGTGGACATTTTGACGTGTTCAGGCTAAGTGCGCGACCTTTAGGGGCATCAACTTCAAAGACATTATCTGCCATTGAAAGAAAAGTTGCACATTGGTATGTACTGAACAACTGTGCAGAGATAGAGTCGTATCGAGAGTAAGTTTGACTTATACTAAGTACATTTTAAGTGCACACTAGCGAGTACATAACACTAAATTTGTTTTTCTCCTTCTTCGGCATGATAGTCAACATTTAAGAGTAATTCAACTTAGAGGAATAGTGTTTCTGCCTTATATGAACGACACAGTACTCAATTTCCTGATTGGTGCAAAGCACAGGTAATATTGCATTTTAGGATTAGAATTTAGATGAACGCAAAACGAAATCATTAAGTATTTTGTTATTATCTATTACAGGTTTTGACATTACGGGAACAAGGCGAATTAGATGACGATCTTTATTCACTTGCGTTAGGGCTCTCATTAACTGCACGCTCATATAGCGGTTGTATTGTAAATGGATTACATTTTCATAATACAGAACGAGATAGTCATCGAACAACACAAAATAGTGAGGTCATGGTGTGTGGAGGAGAAGGGGATGACATGAATTTTCACAATGTCTTGGATGATGTTTGGGAGTTAGATTATGTTAATAGGAGATGTGTCATACTTTTTAAGTGCAAGTGGTTTAATGCAGACTCTAAGAAAAATAAAATTCGAGTTGACTTAGGTTTTAAGTCGATTAATACTTCTAATTATTGGTATGCAGACGACCCATTAATTCTCACTGGTCAAGCACAACAAGTTTTTTATTTTGATGACCCCAAACTTGGTAATAATTGAAAAGTTGTTCAAAATACTCTAAATAAACGTTATGGGATATTCCAGAACAAGAAGACGCTGGAAATGATGATCATATTCCATTGTTAGAAGTAGGACCCATGATCGAAGTAGATGAATTCACTCAAGATAGTTCATTGCGTCGAGATGGTGTTGATTCTGTTGTTGTTAAGGGTCAAGAACAATCAAATAGAAGCATACATATGTGCAATGTGGATGATTTTATAAATGACAAATCAGACGATGTACATGACGCGTCAACTGACAATAGTATTGATGATGTTGATGATGAATACAGTAGCAAATAAATAATCCTCCAAGTACGTCAATTTAATTATATGTTAGATAAATTAGGCATGAAATTGATTTATGTTCAGTATTTGTTTTGTCAATATGTAATACTCATTGGTTGTCTGCCTAAGTTTGTAGAAAAATGAATTCATACCAAGTAGGTCAATCACAAGAACACGTACAGGGTGGTGATCATCCACCAGCGAACCCGCATGTTCCAGTTCTTCCTCCAGGTAAGTCAATTTAAATATATGGAAAATAAATAAGTTATATTTAACTAATTGGTTTAATGTTTGACAAGATACAGTTAGAACAGACGTACGAAGATACACCCGATTGATAGATCTAGAAAATAAAGTCCGTTCAAGTAACACAAAAGTAAGGATCAGATGTGACCCCACAGTGAATAAACCAACTTGTTCTATGGCCACCACGTTTTCTAACTTGATCGAGGTACATACGCATGAATGTGTTAGCCTAAAACGTAGTAAATGGAACGAGGTCGAACAAAGTGAGAAAATGGCAATTCTAACCCATCTCAAGGTTTGAGATTAATTACTTATATGTTTTAGCATTTTTTATGATGTAGCAACAATAACAATCCACTTCGTTCGGTGTTTTTTTTCGTAGGGTCATTTCGATTTCGACGAGTCAGACCCAATTATAATGTCTTTTATCTAGTATGAAATGAAACAGACACATAAGACGTATAGGTCAAAATTGCATAAATACTACCTAAGTCAACCCACGCCTGAGATTGTTCGCAACACTCTGCACGAGCGGTTGTTGGCAAAACCAAATGATTGGAATATGTTATGCGATAGATGGGAGTCAGATGAGTGGAAGGTAGTTTACAAATATAACTTATACTTGTTTTATATAATTTATATTCAAAATTCTGATGTAAGTTTGTTTTGTTAGTAAAAACCTGAGACCAACAAATGCAACAGGGCGAAGATGTCATTCAACCATCGTATGGGGCGAAGGCGTTTGCTATAATTGCCAAGGAGAAGGTATAATTCAATAAAATTTTTATTTCATATACTTATATTACTAATGATCGATTATCAACAAGTATGTGTTATCAAGTGCAGAGCGAGGAAGATGAAGGTGATAACTTCAGTGAAATCGATCTGTTCAAAGAGACGAGATACTCCGAATCTAAAGGTTGGGTTGAAGGCGCGGAGACAGCTTATGTAAGTTTACTACTTTTATAACAATTAACTTCAAATTACGCTTAAATTTTTATGTGTAAACACTTTGATGTTTTTTAAATATGTATATGTAGCTAGATATGATGCGCGTTAGAGAAGAATCTATGCAGACGGCGACAAATCCATGCCAGACCCAGAAGTACTGGAATCAGTTCTCGGGTATCGATCAAGATACATTAAAAATGTTGGTTGGGGTCTGAAACCTAAATCTCGTAGAGGTTCTGCTTCAAGTGTACATTCTTCACAACGGGAACAAGAGCTGTCTCAAGAAATAAGTACACTAAAAGAAGAATTTGAGAACCGTCTCACACGAAAGAACAACGAGTTTGAGGAGCGCCTTACACACAAAGACAAAGAATTTGAAGAGTTAAAGAGTCTCTCGCACACAAAGAGTCTGAGATTACGGGTCTGCGCGGTGAAATGTCAGATTTGAAATCCATGATGCTAGAATTTATGGGTCGTTCTGGTGGAGCCAGCTCATCAAAATAGGTACGTTTACTACTTGTTAGAATTGAATAGTTGTAAATGTAGCTATCCTGCAGTTATGGCAGCCATTTAAAACGTATATCACGAATGGATCAGTTATATGGTTATGTTTAAGTGTTGTTAGATAATTCTATTAAATTTATAAAGTTTATTGGTGAGTGTGTATGTTTTACGTTGTAAGAGCAATTTTTGGAAATTTGAAGTGTTGAGAAGGGGGAAAGTGTTATACATACTTC
>NW_019104506.1:1752180-1808228 GCF_001995035.1 Momordica charantia
TTAATGCAATTTTGGCACGACATTTATGAAACCTTAATTTTTTTTTTGTAATTAATTCCGAACAAATCTTATGCATTTATTCTTAGATCATGCAAATCTTTTTTCACCCTAATTTACTTATTGGAGAATTTAATCTTCAGATTTTTTTTGTGTGGATTCGTTTGTTAAGTAATAAATTAATCTATATTAGATTCAAAATTAAAAAAATGCTAAGGGTTGGGAGAAGAGATTGGTGGATAAATTTACTTAAAATAAACAAGGATATTTTAGTAATTTTACAAAGACAAAAACTAGAAAGGGGTCACAAATTAGAACAGTAGGGGTCACAAATTAGTTTTTTTAAAAAGGGGTCAAAAATCCAGATGAGTTATATAATGGGGCTAGAAACCCTAATTTCCCAAATATCTCACAATAATTAATTACAACCCAAAAAAATCTAACTTTTAAAAAAAAATATCTAATCAAATAGTAAATTAAAACTTATATGGAAAAAATAAAAACGTACATAATTACATAATTTGTGCCAATTTAATTACAAAAAAGTCAAGATTACAAAAATCTCGGGACAATATTGCATTAAATGCTCGAGATTTAATTGATAACAATAGGGTAATTTTACAAAGACAAAAAGTGGAAAGAAATCACAAATTAGAACAGTAGGGGTCACAAATTATGTTTTTTTAAAAAGGGTCAAAAATCCAGATGAGTTATATAATGGGGTTAGAAACCCCAATTTCCCATCAACTATTATAGCTTGCTTGAAAATATCGAAGGAGAAAGAAATTTTCGGTATCTATAAATTATTTTTTTTTTGTTGAGATTATTATTATGCTATTGATATACTTTAGAGAAAATTTATCTCTTTTATGGGTTAGAAAAGATTGAATTGGTTTATTGAATTTAATTGTTAGATTCAGATTAAATGCCCTTGAGTACGTTGGAAATATTTTTTGCCTTAATTCATGAATTAGTGAATTAATGCTCTTAAAATATGTGGTAGATGTTGTTGAGATTTATCCATAATCCTTATTGCTTATTGCTTGAATATTGGATTATTGTTTTTTTAATTTTGATGTTTATCAAATCGATTGATTTGTAAATTTATCCAAATTTCTTGATTCTTAAATAAATTTAAAGTTTTTGATTTTTGGTCAATTAGAAACTTGTTATATCCCGATGCTTTCTTGAAAAATATTGAGGATAGTGAGTTTTGAGAAATCTTATTATTAAGGGTTATTGTTTACCCTCTTTGAAGAATTTGTTTAAATGCTTTTTGGCCATAAACTATGTGTTCTCTATGAAAATTAATTTCAAAATTTTGCTTATTGTTGAAAATGATTTGTTTTGAAATTTTATTTGAAAAGAGTTGTTGAATGCATTTTCATGGGAGAGTATTTATGAAATATGTTTTTTTTAAAACTTTGTTAGCTTGTTGCTCATAAGTATGTTTAATTAATTTTTGTGATTTTCTTTATCTATATTTGATTAAAATCTTTTGTGGTGACATAAATTACAGTGGACCTATGATCACAAACAATTGATATCAGTGTTTGCCTATATTTAATCTGTAATTCTTTTTTTGTGGCATAAATGGTGATATTGTTATTTTGACAAATTGATATCAATTTAATATTTTGGTATCATGATGGTGTTTTATATATTGCATGGATTTGATAAGTTCATTCCTTGAGATTAATTTGCTTAGACTACCATTTGGTTTGAAAATTTGTTTTTGTGCATAACCATGAGAATTAAAATTGCTCTCTTGGAATTATACTTGTCTTATGCCATATTTTCTTATATGAAAATTTTGTAGAATATTTTGATAATTTGTTAAGGTAGATTGATATACCATAATTTGTTTTTAATATATCTATCTTGTGCAAGTTGTTGGGGTAATTTTTGCTTGTATCCCTTTATCTCCTTGATTTTTATTTTTAAGACGAGAATGCATATCTTTAGGGGGAGCTATAACTTTGATAAAATTATTTCTACATATTTTTTTATTGTTTATGTGATTTTTTTAAGAGTATGTATAGTGATTTCGACATTGAATATGTTGGAAAAATTTGCTGAAAATATTCAAGTTTATTAAAGCTAAAATTGCAAAAACTCCCATGAGCACGTCTACTCAGTTTGACAAGGATTAAACCCTAAATGTGTTGATGTTAAAGCTTATTCAGTATGTTGAAACTTTACCCCTCTTATGCATAATGTTTATCTATTTAGGGAGAGCAATTCTCTTCGAAGTAAAATTTATTTTAGAATTGCTTATAATTGGTGCTTCTTGTTTTCTTATGCTAAATGTCTTTTTGTCCATTTTAAGATGAAGTGTTAAATTGCTTCAAAAATTTGAGCTTTCATGGTTCTTTGTTTATTTTTCTTACTTATTCCTTTTTGATTGATTCCAAAAGGGGGAGAGGTATTAAGAAAAATGAATTAATTTGTGGGAAATTAAGTTTTGAATGAATTTCAATTATGATTTCTATGGTGATGTGTTGGACTTAATGTTATTATTTATTGTCTATGCATTTTTCGTTACTAGTTTGTCATCATAAAAAATGGGGAAATTGTTGGCTTTTTGACCCTTAATCTCAAATTAATTAATTTTAATTAATTAAATAATGTTTGATGATAACAAACTTAATTTTGTTATTTGACAATTTTAGTGTTTTGAAATGTCCACAGCATAAAGCTCTAAACAACGATTCCAACCACTATTGGATTACCCAAATCAGAGCTCAAATGGAGAAGTTACAGTCAAATGAAGTTGAAACGATAAATTTCCGAGAAGATGACGTGGCGGCTAAATTAACCAAGTGGACCAATGAAATAGAAACACGTGGCGAGATATATTTACTTAAAGGAAATGGGAAAGAAAAAGAAAAGAAGAGAAGAAATGAAAAAAAAACAAACAAACAAATGCTACCGTTGGAGGTAACATGTAAAAATAATATATATATATATATATTAAACAAAAAAAAAAAGAAGTCAAATCTAACTGATTTGGTTTGTTAAAAAAAAAGGAAAGTATTTTCTTAATGGAAGAAGTTTTACGAAACTATTTTCTTATTAAATTGCCACTCACTGAGCTTCCTAGCTCACTGTTTATCATTGTTTTTCTCCACCAGGCTGCACTTGAGTTTCAAAGAGATAACCGACCAATTTCTGCCACTTATCATCTTATAACTTGCTTGTCATTTCATATGTACATTTATAATGACTTATAATGGAGTAATTGTACCTTTTGTGGTTGTACAACATGTTTAGAAGTCGTGCCTAAATAATTATTTCTGAACCGAATTATGTTACACTTTATGTTTTATATATTGAGGAATAATCTAAATTAGTTTTAGAAATTTAGAAATAAACTTGACGACAGACTCTGTAGTAGGTTGGGGTTTATGGTCGCGCGGCTTGTTCTAGAATTAGTAGGTGTTTTTGGGGCAGGTCGTGTCAGTTTGGTATTAGAGCAAAGAAAGATCCTGCATAATATGAATATAATATGCATTAATGGTTTATGTTATAATTGTGTGATATGCAGATCATTTTATTTTATTATGTGAGGGCAGAACATGAAAGAATTTGAAACTCAATAGGTCCCTGGTAGGTAAAATACAATGGCAAAAGGCGTAATTGGTGAGTCTAGCCACCGGCCAGTAGATTCACAGGAGGATATAGTTGATCAGGATGAACGTGTAATGGCTTTTCACTTCCAAAAGTGAGCTTCAAACTGGAAGTACCCCGCAAATATCTCATGATCCACTTTACTGCTTCCTAATGCTATTTTCCTAGATTGAACATAAATTGACTAACAACACCAACAACATAGGCAATATCCGGTCTAGTACATAACATAGCGTACATCAAACTCCCAACTGCTGAAGCATATGAACTCTGCTCATCTCTTCCTTCTTTTTAACTGTAGAAGGACTCTGCTTGCTACTCAGTTTAAAGTGATTAGATAGAGGAGAACTTACTGTTAGCTTTGCTCATGTTGAATCTTTCAAGAAGCTTCTTTAGACAATGCTCTTGAGACATACAATTTCTTGGATGCTTTGTCTCGTGCTATACGAATTCCAAGAATCTTCTTTGCTGGCCCCAAATCCTTCATGGCAAAGGATTTGCTCAAATGTTTCTTCAACGTGTCAATTCTTGAAATATTCCTGCAAAAAATCAAAATGTCATCAACATAAAGCAATAGTATAACAAAGTCATTATCAAGAAACTTCTACACAAATACGCAATGATCAGAAGTAGTCTTCTTGAAGCCTTGATCCCCCATAACTAACTCAAACTTCTTGTACCACTGCCTCGGGGCCTATTTCAACCCATAAAGACTTTTATTCAACTTGCACTCAAGATTCTCCTTGCCTAATTGTTCTCCCTTATATATCATGGATCACCCATTTCTCTAGCCAATGTGAGACTTTGTTTGCACTCCTTACAAACCCAACAAGGTGGTGTTGAGAGGGAAACTTAGAGATGGGTTGTAATCGTCTCAATACATCGGTCACTGGTAGTGCTTCAAGTTTGAGTAATTTGGAGTTGGTTACAAATATTGCTTGTTCTACATTTTCTTCTAATTTTCCTATTAGTGTAAATGTTGTGGTTTCTAAAGATATTCGGCATCGTAGGCTTGGACACCCTTCCTGAAAAGTTTTTCAGAATGTTGTTAGGAATTGTAATCTGCCAGTATAAGTTAATGATAGCTTACATTTTTGTGAAGCTTTCAAGTTTACTAAGCCTCATGCACTACCTTCCCACATCTACCTCACATGCACATGATCGTTTGAATTAGTTCATACCGACTTGTGGAGACCCACTCCAGTTACTTCTAGTGATGGATTTAGTATTATGTCCATTTTCTTGATGATTATACCAGATTTGTATGGCTTTATCCTTTGAAATTAAAAAGTGAAAATGTTGCGGCATTTAATCACTTAACTATGGTAAAAAATCAGTTTAGCAACACTATTAAAGCGCTCTAGTCTGACAATGAAGGTGAGTATAGGCGAGTCCGTCAAAACTTTGTTCCACTTTGGGCATTCAGTCTAAATTTTCATGTTCGTATACGTTTGCACAAAATGGCAAGGCCGAGAGAAGAGATCACCATATAGTAGAAACTGGACTTACTTACTTGCTCAAGCTCAAACATCCATGCCTTAATATTTTTGGTAGGAAGCATCAACATTTGTCATTAATAGACTTCCTACACCAGTATTTAACGGCAAATCTCCCATGAGAATTTTTGTAAAATGGGGCTTTAATTTCTTAGAACTCAAGACTTTTGGATGCGGTTGTTATCCTTATCTATGAACTTTTAATAGTAAAAAAGTTCAATTTCATAATAACAAGTGTGTTTATCTTGATCCTAGTCTTTCACACAAAGGACATAAATGTCTCAGTTCTACAGGAAATTTTTTAATTTCCAGACACATTCATTTTAACCAAGAGAAGTTTCCATTTGCTACAGACTTTGGGTTCACCAGCCATATTTTCCCAACGCTCTTATAGCCCAATCTTCACCTGCTTCCACCTTAAACTCTTGGTTGAATGCTCCACCAAGCCCAATATTTCAATCTTTGTTCCCTAGCTCAACATCTAGTCCAATATTGCCCAGCCTAATTACTGACCCACATTCACCTATAATCATCCATACTCACCCAGCCATGCAATTAACCCACCATCATAAAATTTTGAAACTTCACTCACACCTCAATTCCCACCTTCAATCCATCAACCCCAACCCACTTCCAATATCTCGCCCAATCAACCTTCTCCTAGGCCCTGAACACTCATGCCACAACCCCAGTTATATGATTCATCCTTCCCACATGATAATACCTCTCCTTCCAGCCACGTGGTGCCTATTTCTCTAAGTCTATCTCAGACCATGACCTCACATCTGGTATGTCTTTTCTATCCCTTCGCTCTTCTCCTTCTTTACCCGATGTCATACCACCCCCCATTATCCCTAATCTTATCCCTCCTCCTCATCCCACACATCCTTTACCCATTCATCCAATGGTTACCCAGAGCTAAAGCTGGCATCTTCAAACTAAAAGTATTGGTGTCTCCCAGTTCCATTAATTGGGCCATTATTGAACTCACAAAGGTGTAAGATGCACTTGTGACACTGGTCTGGAAAGCTGCTATGGATCTGAAATACAATGCTCTTGTCCGGAATAAAACTTGGCATCTTATTCCTCCGTCTTTGTCCCTGAATGTGGTTGGATACAAATAGATTTTCATATCAAATGTAATCTGGATGGCTCGATTCAACACCATAAGGCTCGATTGGTGGCTAAGGGCTTTTATCAGAGTTCCGAGGTTGACTTCTTTGAAACTTTTAGTCCAGTGGTCAAAGTTTTGACTATCCGCGTTGTTCACTCGGTGGCTGTTTCTCATAGGTGGCAAATACGACAGCTCGATTTTAATAGATGCATTCTTGAATGGCATATTGGATGAGGATGTATATATGTCACAGCCTCAAGGATATGAAGATCCGAAACATTCGAGTTTTGTCTATAAGATGAATAGAGAAATCTATGACCTCAAACAGGTGTCGTGAGCATGGAATATCACGCTCAAATCTGCTCTCTTAGTCTAGGGGTTCTCAAACAGCCACTCCAACACGTCTCTATTCATCTATCGTCAAGGTACAACCCTTATTCTTTACTGGTATATGTTGATGATGTTGTAGTGACTAGAAATGATTTTGGGTTAATATGCAGACTAATTGCTACTTTAGATAAATAGTTTGCCTTGAAGGATCTTGGCATACTTAGTTATTTTCTTCAAGTAACTCATATGCCTTATGGAATGTTGCTGACTCAGTCCAAATATATTGATGACTTCTTGCATAAACTAAATATAAAAGGCTTGAAATGTGCACCTTTCCTAGCAGTATTAGGAAAACATTTATGTTTGTCCGATGGTGAACCTTTGAGTGGCCCCTTTATATACAGAAGCACTATTGGTGCGCTTCAATATCTCACTAGTACCAGATATTACTTATATTGTAAATAATTTGAGTTAGTTTCTGAAGCAACCTACTAAAGTTCATTTGCAGGCAGTTAAAAGAGTTATATGTTATGTGAATGGTAGGAAACACACTGGAATTCACATTCAACCTAGTGACACGTTGTCACTCACAGCATACTCCGATGCTGACGGGGTATCCAATATTGATGATCACAAGTCTGTTATTGCATCTTATTCTGTATTTATTGGCAACACTCTTATGTGGTGATCCTCGTAAAAAGAAACAGTTGATGCGCGCTCTATCACTGAGTTTGAATATCAAGCTCTTGCTCATGCTTCAGCTGAAATTATTTGACTACAACAACTTCTTGGTGAAATTGACCTACGTCTACCCTTTACACCAATTATATGGTGTGATAATACTAATGTCGGTGCGTTAGCTACTAATCCAATATTTCATGCTCGCACGAAACATATTGAAATTAATGTTCATTTTTTGTTCAATATCAAGTTTTGCACTTTGCTCTTGAGGTTCCGTATGTTTCGTTTCTAGATCAATTGGCTGATTTTTTTACAAAGTCTCTTACTCATTCTCAATTTCAATTACTTTGGTCCAAACTCGGAGTTGCTAAACTACCTGCTCATTTGAGGGAGAATGTTAAGATAGTTAATTATAGGATAATTAACCAAATGCTAAACAAAAAAAAAAATAGAGAAATCCACACTTTTCTACGCTGATGCTGTGATGTAACAAAATAATAATGAGGTGTTAGTCAACCAGAATTGCAGCATGTGTAAAGATTTTTTACATATTTTTCAATTCTTTATTTATCATTTCCTCCTTATTTTCCCTTTTATTGTAAAACCCTAATGACAGGACTTGTTTTGTATAAAGGTGAGTACTCATCCTTTTCAATCAATTAAATGCAATAGCAACCTTTTCTCTCACTTGTGTACTATTCTTGTATGTCCTTGCTTCAACCCCAACTTTACCATACTTCCTAATGCTGTCGAATATTTTGATAACGCTTTGTCTTCTACGACGAAGGCGTAGACGACTCTGATGGAGGATATGGCCTGCTTTGCCAATGTTCCTGCCTTTAGATAACATTTCGTGCTCTCTCTCTTTAACCCCGTTAGGGTTCTATTGTAGAGCAGCCTAGGATCAGTAGAATCACCAGGAATGGTAATCCCATGATCACTAGTTTCTAGAATAAGGCAACGACAGCGATGTAGCACTCGATGAATGCTGCCGCATTCATTAGAAAGTTTGGGATCTAGATTAATTTTTGGTTTCCTAGACAAGAAAAAGAAAATTAATGTGAAGTTGGAGATTTGATGGAGCTCTTACTACATGTCATATTTTTTATTCCATAATTAATGGTAAAATACATGAATCATCAAATCAGAGCTACATTCTAAGAAATTAATGGAGGAAAACAAGTTAATCTTTTCGCTTAATTAAAACGTCTTGAATTACCAAATTGTTGTTGGAGACAAACGTGATAAACTCAAACGTGTCGGTCACATGGAGATCGAAATAGCCGACTTCCTTTTACAAAATATATAACCCTCACACAACAGAGATCGTATGAGATATTGAAATGTCAGCATTAATTATTCAAATAAAAACGAAATTAAATGAACCCACCGAGAAAACATGCAACAAATGCCCCACAAGCTACGTAAAGTAGAGCCATGGCATTCTATTGCCCACAAAAAGCAAACAAAATCCAAGTGTTAGAAACGACAGATAGAGTAGAGTTAACAGTTTCTAAAGTTACTAAATGACCTTATTGATATGGGTTTATAAAGAATCTGAAGAAGAGTCTGAGGTGAAGCCGATGTTGTTCATCGTACGGTTGGTGAGAAATAAAATCAAGGGGCTCGGGAAGCCATCACCAATGGCTCCGATGAACCCCAACGCCATCAGAAACTTGTCCATGGCATCCGCGTGCATGAAAATCAAAGCTATCGACCACCCACTCATCTTCATCTTCTTCTTGATCCCTGATCCCTTAGCATCTGATCTCCATTTTCTTTTCTGATCATGGCTCTTTCTTTGCTTTCCTTTTCACTTTCCCAAAATCCAAACAGACACGCCTGGGAGAACTCAATCGGTGGCCTTCAAATTAATTGGCTTGTTTTGCAAGTAACAACTGGATCTCCTATACATAGCAAAATTTGACCTGTGTACTTTCTCTCACTTGTTATTAAATTTTCATCTTCATGTGCCCATCAGTAAATCAAGACATTTTTGTAGTATTGTAAACTAATCTTTATCAACTTAATATAAACATTATATTAATTTTAACTATTTTAAACGTATTTAAATATATTATTTTTTATTAATTCAAATATATTTTTGGGACAGTTGCAAATATGATAAAAGTATTTAGTAAAATTAGTAAAATAGCAATCACATTTTGTTTTTTCAAACATAGCACTTTAAAAAAAAGGAGCTGCAATTTTAAAATGATAATTTTACCCAAATGATATTTATCTGTAATATATATGTAATATATCTGTATATGTATTTTTTTTTTTTGAAATATCACAATTCATACCGAAGTTATGTGAGAAACATATATCAAAGGGAGGCTAAACGAAAGCACTTCAATTTAAAGAGATGGTGGAGATGTCATAATTACAAAAAACTTTGATTTAGATGACAAAGAGGAAACAATCCTTCTTATATCATCCCAAAGAAGAGTTGCAAGTTTATACTTGTCTAAAAAAATGACTATTTCTCTCAAGCAAAATAAACCAAAGGATAGAGCAAAAATCATTGCATCAAAGCACATTTCTGCGGTTTGAGAGAGGGGTATTCATGCATTCCCGTATGAAGGCATCAACAACAGCAGGAAGAACATTGTATATCTTGAAGATCTCAAAAAACGCATCCATAAGAACGTTGAGTATGGATAATATAGAAATAATGATCCGTAGAATCATTATTCTGATTGCAGATAGTGCAACGGCTTGGACTTAAGTACATGGAAGGTAGTCTAGCTTGGAGTCTATCATGAATATTTATGCCCCTATGCATCACACAACAAAAAAAAAAATTACATGTTTTAGGGACAAAAGTTGCCTAAATCTTGGAAGCTGAATCAAATATTAAGTTCCCACTTTGGCCTGTGAACAAATTCTTCATAGACTTGACATAAAAATTACCATCACTTGCACTATTCCACTAGATGTTGTGGCCACAAGGATGAGGGAAGCTCGTAAAAGTTGAAGAGATAGAATTCCATGCGATTTGTTCTCTTTCCAATAGAGCACGACGAGGGGAAAATTTCCAACTATTATCAGATTGGCACCAAGCATCCCGAACTGATAATAACCTATAATCAGAAAGAGCAAAAAAAAACGAGGAAATGATTTATATAAATCTGATATACTACTGAATATATGTATGTGATATACATCTGACATACTATTTATAAAAATGTCTGATATACTTGCCATATGTATGTGATATACATCTAATATACTAATGATATGAATGTCTGATATTCTACTGATAAACCTATTAATATAAAATAAGTGAAAATTTTTCCTATATTTGAAAATTTAAAAAATAGGTGACATATTTTAAAATCATTAAAGATTTTTACTATCCACTGTAATTTCCCTAGATTATTTTTACTGGTACGTGTGTTAATACCCATGGACGTTGATATTTTTATCAATATTTACATCGGCATTCCTCCACATTTAAAATCTCACTAGTCACTTTGTTAATCTTTCTTTTTAAATTCTTTACTTTTTAATTATGGTGTGAAATTGCTTTTTCCTCCTTTTTAGTAATTTAAGTAACTTTTTATTTCGGTTTCAAATAGAAAATTTCCTAGTGTCTAATATATTTTTGAACTTTATACGGAAATTAGTAGGTTTATAAATTTGATAAATTTCGAGTGATCTAATAAATTACTAATTTTAAAATTTTAGTAGGTTTATGAACTATTATTTTTTTCTCTAAATAAATTAAAATTGTTCTCTTTTGATTTTTACTCAACTAATTAAGTTATTGAACAAAATATATTTTCAAAAGAAAAATATAATGTCTCTTTTTCATGTTTATATAAAAAAAGTTTATGATAAATTAATGATTATTGCTCGCATGATTATGTTCAAAAGAAAAATATAATGTCTCTTTTTTCATGTTTATATAAAAAAAGTTTATGATAAATTAATGATTATTCCTCCCATGATTAATTTCTAAACCAATGTGTTATGGATCCAAATTAAATATTTAAGTTTTAAAAATAAAATAAATATAAAAATTTAAGCATCAAAAGGTAAAATTTGTAAATTTTTTTTTAATTTAAATTTGGAACTTTAACTCTATCCATTTGTTTTCATTATAATTTTGATAATGAAAACAAATGGATAGAGTTAACTTCTATATTTTTTTCTTTAAAACAATCTATTTAACTTCTAAAATCTCAATTTTAACATATAAGTAAATTTTATTATAAAATTATTATATTTAATTACCTCTTTTACAATAAATACGAAAATGAAACATAAAGTGAACTACTTAGTAGACCAAACAAGCAAAATGAATATCAGATCATTCTTCTAATTATAATGAGAACTCAAAATACTCTTTCCAAATCACCTTTTTGGGTATGTTAAAAAATATTGTTTTAATGAAAAAACATACCTCAATGATTGTTTTTAAATTTCGCTTTTTAAATTTATTTTTAGGAATATCTATATTTTAAAAGAGGATTTGTAATGGATAGCATATAAGTTTTCTACATTTAACAAAATAGCATGTCTTTTTGATATTTTCGGATATAACATTTTTTTTGAAAATCCTGATTTTAAAATTTTCAGTTTTTCCAAATTACCCTTTTCAGTTATCGTGCGTAAACTTTCCCAATTTCTTTTCGTTCTTCGTTCGTTTTGATTTGTTACTCTCTCTCAAGCACAAAACCCAACTGAAGGTGAAGACCACTACATGTTGATCAATCTTCGTTCAATTTCATTCGAGTTCGAGTTCTGATTTTCGATTTTCATTTGATTTTCCATCTTCGATCTTTGTTCTTCTATCTTCGCTCACAGATTTCATCTTCGATCTGTGAGGCTTTCATCTTCGCTCATAGGTAGTTCAATTTCGTTCGAGTTCGAGTTCTGATTTTCTTATTTCATTTGATTTTCGTTCGTCGTTCTTCGTTCTTCGTTCTTCGCATCACAACTTTCATCTTCGATCTCTATTCTTCCATCTTCGCTCCTAGCTTTCATTGTCGATCACTGAAGCTTTCATCTTCGCTCGCACGTATTTGATTTTCTTCATCTTCGATTTTAGATTCAGTTTCAGATTTATTATTCTTAGCTTCAAATTGGATGTTGATCAATTTCAGATTTTACCTATGATTTTATTCACATTTCAAGTTTTCATAGTTAAATATTTTCTTCGATTTTGAACCAATTTTTCTTGAATTTTTACTATATTTTTTATGTGATGAAATTTTTAGATATTTAAGAAAGGAATTGATAGAGATTTAAGAGATGAATTGTAATATTCAATAATCCATCAATATGTAATTGTTTGGATTTTTGAGTTACAGATTAGTTTTTGGGATTTTTCTATGAATTGATACCAATAATACTAATTATTGATATATTGAATGAAGTATATCAATGAGGTATATCACATTTATATATATATTCTATATTTGGTATATCTATAACTGATATACTCAATATAGGATATATATGTAAGTGATATAATCAATATATAATGTATTAGCTGCTTACATCATGTTTTTTTAATTTTAGAAGTATATTGATTATTGGTAGGCTCAATTTGAATCTTTACTCATTTGTGTGAGAGTATTATTTTTCTATGAAATTGTCACATAGTTATAATGCTTCAATTGGTCTTGTTGGTTCAGATTGGAGATCTGTAGTGATCGATGTTACTATATTACCTCCCATGTTTAAACATCCACCAGGAAACACCTCGAAAACAAAGGATTCCTTCAATTGGTGAGGTGAGAAAGCACACAAGATGCAGACGTTGTCAACGTATGTTAGACACAATCATAGAACTTGTAAATTTGGACCTGTTGAACAATGATGTATAAGTAGATACTTATAATTAAACATTTGCAGTATATCAAAGATGTATATCAAAACATTGCTTTTATGATTTGAATTTTACAATGAAGTAGTTTTTTTTTATTACAACCCAATGTGTGTACCTTATGAAGTTTGGTTATATGATTTTGCTTAATTTAGATCATTACATGAGTCTTTATATCATAGTTATATCAATAGTATATCTATATATCAGTAATATATCAGTGATATATCAAGTATACATCGTATATATATCACTAGTACAATTAAGTTGGATTTAAAGTTTTAAAGATCAAAACGAAATCAGCACCAATGTCATTCTTAAAAGGTTTAAACATCATTTTTTAGTATCAACATTAACATCAAATAAGCAGCAAAGTCTTTCAACCAAAAACTTAAAGGTTTAAACATCATAACTAATCAGTAGCATAAACCAAAAGTAGATTAACAATGTCATTCTTTAAAGTCTATAAAAGAAAAAACATAAGTTCCAACAGTCTATAAAAGCATAAGTTTCATTCTTGTTTATTCTTTAAGTCAAAGCTTGGGCCATCAATCTTCGTTGTTAGTGATTTTTGTGTTTCCGGAGATGATATTTTTGAAGCTTTCTGTTTTTCCATAAACAACACTTTTGGCGTTGGTTTATGTTGTCTTTTGAGACGAACGACATCAACATTTTCGACGATGTTTTTTGGTTTCATTTTTCGTGTTTTTACCATTGCTTTTATCTGAAAAAAATTATTTCATATATTAGTAGTGTATCAAAAAACATATTAGAGGTAATATGTTCGAAATAATTGGTAGATATTATAGTTATATAAAAAATAAATCAATTTCACATCATATATATATATCAAACATATATCAGTTGTATAATAGTAAATCACTATTTTACCTGCTTTGACCTTTGTCTTGTATTTTTTTTATCTTCTTTCCATATTTTCTGATTCTTCCTCTATACCTACTTCTGCTTCTTCTGCTACTGCTTCTTCATCATTCATCTAATAAGAAAGTAGATCGAAGGTGAGAAAAGTAAAAAAAATATAAGGAAAGTAAAACAATTTAGATTACCTCTTTATCTTTTTCATTCTCATCTTAATCCTCTTTCTCATTCTCATCATCCTTCTCGTTTTGATTGCCATACATGGTTGCATATTCAACGACCCTATCAATGTTTATATCATCATCAAAAAGATCGAGAACATGAACTAATTTCGAATTTACTTTGAAGGAGAAATCGAAGGGAAGAGGAAGAAGATGAATGGGTAATCAATTAGAAATCAGTAAGTATTGGCATGCATGGAAAATGAGAAATAAATTTGATACTTACTGAAAATGAGAAAGAAAACTTGAAGGAATGTGAGTGTGAACGTCAATGGTGATTTTCAAAATTAATGTGAAGGAGAAATAGAAGGGAAGAAGATGAATGGGTAATCAATTAGAAATTAGAGATAAATTGAAACTTAGGGTTTTTCTGGGCTTCCACCAACGTTTTAGGCTTGTGTTTATGGTTTGTTTGGGCTGCATGATATTTTTGTAATTTAGATAGTAGGCCTTCGTTTTTTGCAAAAAAAAAAATGCTATATTTGAAAAACTCAAACTTTGTTGCTAGTTTGCTTATTTTCCTAGCTACTTTTGTCATATCTCAAGTTGCCCAATATTAAAATCATGGGCTTGTGAAGGGATTTTAGGTCATCCTCATCATTGGGCCGGCCCGAGCCCAAACCCTATGGGCCTCAAGCATTATTTGAGTTGGATTTGGACCAGCCCAACCACTAAAACTTATGCCCATACCTCCATCCATGGGCATAAATCAATCGACCAAAGTTGGATCGGGCATGGATCGGCCATTTAGATCGGACTTGAATTAGCCCATATAAGAAATTATTTTTTTATATTTATTCAAAATATGTTCTTGAGTTTTAGAAATTGTGTTTTTATTTTATACTCTTGTACTATGTTTTTTACTTTCTAAAAAGTTATCAATAAAATTTATTATATCATATTTTTACAAATTAATTTATTTTTATTTTTAAAGAAATAAATTGCATTACTATATTAATATAAAATTTTTATTTTAGACAAATGCGAATGACAAAATAAATTAACCCTAAATAATAAACAATTATATATTAATAATTAATATATAAATATATATATATATATATATATTTATATATATATATATATATATATATATAATATAGAAATTTTGGATAATATTGGATGGACCTTTGGGCCGACCCAATGAGCCGATCCAAATATGGCCCGAACGGGCCGGCCAATTTGAAAAACAGAGATCCATATCCAATTCAATTTATGGATGGGCTGGGTTGGGCCGGGCCGGTCAACATTGACCTTGGGCCGGGCTTGTATCGGGCTTGGATTGGATTTGAGTTGGCCGTTGGGCTTTGAGCTTATAATGAAGCTGAATTTTAGTAGCTTAAGATAATTTCTAGTTTAATTGAAATTTTATCTGGAAACTAATAAATTTCATTTCTAAAAGAACTAAAAATGATTAATATTAATACATATATATATCAGTGTTATTTTGTTGGTATGCTTCATATTTTATCGATTTTTCTTACAATACTATAGAAATCGATTTACTTCATAATGTTGATATCGAGTCTATAGACATATGAAAATGAAAATGGAAATGTCGACATGAAAGTTTAATACCTAATTTTAAGCACATTAATTAATTAATATAGTAATGTAGATTAGACTCTTGGCACATGTTGTCAGGTTCTCTCCTCTCCCAAAGGTGCTATTTCTTTTTGTTTCTGAAACACGCTAACAAATAAAGTTAATTGTGCTTAAATTGTGTACATTTCTAAGAAAGGAGAAAAAATCATCAACAAATAAAGTGAAACGAACTTAATTTGTGCATTTTTAACATTATTACCTATTTGTTTTTATTGAATTGGTATTCTAAAAAATATGTATCCATCCTTATCTTAATAAAAGACCTAAAATACACTCATCAATTATTTTTAACTCAAACTTTTCAAAGTTTTTCTTGAGTTAAAAGTTACTGTTGAACTACCTTAGATGGACTTAAGTGAAATAGACTACTTCCCTTCTAATCATTGTTCCAATATTTATTCATAGAAATTTTTGTCTTAAGATGCTAACTTTCATGCCAGATGATGGCCTTAAGACTTAAAATACACTCATCAATTATTTTTTAATTCAAACTTTTCAAAGTTGACTGTTGAACTAGCTTAGATGGACTTGAGTGGAATAGACTGCTTCCCTTCTAATCATTGCTCCAATATTTATCCATAGAAATTTTTGTCTTAAGCTACTAACTTTCATGCTAGACGATGACCTTAGTGAGTGGCACAACAACTACATGAAACAATCATGTGTGGTGGTGATCTATTATCATACTCTAAACTTCACCACATATAGTCATTATTGTACAAGTGAGTCACGTATGAGTCATGCCAACATATAGTTGCTCGTTACCTCTTCTAGGCAGCATGACACACGTCCATCTCTAAACGTGTTTTTGACGTGACCATGTTTTTCACCGAGACTATCACATATTGGAGATAGAGGTGGGTCATTATTAGATCGTCACAACTTCCCACGTAACTGATTGCGCCAGATGGACTATCAAATTGATGTGATCTCATCTAAGTGCCTCATGAGTATACTTGGTCTAAGTTATCTTTTCTAAAACTATCATATTACTAACACAATTTACCATATAAATACTTTGAACAAAAAAACATATTTGTATATATACACCATCTCTATTACTGCAAGTTTGGCTCTGAAGTTTTAAAATTATGTTTAATATATTTTTGAACTTTATAAATTATATAATCTCTGGGTATAAATTATTAAACTTTATAAATTATATAATCGGTGGAAAAGGTGAATTTTTCTTACTCACTTTAAATGTTGCAACACGAGTCAATTATTTGCATTCAAAAGGTAAGGTGCGGCATGTTGAGATTAGTAGATCAAACAAGCAAAAAGAATATTGGAAGATTCTTTTGTATACTATAATTATGATACATCAGTGTGAACTCTCGATATTCTTTGATTTGATTCTGTTCAAAAAGTTCCTTTCATCGTTTGATGTCACCATCAATAATACCGGATATATTTCTCTGCAAATATTCAATACATCTACACCGTTTGCCAATTACTTAACCTTCCAGATAATCATATGTTTTTTTGTCATACATACGTGCATGCAAATGTTAAAATCAGATAAAAAAATATTTCATAATATACCAAAAAATCATCTCATGTGTAATTTAATTTTTCAATGTACTAGTGTTTAGCACATGCATAATATTTCATATTTATTTGATCATGCCAACATGAGCTTAGCTCAGTGGTAATTGGCACCTGTCTTTGACCAAAAAGTTATGAGTTCGAATCTCCTACCTTACTTGTTCTACAAAAAACATTGGTACAAAAAGTCATTAATTATTTTCTTTTTTTAATCTAAACGTCCATAGATATATTTATTTTAAACATATATTAATTAATTAATGTATCTTTATATATAAATATATACACCTTCTAAAATCTCGAGCTCCAATCACACATATTTAAGAAACGAGAAAGAGATTCCAAAAATCAAGCTAAAAAAAGGAAAAACTAAAAAAACCCATAATCTTACTACTTTCTTATTTTTCTTATCTTTTTCTTTAGTTGTTGTAATTCAAATTTAATGTTACAATTTTATATAAATTCCAAAATTAATTTTACTCTTGAATAATATCTTTGTAGCCTAAAAGAGTATTTATAAATGCTAACTAAGAGGCGAATAGTCCCAGAAACTTTCCAATCAAACAAGATTTATAGTGGTTCAGTCCCAAAAAGCACATATATCCACTTTGCAAAGATAATATCTCTGCGAGTCTATGTTATTAATCAATAGAGATCTATATGTACACAAAAATAGGCATAGAAATAGAAACAAAAATCTACTTCGAAAAAACCAAGACTTTGTTCAAGGATGCTCCAACTATAATTCTTGGAAAGAAGAAGAATAATCAATCTTGAAAAAAAAAAAACAGTTCTATCCAAGAGAGAAAAATAGACCCAATAATAGAAGAATACAACCTTTGATGAGATCTACATTAAACCCACGCTTGACTCGATAGGGATCGCCAACTAGCCTTCAATCTTCTGCTACCCAGCCCGGATATGATGGCGACGTCATATCCCTTCGACAGTCAGCAGCGACGACAGAGACAAACAGCGACAGCGCACTCTCTTCTCCCTGTCAAGAACCTCACGGTTGAACTCTCAATCAAAAGTGGGTGTTTTTTTTCTCTTCTCAAGGCTAGGGTTACAAAGATCCATAAGGATCTATTTATATTAAGGGTGAAACAACGGCTTTTAGTGTTGGTTTGAGTTTGGGCCAAATTCCTTACTAAAACAATTCTGGCTCAGACATAAAAGGCAGCAATAAATGAGGTATTTTCCACAAATCTAAAAACTTAAATAAATAATATAATTAAATTATTAAAGCCAATAGTTAACATTTAAAGATGGCTTGGAAGTTTGAATTTAAACAATAATTGAAAAGTGAAATCATCAATTATTCTCTCTTTCTAATTCAAACTTCCATAGATATTTATTTTACACATATTACTTAATTAATGTATAGATAATGTATAAATATATACACCTCTTCACTTCCAACTTTAATCACACACTTATTTAGAAATGAGATGAGATTCTGTAATCAAACTCAAATAAACTAAAAATTCCATTTTTCTTATCTCCATTAATTCAAATTTAAAGATCATATTGCTTCAAATTTTGAATCTAAACAATGCAAAATGAACTCATAAATTACTCTTTCATTTTAATCCAAGCATATATATATTTTACACACATCTAACTTAATTAATAATATTAATATATATGAAATTAATAAGTGGGGACCTAAAATTTTATGGCATATAGGAAACACATCACATAAACAAGACAGAAAAAAAAAATTATCCTTGACGTTGGCAATATATATCAATTTTTACCCTAAACTTTCAATTTCATCAAATTACACGGATAAGTGTTGCATTTTTACCTTAAACATTTTAAAGTGTTGTAATAAACTTCCATCAAAATTTGCTTGAATCATAATGGCAATCTACACGACTTGTGTGCCACCAATATTTCCCTCATCCCAAAGGTTAAAAATCCCCAAGTTAGTCTCTGATTTTCGCCCTATCAGCTTATGTAATGTTTTATATAAGCTAAATGCGAAAATTCTGGCTAACCATTTGAAGAAAGTTTCGGATGTTGTGATTTCTCAAGAGCAATCTGCATCTATCGTGAACAGAGCTATTAGTGACAATATTATTTTAGGTCATGAATGCCTTCATTCTATACGGAACCAAACTCAGGGCCTTGGCTGCTCTCAAACTGGATCTCATTAAGGCATTTGATAGGGTGAAGTGGATTTATCTCGAACGAATTATGCTCAAGCTTGGTTTTCATCCTCTTTGGGTCTCTTTAATAATGAGGTGCATCTTTTCAACATAATTTTCTATTCTATTAGATGGGGAAGCTAAAGGCAATTTTAAGACATCTAGAGTCATTCTTCAAGGAGATCCTCTTGCTCCATATTTGTTTCTTTTATGTGCTAAAGGGCTATCTGCTCTCATCCATGGAGCTACTGTTGCCGGCCACCTCACAGGTATCTCTCTCTCTCCAGTAGGCCCTATTTCTCATTTATTGTTTGCCGATGATAGCCTCATGTGACGTCCGAGTAGAGAATAGAGATACATGAATGAATTGACACCACATCCAAATGAGAGGGATCCTGAGATCATGGAAGAATGGTCAAGAAAAGATTAAAAGACTTGATAGTTACTACCTATACTAACAAAGTGCACCTTCCTTTTTGGTAACTCAATCGTAAGAACCCCAAAGTTAAACGTGCTTGACTTGAATCAATCTTCAGTTGGGTGACCTCTTAGTTGCTTTCCTAAGAAGCATGTGAGTGAGGACAAAACATGTTGGAAGAGCTCGTGTTAGGTGACCTCCTAGTATCATAATGGTATCAGATCAGAACCTCTCCAAATCCTAGGTCTGAGGCGTTACATCTCATCTTCTTCCAAGCGAACGAGCTTCAATGTATGGACATCAAAAATCTTTTGGTATATTATGACAAAGCCTTTGGGTAGAGTATTAATTTCTCGAAATCGACTCTCTTGTTTTCTCCAAATATGCATAAAGACAAGCAATTGTTTCTTCAATCTTTACTTGGTGTTCACTTGGTTCAAGATTTTGGGAATTACCTTGGCCTGCCTTCTTTATTTACTTGGCGAAAAGGAAAGGATTTGTCTTATTTAAAGGATAAGATTTGGAAGGCTATGTAGGGATGAAAACAAATTTCTTTTCTTCTGGGGGGAAGGAAATTCTTATTAAGAGTGACGGGCAAGTCCCGTTCCTATGCGATGCATGTTTTCAAGCTTCCCAAAGGTTTTTGTGATGATGTTTCCCACATTTTGCTTTGGTGGGGAAATACTCAAAGTCGAAAGAAGATTCATTAGATGAGTTGAAAAGGCTTTGCTTGCCCAAATAGTTGTGTGACCTTAATTTTTGGGATCTTGAAGGTTTCAATAAGGCCCTAATAACCAAGCAAGTTTGGAGAATGGTTTAAAATCCAAATCTCTGGTTGTTAGGGTTTTGAAGGCTAAATGTTTTGCTGACTCTTCCATTTTTGATATCACTCCATCGACCAATTCCTCTTACCTTTGGAAAAGTAAGCTTGCGGCAGAGAGCTTCTTATGCAGGGCCTACAGAAAAGGGTGGGAAATGATTCAACCATTCGAATTTTTAAGGATCCTTGGCTTCCTAGGGAGAGATCCTGTCGGTCTTTAATCTTAACCCATATGGATTCAAACCCTTTGGTTTCTGATCTCATTAATCTCATTGGCTTTTGGGATGCATCGCTTCTTGCAACTGTTTTATGTAAGGAAGATGTGTATTTGGCACTCCAAATTCCGGTAAGTTCTTTTAATCCTGAAGATGGTTGGTTATGTGGCATTATGATAAATGTGGGGTGATTAGTGTAAAAAGTGCCAACAAGCTCTATATGAACCTTCATATCTTATATCAGCCTAGCAGTTTGACTACAACATGTTAGATTTATGAAATCCATATGGCAGGTCAACATACCTTGTAAGATCTAACTATTCTTATGGAAAGCTTTACATGATTTTCTCCCTAATATGGAGATTTTATTTAGGAAAGGTTTCGATGTGTTACCTTATTGCCCTTGCTGCTCCACAAAGATTGAAACACACTTTCTATTGATTGTAAGCGAGCTCGGTCCCTTTGGCTTTGAATCCTTCCCATGGGCCCTCTCCCTACTGATTCTCGTATTTCCTTCATTGATTAATGGAGGAGTCTGGGTTCTTGTATGGGCAAAGAGGAGCTTGAACTCGTGACTATTTATACCGATCGATTTGGAATGATAGAAATAAAATAAATCAGAACCAAGCTATCCCTATTTTAAATCAGAAATGTGAGTGGAGGAGATAGAACAAAACATATCTCACATAAGCTCTGCTACACTCATGATTTTGAAGAAAATTGCAACATCAATATTCAACAAATTTGTTCGAAGGATAACCTGGCAGATTTATTTACAAAGGCATTACCTACTGCAACCTATGAAAGATTAGTGCGCGACAATGGAATACGACGACTCAGAGATCTTGTATGATGTTTTCATGAGGGGGAGCAAGTGTTGGGTATTTTTCACATTGTGTGAAAAGCCCAACTTTAAGGCCCACAAGGGTCATTAATGTTTTAGGGTTATATATATATATATTAAAGTCAGCCTCATCATTGGGCTGGGCTGGGCCGGCCCAGACCAAAGAAGTAATGGCCCAAGCTTGGCCCAGGCCCAAGCCCTACGGGCCTCAAGTATTGTTTGGGTCGGGCTTGGGCCAGCGCAACCACTCAAACCTAGGCTCATGGAATCCATGAGCCTAAGTTGATGAGCCAAAGTTGGATCGAGCTTAGATCGTCCCGTATATTAATATATTTTTAATTATTAAATTTTAAAATTTAAATAATTCCAAGTTAAGTTTTTTTATTTTTAAATTCTAGAATATGTGTTTTTATATAATTTTTGGTAAGTTTTTTTTGTTATTTTTATAATCTTACTAATAAATTTTATTATGTCATATTTTATAAATTTAAGTTGCCTTATTTTAAAAAGTTATATTTTTTTATTTTTAAAAATTAAATTTATATCTTTTTACAAGAGAAATTGAAAATTTAAACACTCTAAATTGGAACTTGAGAGGATTTGCGATTGAGAATTAGAATTAGAATTTGAGGGAAGAAAAAGAAAAGAAGGTTGATATTTATAAGAAAATTTTGTATTAAAAAATTTTAAAAATTACAACCTAAATATTAGATATAAATTTTGAATTTGGGAAGTTGGAGAGTTTCCTCATATGTTTGAAAACAATGATTTAAATGAGATATTGGGAAGTGGTAGTCTCTTCGTAATATGTACCTATTTAAGAGGGGGAAACAAAAGATCCTTAGTCTACCATATCTAATTTATTTTTTATAATAAATAAGTAATAAAATAATATATTAATATTATATAATATAAATATTAATAAATATTGGATCGGGCTTTTGGGCTGGCCCTATGGGCCAATCCAAATACAGCTCAAACGGGCCGGCCCAAAATTAAAAAATGAATATCCATATCCAATCCAATTAATAGAAGGGTTGGATTGGGTCTGGCCGGTCAAACGTTAGCCTTGGATCGAGCTTGGATCGGGCTTGGGCTGGGCTTAGGCTGGCCTTTAGGCCTTGGGCCCAATGTTGAGCCTGATATTAAGGTGCAGCCGGTATAAAGAATGCACCTCTGAAAAGATGTGCTCATTGCTTAGCTGGAAAACAAACTAGAGTTTCCTTTAAAGCGTCTCAACACTCGAGGAAGCCAAATATACTTGACTTAGTATATTCTGATGTATGCGGTCTTATAAAGAATAAAACACTTGGAGGTTCCTCATATTTTGTGACATTTATATACGATCATTCGAGGAAAACTTGGGTCTATATGTTGAAGACTAAAGATCAAGTGTTGGAAGTGTTTAAACAGTTTCATTCCCTTGTTGAAAGAGAAACTGTAAGAAGTTGAAGTGTATCAGGACCGATAATGGAGGTGAGTATTGTGGAGATTTTGATGAATATTGCAGAAATCATGGTATTCGACATCAAAAGACAACTCTAAAGACTCCTCAGTTGAATGGGCTAGCTAAGAGAATGAACAGAACACTAGTTGAGCGAGTGAGATGTTTGCTTTCACAGTCACAGTTGCCAAGATCGTTTTAGGGTGAAGCATTAAGCACAGTTGTGCATGTTTTGAATCTCACGCCATGTGTTCCTTTGAATTTTGAAGTCTCGGACAGAATTTGGTCAGATAAGGAGATATCCTATAATCACTTGCGTGTCTTTGGATGTAAAGCTTTCGTACATGTTCCTAAAGATGAGAGATCGAAGCTTGATGCAAAGACAAGACCATGTGTGTTCCTTGGCTATGGCCAAGATGAGTTCGGTTATAAACTATATGATCCAATACATAAGAAGCTCATAAGAAGTCGAGATGTTGTATTTGTTGAAGACCAAACCATATAAGATATTGAGAAGACAGATAAAACAGAGTTTCAGCACAGTGATGGTTTGATTGACTTGGATTCAGTTCCTTTGACACAACCTTCTAAGTAAACTGAGAATGAGGTTCATAATGATCAGTTTGATGGTACAGTAGAAAGTCCAGAACAGGTTGAGGTNCTTTGAAGTATCAAGATGGAACACCTATGTCAGATCACTTGAATACATTCCAAGGTATCATTAATCAGCTTGCTGGAATGAAAATTAAGTTTGAAGATGAGATACAAGGGTTATGGCTTCTTGGTACATTGCCAGACTCGTGGGAGATTTTCAGAACTTCGTTATCGAACTCAGCCCCAAATGGAATAATAAGTATGGACATGGTGAAAAACAGTGTTTTAAATGAAGAGATGAGAAGAAAATCACACGGCTCTTCATCAAAGTCAGAGATTCTTGTTCCTTAAAGAAAGGGAAGGAGTAAGAGTAAAGGTCCGAAGGGTAGAGACAGAAGCAAAAGTAAGAGCGGCCGGTTATCGAATGTTGAGTGTTATCATTATAGCATGAAAGGGCATATAAAGAAGTATTGTCGACAACTGAAGAGAGAAAATAAAAATGATAAAGGTAAGGAAAAGAAAAATGATGATAGTAATGACGCAGATAGAGTTGTTGCAGCTACTGAGGATTTCCTTATCTTATTTGATGGAGATGTTATTAATCTAGCTACTCAGCAGAGCAATTGGGTGATTGATAGTGGCGCGTCAATTCATGCTACATCCAGGAGGGACTTCTTTGCATCCTACACATCTAGTGAATTCGGCTGTGTTAGGATGGGTAATGATGGATCAGCAAAAGCCATCGGTATTGGGGATGTGCACTTGGAGACCAAGAATGGTAGTTTTGAAGAATGTGAAACATATCCCTGATATTCGCATGAATTTAATTTCCACAGGTAAGCTTGATGACGAAGGTTTCTTCAATACCTTCTACAATGGCAAATGGAAGCTTATTAGAGGTTCAATGATTGTAGCTAAGGGAGAGAAGTGTACTTCACTGTATTTGATGCAGGCAATGGTTATTGATTCTGCAATAAATACAGTAGATGATGAAAAGAGTGTTGAATTATGGCATAAGAGACTCAGTCACATTAGTGAGAAGGGATTGATGATTTTAGCCAAGAAAAATCATCTTTCTGGTATAAAGAATGCACCTATGAAAAGATGTGCTCATTGCTTARYTGGGAAACAAACTAGAGTTTYSTTTAAGGCGTCTCAACACTCRAGGAAGCCAAATATAYYTGACTTRGTATATTCTGATGTATGCGGTCMTATGAAGACAAAAACACTTGGAGGTTCCTCATATTTTGTGACATTTATAGACGATCATTCGAGGAAAACTTGGGTCTATATGTTGAAGACTAAAGATCAAGTGTTGCAAGTGTTTAAACAGTTTCATGCCCTTGTTGAAAAAGAAACTGGTAAGAAGTTGAAGTGCATCACGACCGATAATGGAGGTGAATATTGTGGATCTTTTGATGAATATTTCAGAAGTCATGATATTCGACATCAAAAGACAACTCCGAAGACTCCTCAGTTGAATGGGCTAGCAGAGAGAATGAACAGAACACTAGTTGAGCGAGTCAGATGTTTGCTTTCACAGTCACAGTTGCCAAGATCGTTTTGGGGTGAAGCATTAAGCATAGTTGTGCATGTTTTGAATCTAACGCCATGTGTTCCTTTGAATTTTGAAGTCTCGGACAGAATTTGGTGAGATAAGGAGATATCCTCTAATCACCTGCGTGTCTTTGGGTGTAAAGCTTTCGTACATGTTCCTAAAGATGAGAGATCGAAGCTTGATGCAAAGACAAGACCATGTGTGTTCCTTGGCTATGGCCAAGATGAGTTCGGTTATAAACTATATGATCCAGTACAGAAGAAGCTCATAAGAAGTCGAGATGTTATATTTGTTGAAGACCAGACCGTAGAAGATATTGAGAAGACAGATAAAACAGAGTTTCAGCACAGTGATGGTTTGATTGACTTGAATTCAGTTTCTTTGACACAACCTACTACACAACTGAGAATGAGGTTTAGAATGATCAGTTTGATGGTACAGTAGAGAGTCCAGAACAGGTTGAGGTAGATGATGATGTTCATGAACAGCCGGCAGAAACAGAAGTTCCTGTAGAGGTTCCTACAGAGGTTTCACTTAGAAGATCTACCAGAAATCGGCGTTCTTCCACACGTTATCCAGTTAATGAGTATGTGTTATTGACTGATTGGGGAGAACCTGAGAGTTATGAGGAGGCCATGGAAGATGAACACAAAAGAGAGTGGATTGATGCAATGAAAGATGAAATGAAGTCATTGCATAAAAACCACACTTTTGACCTTGTCAAGTTGCCTAAAGGAAAAACCGCACTGAAAAATAAGTGGGTTTATCGAGTGAAACAAGAAGAACACACCTCACGACCGCGTTACAAAGCGAGAATAGTTGTCAAAGGATTCAGTCAGAAGAAAGGTGTTGACTTTGATGAAATCTTTGCTCCTGTTGTGAAGATGACTTCTATACGTGTAGTTATGGGTTTGGCAGCGAGCCTTGACTTGGAGGTTGAGCAGATGGACGTCAAGACTGCATTTTTGCATGGTGATTTAGATAAAGAGATTTATATGGAACAACCAGAGGGATTTGAGGAGAAAAGCAAAGAGAATCTTGTGTGCAAGTTGAATAAAAGTCTTTATGGGTTGAAACAAGCACCGAGGCAGTGGTACAAGAAGTTTGAGTCAGTTATGGGGGAGCAAGGCTTCAAGAAGACTACTTCTGATGATTGCGTATTTGTGCAGAAGTTTTCTGATAATGACTTTATTATACTGTTGCTTTATGTAGATGACATTTTGATTGTTGGCAGAAATATTTCAAGAATTGACACGTTGAAGAAACAGTTGAGCAAATTCTTTGTCATGAAGGATTTGGGGCCAGCGAAGAAGATTCTTGGAATCCGTATAGCACGAGACAGAGCATCCAAGGAAACTGTATATGTCTCAGGAGCATTACATAGAGAAGCTGCTTGAAAGATTCAACATGAGCAAGGCTAAAGCAGTAAGTTCTCCTCTATCCAATCATTTTAAACTGAGTAGCAAGCAAAGTTCTCCTACAGATAAAGAGAAGAAAGAGATGAGCATAGTTCCATATGCTTCAACAGTTGGAAGTTTGATGTACGCTATGGTATGTACTAGACTGGATATTGCCAATGCTGTTGGTGTTGTTAGCCGATTTATGTCCAATCCAGGAAAACAACATTGGGAGGCAGTAAAATGGATTATGAGATACTTGCGGGGTACTTCCAATTTGAAGCTCACTTTTGGAAGTGGAAAGCCAGTGCTTGCCGGTTACACTGATTCAGATATGGCAGGAGATTTAGATAACCGAAAGTCTACTTCCGGATATTTGATGACATTTGCAGGTGGTGCAGTGCCATGGCAGTCAAGACTACAGAAGTGTGTTGCACTTTCTACRACTGAGGCAGAATATATTGCAGCAGCAGAGGCGTGCAAGGAGATGTTGTGGATGAAACGATTTATACAGGAGCTCGGCTTCAAGCAACAACAGTATGTGATATTCTGCGATAATCAAAGTGCTATTCATCTTGGTAAGAATTCAACATTTCATTCGAGAACGAAACATATTGATGTGAGATATCACTGGATGAGAGATGCTCTCAATGATGGACTGTTTGAACTTGAGAAGATACATACCGATCGTAATGGATCCGATATATGAACAAAGAATCTACCAAGAGAAAAACTTGAGTTTTGTCCTTCCGTTGCTGGGATGGCAATTTCTTTCACACAGTGAAAAAGAGGGAGATTTGTTGGGTATTTTTCACATTGTGTGAAAAGCCCAATTTTAAGGCCCACATGGGCCATTGATGTTTTAGGGTTATATATATATATATATATATATATATATATATATATATATATATATTATTGACCTAGCCGCATGACACAAGGGGAGAGAGAGGGAAAAAGCTGCACGCAGATCGAGGAGAGAAAACCGAAAAGAAAAAAGGAAAAGTAATTCATTCCGTACAGTGACGTTTTTTGCACGATCGGAGGTCGATCCATGGTCCGATCAAGGTGAGATTTTGACAGCGTGTTCGTAACACGAGGGTCTTCAATCTGGATGGTGGAGATTTCTTTTGGAGCTGCATACAGTCAGATACAGTGGATAGTTGGTGCCACTTTCTAAGTGAGATCTTTCTAATTTTCTTCCCCGATTTATTCCCTTTGTTTACAGAGATTTATTGTCTCGAGATATTATTATTGTATGCCTCTAGTTGTTGCTAGGGAGAACTTGGTGTACCCATTATTGATTATAGTGGAGATTTTGANTGGCAGCGAGCCTTGACTTGGAGGTTGAGCAGATGGACGTCAAGACTGCATTTTTGCATGGTGATTTAGATAAAGAGATTTATATGGAACAACCATAGGGATTTAAGAAGAAAGGCAAGGAGAATCTTGTGTGCAAGTTGAATAAAAGTCTTTATGGGTTGAAACAGGCACCGAGGCAGTGGTATAAGAAGTTTGAGTCAGTTATGGGGGAGCAAGGCTTCAAGAAGACTACTTCTGATCATTGCGTATTTGTGCAGAAGTTTTCTAATAATGACTTTATTATACTGTTGCTTTATGTTGATGACATTTTGATTGTTGGCAGAAATATTTTAAGAATTGACACGTTAAAGAAACAGTTGAGAAAATCTTTTGCCATGAAATATTTGGGGCCAGCGAAGAAGATTCTTGGAATCCGTATAGCACGAGACAGAACATCCAAGAAATTGTATATGTCTCAGGAGCATTACATAGAGAAGTTGCTTGAAAGACCCAACATGAGCAAAGTTAAAGCAGTAAGTTCTCCTTTATCCAATCATTTTAAACTGAGTAGCAAGCAGAGTTCTTCTACAGATAAAGAGAAGGAAGAGATGAGCAGAGTTCCATATGCTTCAGCAATTGGGAGTTTGATGTACGCCATGGTGCGTACTAGACCGGATATTGCCTATGTTGTTGGTGTTGTTAGTCGGTTTATGTTCAATGCAAGAAAACAACATTGGGAGGCAGTAAAATGGATTATGAGATACTTGCGAGGTACTTCCAGTTTGAAGCTCACTTTTGGAAGTGGAAAGCCAGTGGTTGCCGGTTGCACTGATTCAGATATGGCAGGAGATTTAGATAACCGAAAGTCTACTTCCGGATATTTGATTACATTCATAGGTGGTGCAGTGTCATGGTAGTCAAGACTACAGAAGTGTGTTACACTTTCTACGACTGAGGCAGAATATATTGCAGCAGCAGAGGCGTGCAAGGAAATGTTGTGGATGAAGCGATTTATACAGGAGCTCAACTTCAAGCAACAACAGTATATGATATTTTGCGATAATCAAAGTGCTATTCATCTTGGTAAGAATTCAACATTTCATTTGAGAACGAAACATATTGATGTAAGGTATCACTGGATGAAAGATGCTCTTAATGATGGATTGTTTGAACTTGAGAAAGATACATACTGATCATATTGGATTCGATATGTTGACAAAGAATCTACCAAGAGAAAAACTTGAGTCTTGTCATTCCGTTGTTGGGATGGCAATTTCATTCACATAGTGAAAAAGGGGAGATTTGTTGGGTATTTTTCACATTGTGTGAAAAGCCCAACTTTAAGGCTCACATGGGTCATTAATGTTTTAGGTATATATATATATATATTAAGGTGCTGCCGGTCAAAACATAATTGAGGAGAGAGAGGGAAAGTCCATGCACATAGATCGAGGAGAGAAAACAGAAAAGAAAAAGGAAAAGAAATTCAATTGCGTACAGTGACGTTTTTTGCACGATTGAAGGTCAATCCGTGGTTCAATCGAGGTGAAATTTTGACAGCGTGTTCGTAACACAAGGGTCTTCAATCTGGATGGTGGAGATTTCTTTTGGATCTACCTACAGTCAGATACAGTAGGTAGTTGGTGCCACTTTCTAAGTGAGATCTTTCTAATTTTCTTCCCCGATTTATTCCCTTTGTTTGCCGAGATTTATTGTCTCGAGATATTATTATTGTATGCCTCCAGTTGTTGCTAGAGAGAACTTGATGTACCCATTATTGATTATAGTGGAGATTTTGACTTCGGTCCGTGGTTTTTTACTCCTCACATTGGGAGGATTTTTCCACGTTAAAATTGCTTGTGTCATGTGCTTGTTGTCATACTCTTTTGGGTTTGTTAGATTATATGAAATACGTATTCTTTTCCTTCACTATGAATTTTTTCCCACTGGGTTTTTTCCTATTAAGGTTTTAACGAGACATATTTCATATATACAATGGGTATCTAAGGGGAGTATTATAAACATATCAAAAATAGATGCCAATCTTAGGTGTCACAAATAAAGATGCCTTAATAAACCCTAACTCATGTGTCAACATCTTCATTTGCCTAGTGTCTACAAGGTGTCAAATTGAACTATGTCCAAGTGCCTAATTCTCAAATGTCACATGTGTCTATTTTCTATCTATGATTAGTGTCCAATTGTAATACCTTGGTTGTACAAATTGCCTATAAATAGTGGCAATTCATGGTTCATTTTATATGTGAAAAATTAGAGGAAAATTTTGGTGGGAAATTCCATTTTGAAAGTTTCATTTCTTTTATAATTTTGGTAATTTGTTATTTTCTCCCGTTTCTGGTATACTCGTGGTGCCTCATTTTGCTCCATAATTTTACAACAATTATCTTTATTTTTTGAGTTTTTTAATTGAATATGACATATTTTAGTAACTACTAAGTACTAAGTACTAAATAAAAAATTAGCTAAAAATCTATAATATATATATTAAAATGCTACAATCTTGGAAAAATATTTTTTTTTGACCATTATCTCCCTTTGTCAATTTTCAAATTAACTAAACATGTCATTGTTTTGTTTTTAATAACTTTTGTTAATAATAATGTGGAAGTTATGAATATGAAAGACTTGAATATATGAAAAGTTTGACTTATTTATATCTAATAATTTATAATTTTATATTTAATTGGAATAAATAATAGAATGTTAAAATCTAAAAAAGTTTTAACTTATCTATCTCCTATATATATAGCGTTTCTCTCCAATTTTTTTCAATTTGGGTTGGAGGTAACATAATTTAATTTAATTTAATAGGTACTCTGTTAACTTTATATGGGCCTTCCATGTTGGTCCCAATACCCCACTGGTTGGGTCCATAGTGTTTGGCATGATCTTTCTCAAGACGAGACCACTCTCGTTAAAGTTTCGTTATTTAACCCTCTTATTATAATATCGAGCGATCCGATTTTTATATTCAGCTATCCGCAATCATGCCGTCCCTCGATATTCTTCCAGTAAGTCGAGGTTGAGCTGTATGGATTCATTGTTTCCTTGAAAATCGAACTGCTATACTCTCGGAGAAGGAAGACCGATTTCTACTGGAATAACTGCTTTATAACAAAATGACAAAAAGAACGGTGTCTCCCCAATTGAGGTGCACGATGTTGTTCTATAAGCCCATAATACACTGGGAAGTTCTTCGGCCCATAGCCCTTTGAGTCCTTCTAATCTAGTTTTCAAATTTCTCTTGATTATTTTGTTGATCGCTTCAACCTGTTTGTTAGCTTGCAGATGTGCTGGCGAAGAACAGATGTGTTTGATCCCAAGTTCCATACAGGAGCCCCGAAATGCAGCATTATCAAATTGTTTTCCATTCTCACTAATAATCATATATGGTATCCCCAAGGCGACAAATTATGTTTCTCTAGATGAAATCTGTAACCTTCTTTTCAGTGATTGTAGCTAGGGTCTCAGCTTCGGCCCATTTAGTGAAGTAGTCTACAGCTACCACCGTAAAGTTAGTCTGGCCTTTTTCTTGTAGAAGGGGACCAATGAGGTCTATTTCCCACTGAAAGAAAGGCTAAGGACTCATTATGTTTGTCAGTGGCTCGGGTGGCTGTCTAGGTATTACTGTGAATCGTTGACATCTGTCGCATTTCTTGGTAAATTGTGTTGCATCTTTTAGCATGGTTGGCCAATAATACCCTTGACGAATGATTTTATGGCTCAAGGAACGTGCTCCTAAGTGATTGCCACATATTCTTTCGTGTATTTCTCTCATTACATAGACATCATTTCTTGGGGTGACGCATTTTAAGAGTGGTAGAGAGTAGCCTTTTCTGTATAGATTTTCGTCTCTAAGTATTTACCGAGCTGCTCGTCGTTGGAGTTGCTGGGCCTCTGTCTTTTTGATAGGTACAACTCTGTCTCTTAAGTATTTGATCAGTGTATCCATCCAGTTTTCTTCTGTTGTTCTGGCTCGTCGATATCCATCACATCCTGAACTTGTATGCTTGGCTCGGGTAGAATTTCAACTGGCACAATTCTCCTTAAGTCTGTCTCATAGGTTGCAGCCAACCGAGCTAATGCATCTGCATTGATGTTTTCTGAACGGGGTATTTGTTTGATCTCATATTATGAGGACCTGCCGAGTTGTCCTCTTACTTTGGCTAGGTACTCCATCATTCGTGGTTCTTTAGCTTGAAATTCTTCCTTTACTTGGTTCACTATCAATTGTGAGTCACTGAGAATAAGTATATGTGTGACTCCAATATACCTGGCCATTTTCAATCCTGTTAGCGGAGCTTCGTACACGGCCTCGTTGTTGGAAGCATGAAAGTTGAATCGCAGTGCGTATTTAAACCTTCCCTCATCTGGGGAGATCTGTAGAAGTCCGGCTCCGCAGTCTCTAAAATTCGAAGATCCATCCACGTAAAGGGTCCACGGCTGCTCTTCCTCATTATGTCGAACTAGTTTGGAATCGATGTTGTGGATTTGGTGTTCTACAAGTGTTAGTTCCGCTATGAAATCCGCCACGGCTTATCCCTTCATCGCCGTTCTCGGTTTGTAGTGGATGTCATATTCGCTGAGTTCCACTACCCACTTTACTAGACGTTCTGAAGTCTCAGGTTTTTGTAGGACCTGTTGCAAAAGGAAGTTGGTAAAAACAGTTATCTTGTGTGCTTTGAAGTATGGGCACAACCTCTGAGCCGAAGTGACTAGTGCTAGAGCCAACTTCTCCATCTGTGGATATCTATTTTCTGCATCTACCATTGCCTTGCTTGTGTAATAAATAGGAATTGATGACCATTCTTCTCTTTTACTAACGCTGAACTCATTGCAGTTTCTAATACAGCCATGTAGAGGTAGAGCTCGTTGCAAGGAATGAGTTTAAAGAGAAGTGGTGCTCCACTCAGGTAATTCTTTAATTATTTGAAGGCGAGCTCGCATTGTTCTACCCATTCGAATTGTCTATTTTTCCTCAAAATTTTAAAGAAAGGGAGGTATTTGTCAGTTGTGTAACTTACAAATTTGTTGAGCGTCGCTATCCTTCCATTAAGGTTCTGCAGTTGCTTTAAATTTTTAGGTGAATCCATCTCTAATATGACTCGAATTTTATCAAGATTTGCTTCGATTCTTCACTCATGCACCATAAACCCATGAAATTTTCCCAAGGCCACTCCAAATGTACACTTGCTCGGATTTAATCTCATTTATATTTTCTTAAGACGTCGAATGCTTCAGCTAAGTCTGCTTTGTGTTGGTTGACTTGTCGACTCTTTACCAACATGTCGTCCACATAGACCTCCATATTCCGACCAATCAGTGCTGCGAACATCCTATTTACCATCCTTTGGTATGTAGCTCCTGCGTTTTTCAATCTAAATGACATCACTATATAGCAGTAAAGACCTTGACTCATGACAAAAGAAGTCTTTTTAATTTTGTTATATCCAGAAGGCGTCCATGAAACTCAATCTCTCATGTCTAGCAGTGGCATCCACGAGTTGATCTATTATGGGTAGGGGAAAAGAATCCTTTGGGCAAGCCTTGTTCAGATCCGTAAAGTCGATGCACATTCTCCACTTACCATTAGCCTTCTTCACCAGCACCACGTTGGATATCCATTGAGGGTAATGAACTTCTCGGATAAACCCCGCTTTTAGTAGTTCATCTACCTGCTCGACCACAATTTCATTCCTGGCTTGGTTGAAGGTCCGACACCTTTGCCTCACTGGCTTATAGTCCCTGTCCACGTTGAGCCGGTGTACCATGATTCCTCGCTCGATTCCTGACATGTCCTTGTGCGACCATGTAAACACATCAGCGTTGCTTTTGAGAAAATTGATTAGGCTCGTTCTCTCCTCAGCCCCTAGCCCCGATGTTGACTCGTCGCTCTTCCGACGTCAAAGGAATTAACTCCACCTCTTCAGCCAGTTCTCCCTCATCAGAAGTGGGTGACTCCATGTGATGACCAAGGCTTGGGTCGGCTCTTTCGTCATGGTCGTTAGACTCGTTTAGAATTTCTCCAGGTAAGACCCGTTCTTGGTTCATTTTTTCCTCTGGATGAGAATCTTCACTGGGACGGTGTCTGTGATCTCCATAACACATGTTGATTCATCTCTCCCAGGATCTGTCTTGAAATTTGTAGATTCGATTTACTTTTAGAATCCTTGAATCCGAGTAGTTCTAGGTCAGATCGTCGCTAATTGCCTTGAATTAGTTGTTCTTAATCATTCCCACAGACGATGCCAATTGTTGATGCAGAAATTTGGCCTTTTGAGATCTCGCCAAATTTGCACCAATCTTCTAAATATGGAAGGGATCGACGTGTCCTACAAAATAGAATAACATAAGGGCGGTGTGGCTCCTGTCACACGAGCTCCAATGCTTAAGTTAGTATCTAAGTAGTCGAGTGTAAAAAGTAGGGTTTTTAGGCGTACCTTTAGGGTTTGGCTTACCTATCTTTTTATAGAGGTCGAATCCGTCTTCCTTTAGGAATTACCAAAGTCGAATCCTAGTGTATCCCGAAGATTTGGCTTCTGGGGCCGTGCGTTTCGCGATGGGTCCAATACCGAATTCAGGGTCGAGACAAGGGATCGAACTGGATTGCGCTGGAGTCGGGAGAGAAGTAATAGAGGGTTCTCGGCCAATGGCCGAGAACACCTCGGCGTCAAGAGGCCTTGGCGCCGAGCACTGCTCTGCGCCGACCACGGGTCAACCTGGGTTGGCCCGAGTCGACGAGTTTGGTACCCCTTAGTTCGTGTGATTCTCTCCCGACCTATTCTCCGGTTCTGTCGTTTGGTCACTCCACTTTTCTCTCCCATAACAAGTGGTATAATATAAAAAAGAAATATTTTATTTAAATGTATTATATTTATTTAAAACGAATAATAAAATAAACATTTATTCGTTCCATAATCAAAATATTGGTTTTTAAAATCCATAAATTATTTTTAAAACAATTAATTATATTTATAGTAAAAAGTATAGATAAATCTAATAATTTTAATATAAAATACTAATTTCTAATAAAAAGATTTTTTTTTATTTAAGATGTCGTTATATAATTATTATGTAAAAGAATCTATGTTATAAAATTAGTAATATTTGTACTATTTTAAAAGACTTAGCTGCCACATTTAATTTTTTTTTATTTTGATATTTATGTAAGTTTCTTATCATCAATTAGAGTATAAGTAGTTAACCTCTTTAAATTACTAAAACAAATTAAAAGAAAGATGAAGGGATAAATTTATAGTAAATATATATAAATTAATTGAATCAATAAAATGGTCAGCTATTTATTTTAACAATAATTTATAAATTTTAACAATAATAAATAATTATCAAAATTATATAGAAAAATCACTTATAGATAATTTATTTTGTGGTAAATATAAATGATTATATTATTTGATAGATGCCTAACTTTTTTTAATTAAAATTTATAAGATAAAATTACGAAATCACGTGTTACACGTGTTACATAACATAAATAAATGAGAAAAAATATCACTAAGTAGGATGATTTAGCCTCATTATCAGCGTCAAGGATATTAGAATCAGGAAAATATTTGCTTTGCATGACACACGAAGCCAGTAAGTTTGGATTTTGGAGACATCTCCAAACTTGCTTTGCAACCAACGCTTTGTTAAAAACTTCAAGGTCCCTAAAATTTAGGCCTCCAATTTCTTTTGGTAAACACATCATATTCCAGCTCATCGAATGGTTTTTCTTGCGCTCATATGTGGATCCCCACTAGAAACTGGCAAAAATATGTGTAACTTCCTCACAAGAACCCTTAGGAAGACGAAATAAGCTCGTCGCATAAGACGAAATGGTTTGACCAACGCTGTTGATAAGAATCTCTTTGCCTCCTGATGAAAAAAGGCTGCTTTTCACCCTTACTTGAGTGGGAGAGTTAGAGTCGGAGAGGATTCCTCACTTCTTTCTCTCATTCAAAACCATGCATGAGACTTTCATCTCGCATGGCTCTTAAACTAAGTGATAAAAGAAAGAAGAACTCATCTTCTTTTCTTTTTGATTACCTTCCTCGCGTATGCATTGTCTTCTAGATTCTATCTTTAAGAAAAGACCAATCTTTCCCTTTGTAACGAGAGAAAGTCGGGGGTAAGCCCAAATAGTTCCCAAAATCTCTAACTAGTTGGACACCAAGAAGAGATTGAAGGAATAATTGTCTATCATCATGCATATTAGGAGAGAACAACAAGGCAGACTTGGAGAAATTAATACACTGCCCCGAGACCTTGCCATAAGTAAGCAACATATTGGGGAGATACGTACATTGGAGCTCATTAACCTCGAATAAAATAAGACTATCATCTGCGAACAATAAATGTGAGATCCTGGGGCCCATTGGAGCAAAAGGAATATCTGTGAGATTGCTAATTGCATTGGCACTAGGCAAAAACATAGAGAGCCCATCAGCACAAAGCAAAAACAAGTAAGGGGATAAAGGGTCTCCTTGTCGAATCTCCCTGTAGGAGTAATTGAACACTTAGATTCACTACTGATAAGGATAGAGAGTTGAGTTGAAGTGATGCACCTCTTAATTAGAGAGACCCAATGAAGAGCAAACCCTAGCTTGATTTATGAGCTTCTCAAGATAAATCCACTTATCTCGGTCAAAAGCCTTACTTAAATCAAGTTTCAAAGTAGCAAAACCATGTCATCCACTTTTAAAGTTCCAAAGAGTGTGGAGGCATTCATGCCCAATAGTTACATTATCACTAATAGCACGATTATTACCAAAAGCAAATTGTTCCTCAGAAATAACCACATTCAAGACACGCTTCAAGCGATTAGCCAAGACTTTCGAAATAATTTTGTAGGACACATTGCACAAGCTAATGGGCCTGAAATTTGAGACTAATCTCGATTGCTGAATCTTTGGAATAAGGGCAATGTTTGTGGCATTTTAGTTATGAATACTCCCATCATCATTTATAATACGGAGGCATTCCTCCACTGTTTTAGGACCTACTATGTCCTAGTAGCGCTGGTAGAAAAGGGCAGGGAAGCCATATGGCCATAGAACTTTTGTTGGGAACATTTGCTTTAGTGCCACCTCAATTCTTCCTACTGCAAAGGAGTAGTAAGGTCCGAATTCATAGCATCTGTGACCTTGGGCAGAAAATAGCAAAGGACTTGATCCACATCTTTGGGGGAGGGGTTGGAAATGGTAAAAGGAGTCTGAAAATAAGAAATAAAGCTACTTTCAATCTCTTTAGGATCCTTAGTCTAAGCCTCATCTCCTGTCATAATTCTATGAATTTTGTTTCGTTACTTGCGAATAGTGGCTTTTTTATAGAACCACTTTGTATTCTGGTCACCCCATTTAAGCCAATCCTCTAGGGAGTTTTGCTTCCAATAGACCTCCTCATGCTCAAGATAGAAAGCAAGATCTGATTCCAATCATGTAGAGAAATTCATAGGAGGAGGTTGATTATATGCTTCTACAATGGCCAATTTAATCTTCCTGATATTAGAAGAAGAGTGCCTGAAAGTGAAAAAACCCCAATCTCACAATGCCTTAGATGTTGTAAAATAGAAGAAGACAGAGGATTGTGAGTAGCATCTGAAGTCCAATAACCTGTTTTGCGAATAATGTCTTCACATTAGGCATTGAGAGACCAACATTCCTCATATTTGAAAGGCCTCATGGGGTGAAATAACCTCATAAGAGGAGAGTAATTTACATGCAACATAATGGCTCTGTGGTCAAATTTAGACCATTCAAGATGCTTGACCACCGAGCTTTGGAAAAGCGTAAAAAAAGAGGAATTGCATAGAAATTTATCCAACATTCTCCAAAGTTGGGCACTTGCAAAGCGGTTATTGCACCATGTGAAGCAATTGTCGTAGTAACCCATGTCGTGAAGCGAATAATAGTCCAAAGCCTCGCGAAAATCAAAAATAAGATGTGATACCTAAGTAGAAATGAGAGGTACATGAATGAACTGATACCACATCCGAATGAGAGGGGATCCTGAGATCATGGAAAAATGGTCAAGAAAGGCTTCAAAGAATTTATAGTCACTACCTATACTAACAAGGTGCACCTTCCTTTTCGGTAACTCAATCGTAAAAACTCCAAAGTTAAGCATATTTGACTTGGAGTAATCTTCGGCTGGGTGACCACCTCCTTGTGAACGACTCGTGTGGATTCAAGGGAATACCGGGGTGATAGAAGCTCCCATGATTGAAGTGTTTTCATGGCTCCCAACGTGGTTGTGCCACAACCTCTGCCGAAATAGAAATCAAATAGTGCTTCTGCTTTTTCAGATCAACTTCAAGTAGAGATGCTTCAAGTTTTCGTTTGGGGCCAAGCTGGCTTTTGGTCAGATTTGAATATGGAATGGATAGACGGGTGGGGCCCAGTCCAAGTGCACCTTTTTCTACGTGCGCACATTAGTTGTGGGAGCAACAAATTTGGTATGAGAAACAGTAGTACAAGAAACTATTGGTGACTTCGTGAGAAGTGCATTAAAGTCAAGCATGAGGAGAATTTGCCTCCTGGGATGGCATATTTGAGTGAATATGCAATTGCTAAGGCATCGATATCAACGGTAAGTTCATCTTCAACAGAGGTGAGTGGAAATTCTCCCGCATTCTTCCAACAAGGCTTTGGCCATGGCTAAACAGGAATGATGAAGAAGAAAAGAGACTCACAGGGGGACTTAAGAAGTTGTCTGGACAGAGGAGAGCTCTCATGCCTCTGGAGAATTTGAAAGTTAAATTTCAAGTCAAACAATCCATTTGTTTTTAAGGAATTCAATTCAATATAAACTCATGATTTGTAATTCTCATAGCCTTGATCTAGAGTAATTAAATTTTGAACATTTTTTTTTGTCCAAGGTTTCTAATGAGTAGATTATGGCTGGCAAGTTTCGTGGCTGTTGGGATTCTTCGTTCGTGGCTGCTTTTCGTAGCTACCTAAACCCACACATAGGTTGCAAATCGAGTTGTTGCAGATCCGTATTAGAGCAGATCTAGTACCTGCCATGGACAAAGAAAAAGGGGAACGCTGGGTTTGTTGGTCCCGCTACTACTATAGACGCACAACGGGCGCTGTTTCATTGTGGCTGCAGCGCCAGATCCATCGTTGCCTATTTCCCGAATTGTACTGGTGTAGCATTGGATACATCCACCATAGCATAGCACTGCTGCATCAGATAGTTGTTGCCTATTTCCCGAAATTGCTATTGTCAAAGCTCGTGGCAAGGGAGGGACTAAGAGGCGGTGACTGGAGAAGACAAAGAAGGGATTTTGAAGGGAAAGAAAGAGGAGTTTCTGGTTTATTTGATTATCGCGGATAGAGATTCCTTTAATATAATCTCGGTATGACCGGACAATATCACTAGAATTTTCAAAAGTTGTTGAAATTTATGAAGGTATTCAACATCTATTCCAAAAAAAAAACCTAAGGAGGTGTTTGGTTCGCATGTTTGAGGAGGTTTGTTAAACCTGAATTTATTAAGTATGAGTTGTTAAATCTGGGTTTATCAAAGGGTTTGGTTGGTTGAGCAGAAAATAGGGTTGTTAAATCTGGATTTGTTAAATTTGTGCATTTAGATATTATTTTGTTAAACTTAAGTTTATTAAAACGGTGTTCATTGGTAAATTTTGAATTTATAATAAATAATAGATAATTTATATATTAACTATTTGATTGAAATAATTATAATTAAATTAAAATTTTTGTTTTCTTTATGAAATTAGGGAGTATATGTTTCAATATAAATAGAAAAAAAATAATACATTGTTTGCTTAATTTGTTTTCAATAGTTGTTTTATAAAACTTTATCCAACAGGGTATTTACCACAAAATACGTGTTATCAATGGTTTATTTAATGTTGAGGGTAGAACCGAGCAAGATGTGTGTCAAACTACTATGGCAGCTACAAGACAGGGTACCACCGAGGCGGTTATATGTAGTATGTTGCGGGGACAGGGGAGTGCGCCTCCACTCCTACTATATGGGAAGTACGCCGAGCACTGGCACCAAGCCGCTACAGGCGACAAGTTTCATGCATTCCTCAAATTTTATTTAGTAATTAATATTTTCAGTACGGATAATTTACTTTTAATATAATTATTAATCTAAACTCTTTTTGAATAATTATTGTGTGAAATAGATATTTAATTAGTTTTGTTATTGATTTTTTAAAATATTTTTCGAAGTGTGATTAAGTGTGTACACATGAATTATTTATATATTGTTTTAAAAAATATATATATAAATAATTGCATGTAAATTTATCATTATAATTTCTCTAAAACATGAAGTTTATACCGAGTATAAATGAAATGGTTAGGTTGGTTGACATACAAGTTTAATAAAATTGAACTAAATTATCGTTACGGTTCCAACAAATCAAATTAACTCGATTTGGCTAATTTCTTCATTTTTCAATTTTAACTTTCACTCGTAACGTTTACAATTAAAGTATTTTTGTCGATATATGAATTAATAATTTATTACTTGCAATTTCAATTAAATTCATTTACATATTTATTATTAAAATTATAATTGGTTAATTTTCTTATTCATCTAATATATTTTATTAAAAAGTTAATGCATTTTAGAAGAGATGAAAGATAAATATCCAATGTAGTAATTCAAAAGAGTGATGATAAAATACTATAATAACTTGTGGAATAGTGATAAAGTTAATAAATCGGGGTGGAATAGTACTTACTCTAACAACAACCTGATGCTAGAATAATAGTATTTACCGTAACAAACCCAGTTTTATAAAAATGTGAAAACAAACATGAATTTGTCTAAACAAACCTTACCCGTTTTGAAAACAGGGAACCAAACACTCCCTAATTAAGTCTCGACCGTTTCACCATATAATTCTTTAAAAAGATCTGGAATATTTTCAAATCAAATCTAAGATTTGTTCCAAGAATTTATCTTTTCAAATCAAATCTATAACCTAAATTTGAAAAATACTAGATAAAAATAGAGAATTTGAAATTCTAAAATTTTAATATAATATTTTAATACTCAATATTTGATAATTTATTTAAACCAACTCATATTTTAGATTTGGAAATTCTGTAATCTAACCTGGTATATATATTTGAATTTTTAAAAACTTACAGCTTGTACTTAATTTTCATCACTTATTTCATATTTTAAATTTTAGAATTTCACAATCTAATCAAACTTGGGAGCCTTGGCATTGCCATCCTTGAAAGTTTTAGAGATTGTAAGTCGTCATTGGCCAGAGGAGAAATTGATGAATGTCGATGCCAAATTTGGAGACATGTTCTCCGGCTGTCCAAATTTGGAATCTTTGGTCTTGAGTCACTATATTGGGAGTGCTACAATTTGTGCTCCAAGACTTGAGAATTTTTAATTGGGTGTTTCTGGTTGACTTTGCCCAAACTTGAGTTACGTACACCGAATCACACAAATGTCAAGTTTAGCAATGTTTTACCCACTATGATCAAGTCGGCTAATTCAGAATTTTCTTGCATACACAAAGTATGTAAATATATAAGTTGAAGATTATTATTTCCAACACATATCAAAAGGCAAAGACTCAAGTAGTAGAAAAAATTGGATTCGAAATTTCAATGAGTTGCTTTGAGTGTTTCATACTGCGTTTGAATTCAATACAGGTATATATTGAATTCATCCTCCATTTTGTCTTGTGCATTTTGTTTTCTCTGCATTTTCCCAATTATAACTTTTTTTTTGTTTAGTACAAGTTTCTCCCTCCCCTTCCTGATAATTCGAAGCATTTGAAGTTGAAAACAAAGATACCCAAAAAAAGGGACTGCAGTAGACTTTCCAATAAGTATATTGGCGCATTTACAAAAATGCCCCAATTTAGAAACGTTGGCTGTTCTTGATGAGGTAACCCTTGTCTAATCAAAGAGAAGTAATTAAATTACCTAATTTCAATGTTTGTGTCTTAATGTTACATCTTTCACATGGATTTAGAGGACGAGGAGAAACCTTTATCGGGTAGACAATATTGGCCTTACGATCTGATCAATGCCTTGCAGTAGGTTTTTTTTTTCCTTTTCTCTTGGGTGATTTTTAGTGATTTCATACTTATGGCTATCATTATTTTACTCTTTTGTTTTGAATTATAGGCTAAGGACTCTTGGTTATTTTCTAAGCTTCTTTTCTCCTCTCATTTTTTATGTACTTCATTCATTCATATTACTCTAATTGAATTTATGACTTTATGCCATATAAATAAAGATATGTGTTGCTTAGTTCAACGGTGGTAATTGGCATATGTCTAAGGTCATGAATTCGAATCTCTAACCTCACTTGTTTAGAGTTCGTGAGTTTGAGGCATGAGTTTGAGTTAAGTAAAGAATACACATTATTGTATTATTTTATTGTTGTGTAGATGTATCATTTGGCCCTGCATTTGGCTCTGAACACTACAAAAGAGAATTTTGTTGCAAATAACTATAAAAGAAATCAATAAGGTTTAAACAATAAAATAAACTAATAACTCGAAACTATTTTAAGTATCTTTTAGCGGTGGGACTTCAGAATTACTTGTTAATTTTCTATTGTTTTACTCAGGATTACATTGTAAACGTCTTTCTTAATCATTGTGAGATCAGTGATATTTTGAAAATCATTTATCATTGTGCTGTTTTAATATGGGAAGGCTTCAAAGAAAGGCACCAATGGGAAGGAAGGGAGGTTTATTTTTTTTATTTTTTTTCTTGATACAACATGTGGGTGGGGGGTTCGAACTCATGTCCTCTTAATCATAGGTGCCTTAACCATTTGAGCTATGCTCGGTTTGGCAGAAGGGAGGTTTATTTGGCCAAAGCTATTTATTATTTTTGAATCTCTCGTCAATTGCCAATAAATTAAGTTCATGACAGCTATTTATGATTTTGACAACGAAAAGGAGAAGATTCCAATGACAAAAAAAAAAAATTCATTAAGTAACCAAATGATTCAACGAAATCTTCTAGTTAGTTTAGATGTGATCTCTGTTTGGAGCAGGATTTTATCCAATTCTAATTCAATTATAATCTAGGTGAGTGTAACAGAAATTGTTTAATGCATGTCTACACTTACAGTTGTAATATATTTGCTAAGTAAATATAGATATGGTCATTTGGATGGGTTTCTGGCTCAGTTGCTCAACTTTATTTAAGAGAATTATATCCGGAGTAAATAAAAGCAAAAACAAAAAAAGAAAAAAGAAAACAAAAAATGCAAGAAGACAGATAAAATCAATGGAAAGAAAGGTTCTGAGAATTGATTCCAACAGAGTCTATGAACAAATTATTTATTAATATTTTATAGGTTAAGAACTATCAAATCTCAACTATCTCTCGAGCCCAAACTAATTATTATTACCAAATAAATAAACCAATTTTCCTATTTATTTTCAATAATAAATAAGAGCTTTAATGAAAGAGTTTTTTAACGACCTCAACTTCCAAAATCTCCGGATCTTATAACTAGACTTTTCTAGTTATGCATCTCTTAGTTCTCACTGTAACACCACCTCTCATTGAAGATTTACAGATTTTGTAATTTGGTTTGAATTACTTAACAACTTAGATCAATGGTCTGGCAGATAAGAAGCAAAACACAAACACAAACATCCAAACACCCGCACGGAAGAATAAATCAGGAGGAGAACCATGTAATAATTTATAAGGAGCCAATGTAAGACATCGAGATGGCGTGCGATTGACAAAAAAATAGCAGTAAGCACACATTCACCCCAAAAATGAAGCGGAACTCGTGACTAAAAATATAAGGCCCGGGCAACATTGAGAATATGCTGATTTTTTCGTTCAACTACGTAATTAAGAAAACTGATGCAAGACTTCTTTAGACTTGAAAAATTCCTCAAATCTAAGTTCTGGTGCATTATCAGACCTAAATGACTTAATGGTCTTATTATACTGATTTTCCACAAGCTTAAAAAACTGAGGTATTATGACTAAGACATCTGATTTCTTCCGGAGTAAATATATCCACGTATATCAAATGCAGTCATCAACCATAGTTAGAAAATACGAATAACTAGTATGAATAAGATCAAATGTCTTCTCCACGCAAACAGCGCCAACTATTGACGGCGAATTTCGAAGAGGTCCATGTGTCCCTTGGACGAGTGGCTTCGTTAAAGAACAAATGAGTCTGCAACCAGAAAACTCGAGGCCAGTGCGGTGTCCCACCTAATACACTCCGATGCTCAAGTCAGTAATTTTATTTTAAGTACTCATTATTATTAATATTAAATAAATTGTTATAATAAAAAAATTACTATAAATCATATAGTAACAAAATAAATTTAGAGTGAGAAAGAATTTTGGTAGAGATAAATATGTGAAAAAGTTAGTATTAGAAGAAAAAAAATGAAATTTTAAAAAACAGAAATCAGTTTTTAAAAACTATTTTTTTTTACTGAAAATTGAATTAATTATCAACCATGTTTCTCAAAAACTAAAAATAAAAAACTGAAAACTGAAAATGAGATGGTTTATCAAACGGATCCTTAGAGGTGATATCCAGAAAAATTAAGTGGCAGCCCTTGCATGCACAACTGGATTTGGTTAGATGCTCCTTCTTTGTGTTATCTTAAACTTAGAATAGCCATTTGTTTATGTTATCATATGGTATATAGGAATAATAAATTATGCTGTCAAACTTGTAATAGATTCTTTTTATCGCTATTAAATAGTTATTATACCTTGGTTGCATGCTACCTTAAACTTATAATAACATTTTATTTAAGCTATTATATAGATTACATTTTTTTTTTCTCGTTGCTATTTAAACTTTGTATAGTTCCATCAAATTGACTTAAGAACTTGTTTGTAGTTTGAATAAACATAAAAAATACTATATAATACATTAAATATATATATACATATATAATTTTTTTTTTTGAGAAAAGAGTACTATTTTGTTAGGGGTATGTGAGAAACATACAAAAGGGAGAGGGAGATCAAGCAGAAAGCGCTCCGAGAAATGGTAGATATATCATAAGGCTAGTGATGGATCTAGAACATCAAATATGGGAAAGAACGGCACCAATTGCATTACTCCAGATATTGAGACTTCTATTTTTAGGAGTGATAGAGAGACATTTTGTGATGAAGGCATCAATACACGACCGAGCAAAACAAAAGAGATCTTAAAAGTTGAGAAGAACAAGTTCCAAATGCAAAGCTGCAGTAAATGAGCAGAGCAGTGGAGAGACAGGGTGGTCCAAAGTTTCAAGTGATGAGCAGCATCCTTTTCTAAATAAAGCTTTTACAATCCATTACACATTAAAACAAAATACTCTAAAAGTCTAATTTTATTTTACTTTAAATATATATTTAATTGGGAAAATTTTTCGGTGGATCCCACGAATTCTCAATAAGAAATCCCCGCTCGAATTCCTACAAAATTCCTTAATTTCGCAGGGACGGGGAACCAGATGCTTATGAATAGAGAAAATCCTTGAGAAAACTTCCGAGGTTAAGGCTGGATCTATGCTAAAATGTAGGTTTCTTTGACTGTTAAAACCGCTTGCAAAATCATAAATGACTTCAAAATATGATCGTTGATCTCTCAATGATTAAGAAACACTTTTACAATGTAATCCTAATTAAACAGAGATAATTAACAAACAATTCTCTCAAGTCACGCATCTAAAAAAATACCATGAATAGGTTGGTGGGATATCCATCCTTCGACCATCTTATTTATCTCCCTTGATCTGATAAAAAAAAATAGAGATCAATGAAGAAGAAAATGACACAGTGATTTTACGAGGAAAACCCCTAAATGAATTAGGGTAAAAGTCACGGGCAAGGAAGAAGAGTTACAAACTTTCTTTTATCATGGAGAACAAAATATCTCTTACGAAAAAACTCAATCTATCCTTATCTCACAAAGTCTCACGCTCACACTTGCTCTAAAGATTTTTGGGATGGTTTACCAAATATGGGTGTTCACCTATTTATAGCTAGCCCAACCATAACTAATTTATGGGATGGTTTACCTATTTATACCAAATATGGTGGCTTTTAGATGTTAAAGATTCCACATTGATAAAAAAAGGGACCTTACGTAGATTTATAATAGACATGGGCTACTTCTTTCATTGCCAATTGGTTTTGAGATGGAACCCCATGGATATTGATACTAGAGACTTTCCTTCAAGGAGTTTCTTCGGTGGGTTTGAGAAATATTATTTAACAAACCATATCTATAAAATCCATACCCATTTGCACTCAAGCAAGCTCATAACTAATTTATTTTATTGTTTAATCTTTGATTGATCTCTTTTATATTTCTTTTTAATAGAATTCTGTGTTTAGAGCCAAATGCAGGCGAAATGATACATCTACATAACAATACACTAATATCGTGTATATCGTGTTTACACCAACTCTATATCGTTTAATAGAATTCTTTACTCAACTCAAACTCGTGCTTCAAATACACCAACTCTATATCGTGTTCTATTAAAAAGAAACAGAAAACATCATTGGATTAATAAGAAGAAAATTTTGAAAATGTATTAGTATCTTCAATTTTCTCCTGCAACATATATATCTTTATTCTAAATGTCAATAAGAGTAACATGTTCATTAGTATTATCCACCATGTGACTGGATTTCATAAAAAATTAGAGGAGAAGAGAAGCTGAAGAAAATAACTAAGAACCCTTTTAAGCTATAATTCAAAATAAAAGACTAAAATAAGCATATAACCCTAAGTATGAAATTACTAAAAATCACCCATGAAGAACAAAGAAAAAAGAAAAAACCTACTGAAGAGAACCTCCTCCGATCTGTGCAAGGCATTGATCAGAAACGCCAATCTTTTCTCTTCGATAAAGGAATCTCCTCGTCCTGTAAATCCATGTGAAAGATGTAAATAGATAATTTAATTACTTGATAACAAAATTAAGAGATTAGACAAGGATTACCTCATTAAGAACAGCCAAAGTTTCTAAATTGGGGCAGTTTTGTAAATACGCCAATATACTAATTGGAATGTCTAGGGCAGTCCCCTTGGTGGGTATCTTTGTTTTCAACTTCAAATGTTTTAAATTAGGAAGTGGCCACCTGACAAACTTATTAACAAAAAAAAAGAAGAAAAAAAAATTATAATTGGGAAAATGCATAGACAAAATATCCTTGGGTTTGCAAGGTAACGCTAACAAAGTGGATTATGCCCAAAACGAATATCATAACATTGGTACTTAGAATACCGTTACCCTTAACAATTATAATGCACAAGAAAAAATGGAAGATGGAATTTATGATTTATATATATACCTGTAATGAATTCAGAGGTAGTGTGAAACACCTTGTATTACGAAACACTCTAAGCAACTCAATGAGATTTTGAATCAAATTTTTTCTACTACTTGAGTCTTTGCCTTTTGATATGGGTTGAAAATAACAATCTTCAACTTGTATATTCACTTTGTGTAGGTAGGAAAAGTCAGAATCATCACACATGATCATAGTGGGTAAAACATTGCTAAACTTGACACTTTTGAGATTGGGTGTACGTAACTCAAGTTTGTGCGAAGTCAACCCCCAAATAGAAGAAACACACAATTCAAAGTTGTAAAGTTTTGGAGCACAAATGGTAGCACTCCTAAAAATATGGTGACTCAAAACCAAAGATTCCAAATTTGGACAGCCGGAGAACATGTCTTCAAATTTAGCATCAAGATTATTCTTCTTCACGTTCTGATCCTCCGGCCAATGACGATTCACAATCTCTAAAACTTTCAAGGATGGCAATGCCAAGGCTCCCAAGTAATCCGCAACCCCACATGAAATCTTCAGCACAGTGAGCGATGAACATCCCGACAAACAGTGTTTCGTGTTACGAAAACCATTAACGTAGGTATGGATGTAAATTTCTCCAACATTGTGGCGCCGTGCATGACATATCAATGACTCTGCTAAAAGGTCATCATGTCCAACGTAACTCAGTTTTTGAATATGTTCACCGCGGTGTTCAGATAAAACTCTGATGACAAAGTGCTTAAAACATGTTGGTTTGTGATTAGAATGAACTCTACCGTAGGAGCCATCATCCAAGAAGTTGAGAGCGGGGATATGAGTCCAAAGGGTTTTCCACCGTTTTGAAAGAACACAAGTTTGGACAACTTGTTTTATGTTTATGTTGGAGAGAATCTGACGAAGAAGACAATCTGGGAGAAGGCTGATTCTGTCGTCTTCTTCCATCTTCTTCCTCTTCAAGTTCGACATTTGGAGAAGGCCAAATTATTCTAGAATAAAAGCAATAAAATTGGATTTAAGCATGGAACAAAACCAAAATATGTAGAAATATGAAATAAAAGTGATGAAAATTAAGCACAAGTAAGTTTTTGAAAGATTCAAATATACCCGGTTGCCGATTAGATTACAACATTTCCAAATCTAAAATATGAGTTAGTTTAAGTAAATTATCAAAATATTAAGTATTAAAATGTTATATTGCAATTTTAGAATTTCAAATCCTCTATTTTTATCTAGTAGTTTTGAAATTTAGGTAATAGATTTGATTTGAAAAAACAAATTCTTAGAACAAATCTAATAGATTTGATTTGAAAAGGTTCGAGAACTTTTTAAGAATTATATGGTGAAATCGTTGAGACTCGGGGTGTTGTTTTGGCCTCGATATTTAATACCTTCGTTAAATTTCAACAGCTTTTGAAAATTTAGTGATATTGCCCACGCCTACTAAGGGGGAATTTCAACACCTGCGTGTAAGTTTGGAAAGTGGTCGAGATATGTTAGGAGTATGGTTTTAAATATCCGACATATTCATGTTTTCATAGGTTCGACATCGACACGAATTGTAAATCGACATTTCCAGTACATAAAATATGAAAAATATCAATAAGATATCACTAATATATACATAATATTAAGATTAATTATTTTTAACTAATTTAAAAACAGAAAAATGTTTGTTTGTTCATTTAAATATTTTTTACGATTTTTTTAATTTTTCTAACTTTTACAGAAATATCCATCTATATCGACATTTTATTGATATTTCCGTCAACATTTCCATGAAATTGAGACCTCGACATTTTCATGGACATCTATATTTAAAACTTTGGTCAGGAGTCGAAGTTCAAAATGGCCTGTACTTATTACCAAGAATAATGTTATTCTCTTTATCGTAAATTTTTTGAAATTGTAATCAGAAATTTTTTTTTATGTTATTTACTAAGACTATCTAAAATTGGAATCAAAATCAAATTTAGTATACCATTTTCTTCTTTCTACCTAATTACAAATACTAATTTTTTTTTCAAAATAGAAAAAATACTAATCTTTTTTTAATTACAATAATAATAAATGTACTGAAAAATTACAATAATAATACATTTTTAAAATTTATTTTATTATAATATTATTGCTAGTAAATATTTTTTTATTATAACAATTTATTTTATATTAATAAATAATGAATAATTAAAATAAAATTAGATCAAATAAAATAATTTTTTATTAGAACAACCATCCTTTAATATAAAATATTATTATAATATTTATTAATAATGAATTTTATATATATATATATATATATATTTTAACAGGAAACGAACTTTTCATTGATGAATGAAAAACAACATAAAATGTTCAAGGATACAAACTCCAAAGGAGTGAGAAAGATAAAAAATAAAAAAATGAAAATAAAAAGCCAAAAAAAAATGAATACAAAGCACATAAAGTTGAAACAAAATAAATAAAATTACAAAAGAGAGCTAAAAGCATCCCAATTAGAATCAATCATGCTAGGTGAGTAATTGACAAAAAGATTGGAAAGAGCACACCATTGAGAAGCTTTGAATTTGACAATGTGAAAACATTCCAACGGATGCCTTTTTARCCCTTCGAAGGTCCTTTGATTGCGCTYGAACCATAWTTYATAAATAAGGGCTTTAAGACCGTTGACCCAAAGTAATGTAGCTYTAGGATTCATGTGTAGACCAAACAGYAACTGAAAAACCAAGTTCGAGACTGACTTGTCCATAACCCAAGGTAGRTTGAAGATACCAAAAAAGGCAGACCAACAGGTTGCTGCAAATGGGCAGAAAAAGAAAGTGTGCAGCTGATTTTCGCTTGAGTTTACACAAAAAAACACAAGCAGATGATTTTGCATAATTTCAGTTGTATTGACCTTGCCAAACATAAGAATCCATGAGAGGACATTAACCTTCTTGGGGCTACCAGAATTCCATAGCTTTGAGTAAAAATCTCGTGGTAATGCAGCAGAGGGAGCCTTAGAGTTACATAAGGAGCTGACAGAAAAATCCCATTTTTATTCAGATTCCAAGAAAGTGTCTTCATCATTTAACAAAACCAAATTCAGATTGTCCAATAATTCAATATATTCAGCAATTTCTTCATCTTTTAGCGACCTTCTAACTTCAATCCTCCAAGAGGAGGCGGAGGATTAAAAATAACAAAATAGAATTAAAAAAACATATATATAATTTTAATTATAACATTTTATAATAAAATCACATCGACTAATAAAATTGTATAAACTCTTTATTACAAGAAAAAAGTAGTATAACATTAATAGATGAGAAAGAAAGAATAAAAGTTGTAAAGTATATATAATAAATATGTAGAGCACGTAGAATGAGGAATGAGAATGAGATTAACGGATCCCACGTTAAAAAGATAAAGAACCTAATAATAGTTTATAATAGAGATGAACTACAACTCTCATTCCTAATTAGTTCTGAGATGAATCTCATCTCTATTAATATGGTATCAGAACTAAAAACACTCAAACGACCATCCCATCCAAAAATGGGATTCGATTAAAATCTATAATATATATACATAGGCTACTCCTCCCATTGCCAATTGTTAATTTGGTCAATAGCTTTAAAAAAAAAAATGAACCTCCCATAATGTTTTGTTCGTGTTTCACCATCCGGCTGCCACGATTGCACCACCTATAAGCTATGGCATACGTTCACGACTAAATTTCCCCAATCTTGAGGACTTAAATGAATGATGAGATCTCAACATTGAGTGGGTGGAGGATTTCCCCAATCTTGAGGACTTAAATGAATGATGAGATCTCAACATTGAGTGGGTGGAGGAAATTGGCGACGTCAAAATCCATCGAGTTTTCAGAAGATTAGGAAGTAATTATTGCATGTTCTCCCCAAATCTTAGCTTGAAAATATATCGTTACAAAATATACGCAAAGGCAATCTTAGCTTGAAAGAATACATGCGCCAAGTTAAGAACCTCATTGACTCGTTGAAAGTGACATGCAAAGCTATCACTACTAAAGATCACATATTATCAGGATTGGGACCAGAATTCGAATCCACTAGTTCTATCATCACAGCCAAAACAAGCTCAATTTCAATCAAAGAAGTCACATCACTACTTCTATCACATTGAAAGTAGAATGGAAAAAGACTCAACAGTGCAAACCCCAAAGGATCAAATCTCATGCAACATCAGTAGAATACAGCTCCACAAAATGATAACCATAGATCCCACAACTCACAATACTATGATAGGTGCAAGAAATAGGGTACAATTTCAGATTTGTCATAATTCGACCACACAGCTGATAGGTGCTACTTTCGAGTACCAAATCTACCAAACTCAGGAAGTGTTCATAATATTAGACCGCATCATTCAAATGCCTATCCTCAACATCAAAATATGTCAGCTATGCTAATGACACCTGAATTAAACAAGGATACTAACTAGTATCCAGATTCGGGTGCAACAAATTATGTCACCAATGACATGAACAACATCACAAATAGCAAAGAATTCACAGATGGACGCAGATTCATACGACTAATGGGGCAGGTTTGTTTATAACCCACTCTGACTCATCTTCCCTTATTACTCCATCAAATCATATCTTCTATTTACATAATCTCCTACATGTTCCTTCAGTGACCAAAACCTACTTAGTGTTAGCCAATTCGCAAAGAAAATAAAGTTTATTTTGAATTTAACCCAAATGTTTGCTTTGTCAAAGACCAAGCATCTGGTATAATCCTCCTACAAAGAAATCTCCACGATGGACCTTATTCATTCAAGTTAACAGCATCGTCACCAGAGTCTAAAGGTTTTTCATTTCCAAGCCACATCCTTCACACTACTGTCCCTTTTCAATCCTACATTCCACTGACTTGTAATTCTTATAGATATATGGCGTAGTAGGTAAGGCCATCCATCTACTGAAATTACAAAAAAAGTTTTTCATGATTGTATCCCCAAAATTCATATTAATAAAAAGTACTCATTTTCTTTTGCACGTCCTATTGGCAAAAGCCATTGTCTTCTTTTTTCTCCCTCTCAAACTATATATACTGCACCTCACCAATCAGTAGTTTCAGACCTATGGAGACCAGCTTTTTAAACCTCCCGAGACAACTATAAATACTATATTACCTTCATTGATGCCTTCACCAAATATACTTGGATCTATTTTTTCGAAAATAAATCTCAAGCATTCTTAGCCTTTATACAATTCAAAACCTTGATTGAAAAACGACTTAATTCTCATATAACTTTCCAATCTGATGGTGGAGGTGAGTTCCAAGCCTTTACTAAATACCTAAAGTCAAATGGAATAGAACATCAAATTTCTTGCCCATATACCTCACAACAAAATGGAATTGTAGAACGCAAATATCGTCACATTGTTGAAATGGACCCAACCCTACTCTCTCAAGCCTCAATGCCTAGAGAATTCTGGGACAATGAATTTTCAACGGCTGTCTATCTCATTAATAGACTCCCATCACCAACACTTCAATAATTAGTCCACTAGAGAAGCTCTTTCATAAAAAATCATCCTATCTTTTCCTAAAACCTTTGGTTGTTGTCTTTGTTTCCCATGCATTCGACCTTATAACAACTACAAACTCCAACCTCGTTCCACCCATGTATATTTCTTGGGTACATCAGCATCCATAAAGGCTACGAATGCCTTTCCCTTATATGTCGGTTATACATATCACGACATGTCACCTTTAATGAAACAGAGTTTCCATTCAAATCTCATCAATCGCCTTTCCCTATGCCTGACAACTCGATCCCAGTCCAAAATAATCTACCTATTCTCTCTTCCTCATCTACTGTACCTATATCCCCTATTACTCATTCTACTTCTCCTACTCTACCTACTTCCACATCACCAATTTTAACAAACACTTCCTCTCCTACTGTACCTAACCCAACAGTATTACTCCCTAACTCTCCTTTAGCTTCATCACCTAGTCGAAATCCTAGCTCTCCATTATCCTCAACACCATCAACTAATTCTTCAACACTTAGCCCTAATCCCATCTCTCTCAGTCCTAACTAGAACCCAACAATTTCTTCCTCACCTCTACCCACAAATGTCTAAATTACACCAAATACCTCATCTACACCACCTGCACCCAATTCAATATCTAATGCTAGAACATTTGTGAACACTCGTGTTATGGTAACTCGTGCAAATAATGTAATTTTCAAACCATGAATCTATCTAGCTGACTACAAGGAAGAAGGACCTACCTCTGCCAAGGAAGCTATGAAACACAGTCACTGGCGAAAAGCTATGGAGGAAGAGTATTCTGCACTAATGAAAAATGAAACCTGAGATCTAGTACCACCATCCACCAATCAAAAAGTTGTTGGATGCAAATGGGTCTTCACGATAAAAAGGAATACATATGGGTCTATATTAAGGTATACAAAGCATACCTAGTTGCAAAAAGGTTTCATAAGACTGCAGACATAGACTATTTTGAAACCTTTAGCCCTGTGGTTAAACCTATAACAATCAGAGTACTATTAACTATGGCTTTAGCACATGGATGGACACTAAGACAAATAGACATTAATAATGCATTTTTGCATGGTCTCCTAAGTGAAACTGTCCTCATGGATCAACCAATAGGCTTTGTACAACCACACGTCAAACAACATGTCTGCAAACTCCGTAAGGCACTCTATGGTCTAGAACAAGCTTCACGGGCTTGGCTTGAAAGGCTTAGTACATTCCTTATTTCTCTTAGATTTGTTGGTTCCAACGCAGACCCATCCTTATTTTTCAGGTTTCAAAACAATAATTGTTGCTACAAATTAATATATGTGGATTACATAGTTCTAATAGGCCATCTGAAATCAACAACTAATTCACACCCTTAATCAGAAGTTCTCATTAAAGGATTTGGGCAAATTGAGTTACTTCTTGGACATTGAAGTATCTTATCACTCAGCTGATAGTTAATTTCTTTCTCAATCAAAATACATCACTAACTTACTACAACGGACAAAAATGCTTGAGGCTAATGCAATATCTACACCTAACTTTTCCCGATAAAGCAATCAATTATTTCTAGATCTAGCACAGAAGCATAATACCATGCATTAGCCCTAGCTGCCTCTGGACTTGTATGGCTGAAGACCTTGTTTTGTGAGCTTCAAATTTCCATCTCACAACCTCCTATACTGTGGTGCAACAATCTCAGCTCAGTTAACCTCGGCTCAAACCCTATTTTTCACTCAAGGACAAAGCATGTTGAAATTGATATATACTTTGGTAGAGACCTTGTAATTTCAAAACAAGTTCGAGTTCAACACTTACCATCGACTACCCAAATCGCCGATTTTCTCACAAAGCTGCTGTCGCCTCTTCATTTTCACGACCTCACCGACAAGTTCAACGAGCTCCCCCCTCCCTTGGCTTGAGGGTGGTGTTAAGGCTAATCACTTGGCCTGTATAATGATAGAAACCCAACGGCCCAATATCTGTATTTGAAAGCCCAATGATGTAAGCATTTTTTTTTCTTGATAAAAGAGCCACAAACCATTGTATAATACAAGTGAATCAATAATACAAAATTCACTTCAAGATTGAAGATTTGTGCACTGTTTACATACCTCTCCCGAGAGTATGATTTAAAATCTAAGATCAATCAATCTATGACCAGTAGATTAAAGGCATTAAGCATAGAGATACATAAATAGAAAATTCATAATCATTCAATCAAAAGAATTAAACAATCAATTCATAAAGTTCAATGGCTACATCAATCCCTAAGACAATATGTTTAACTACTCACATTAAATGTAAAATAATAAAATCCTAATGAGAGTTCCATAACAAAACTAGAAAAATCAAGGGAAATTAGAAGAAATTACGTTTGACATGTCAATCGTCCGCCCCCGAAGCGATCTCCACGATCCCAAGCCTTGAAAATTTCTTTTCTAAGCTCTCCAATGGTCTCGTTGCCCTCTAAATTGGCGAAAAAGCCAAACTGCCAAAAAACATCTCCAAAATTCCTCCTTGTTGACAGCTGCACAACCCTATTTTTATAAAAGATTGTTGTGGCAGTGTCATGATGCTACACTATTTAAAAAACATGAAATTAAGACTTCGGAGCACCACGACGCTCTAGGATAGCGTCGTGGCGCTGTCCCCTCCGATTTTTTGACTATAATCACTCGGGCTATGATTTTCCTCTCAATTTGATCAATTTATGTCTTGTTTTCTCTCGATTATTCATTCCTACAAAATATATCTTAGGTGCATAAATAACATCATAAAGAAACGAAAACTAATAATTAATTCCAATATAAGTCTAATGATTTGTAGCTCACAAAGTGCGCTATCAATGTTTTTCAAAAAACGTCAAGATAAGTGGACTTTTCCGAAGATGTTTGATAAACTCAACATCAACATGCTCAAACTAATTCTACATAGCGAAATGAACTGAAACGTCCTAACTTTAATTTGGAACTTCCTTGATCTTACGCTCAAATTTAGGTTCAAACCCAGCTCCCAAAAAGTTCAAGAATTCTCATCGAATTTCCACAACTTACAATTTACACTAAGAAAAAAAAAACTCACCACAGGAGAGGAGGAGGCATAGGTGACAGG